>PVKB01002899.1:104824-241192 GCA_004027205.1 Ctenodactylus gundi
GGGGGGGGGAGGGTCAAAAGGAGAGAGGGGAAGGATTTGTAACTTTGCCATGATATGTATGTACACAAAATGCTCAAGATCACTGTAAACTCTTCAGTTTTTCTCTTAGACATATCAATAAAAGGGGAGGCAGGGGGAGGGGAGGAATGAGTGGAAGGCCTAGCAGGCTGAGGCAGAAAATCATGCTGTTAACACTGTTCCTCATTTGAACCATACTCTAAATCCCACACTCATCACATCACATGGTAGACCCGCACATACACATCAACTCCTAAGGACATTTGACAAAGATCAATCCAATATCCCTGACTGCTTGGTGTTTGATGTTGAATGTAGAAGGCTGTATCAGGACGTGTGGGTCTGGAGGCTTCATCTCCAGCAGCTCAGACTTCTGTGCTGGTGCCATATTGACCCACTTTTTCCAGCAGATCATGCCTCCAGGAGGTGCTGTGAGCCAGGACTGCTCTTAGCAACAATCAGAAGCCCTTTGGAAATTGGCCTAAAAAATACAATTCCGTTTGTGTGGTGGAGGAACAAAGGGCAAGTTTGGCCTTTTGTTCCCTGTCAGAAGGGATATGGGTCTAGTTAATCCTCTTCTCTGTTTACAGCAGTGCTGAGGGTTTCATTCCATTAGTTTTTATAAAGTCTCTGGAGGTTGCCAGGTGCCAGGTGCTATAATAAGTGTGAAATTTAACTTATTTTTCATGAAGGCAAAAACAAAACAAAAAAAAAATACAGCCTGCAGAGATTCAAGTACTGGGAATCTGCTTGTAAAAGACAGGAACCCTATTGTCAACTTTAAATAAATTGCAACTGAAGCATGATCAGGCACCACATTATCACAGCAGGTCCTCTCAGGAGCTTTTACTGTCCAGAAAGTGATAGTAACAGACCTTGGTCTAGGAAGGAGGCCAAATGAAAGGCACAGATCTGCTAACTCTTCACTGAAGGCTTCCAATGGCCACTCATTCCCCCACAGAATCTGCCATTCCCGGAACGAAGGATCCTCATCCCACTCACAGGCCTCCTCCTATACCTCCCGCCTCCTCACTACTGCAGGTGCTTCTGGTGAGCACCGATGGCCAGGTTTTCCCGAAGGTTTAGTCCTGACCATTAACCTTTAAAGAGCACAATGCCAATAATGCTGTGCCACGGGAAGGACACCTTCTACTGACAGCTGCCTTTTCAGATCACAGGGTATAGGTACAGAGAACTTTGCCTTAATAACAAGCAGCTACTTAGAATTAATGCAGGAGAGGAAAAGCCACGAAGGATTGGAGCAAGCAGTGAGAATGGAATGGAATTCCAAAGCAGTCGAATGCTTGGGCCTCGCCAAAGGAAGGATATCAGCACTTCCTGAGTTCTTACCATATGTTGCTGTTACACAGAATTTTTTTTTTTTTTTGAGACACAGTCTCACTCTATAGCCCAGGCCCGTCCTGAACTCACTGTGTAGCCCAGTATAGACTTGGACTCATGGCAATCCTCCTGCCTCAGCCTCCCCAGTACTGGGATTATAGGCGTGCGGCATCACGCCCTACTTTATGTGGTGCTGGGGAATCGAACTCAGGGCCTTGTGCTTGCTAGGAAAGCGCTTTAACCTCTGTGCCACTCCTCCAGCCTCACAAGATATTTTAAAGGCATTATTTAGTCTTTATTGGAAACCTACAAAAGTTCTACATTATGAATGAGTGCACTGAGGGTTACAAAGAAACAACTAAGGTTGATTGACCCAGATTACACACGTAGTACAGGAGGGATCAAGGATTCAAACCCAGATCTGTTTTACTCTACAGCTTCCCCCCCCCCACCCCACTGGGAAGAGGTGTGTATTTTTCCCTTGGCACAGGTACCCCAGTGTGGGACCCCCCACCCTCCTTAAAAAGAAAAGATTAAAGGCAATACCTAACATGTTCATAGAACAGCCTGACAGAAAGGGTTTTATGGCCTCTGAGAGAAAGTCCCAGAAGAAACTCTGGATTTTAACTGCTGGACTCAGAATCTGGAGTCTGCCATAAAGGCATCACCATAGATACACTAACTGTATCTTGGCACTCTGAGAGGCTGAGGCAGGAGGACAGCAACTCAGGCCCAGCCTAAGTAACTTATTTTTGTCTCAAAGTAAAAATTAAAAAGCTGGGTAAACCAGACATGTTGGTACACACCTGTAATCCCAGCAATTGGGAAGCTGAGACAGGAGGATTGCCTTGAGAACAAGGCCAGCCTGGGCTCCATAGTGAGTTCAGAGCAAGACACTGTCTCACAAAAAAAAAAAAAAAAAAAGTGAACATGGTGGTGCACACCTGTAATCCAAAAATCCCAACACTCAGGAAGCTGAAGCAGGAGGGTTGCCATGAGTTCAAGACCAGCTTGGGCTATGTAGTGAGTTCAAAACCAGCCTGGACTACAGAATGAGACCCTGTCTCAAAAAATTAATTAGTTACTTTAGTTAAAAAATAAAAAGAAGTTGGGATGAAGCTTAGTGCAAAGGCCCAGGGTTTAATTCCCAGTACTGAAAGAAAAAGAAAGAAAAGAAAAGAGCACTTCATTTGTGACTATTCCCTTACCTCTGCCCCTTAGCCACTCTTCTCAGGCAAGCGGAAGCATAACGCCTCTCCAGGGCCTGCATTTCTGTCTTCTTTCACTTCACGTAAAGATGACCACAGCTATGTAATTACACGTACCTGTAATTCCAGCACTCAGGAGGCCGCAGCAGAAGGACTGTGAGCTCAAGGCCAGCATACGCTACATAGGTAGTTCAAGGCCAGCCTGGACTACATAATGAGAGACTCTGTCTCAAAAAACAAACAAAAAGATGTCCTTAAATAGGCATCTCCTGAGACTGACAGAATGTGGGTAGCCAGCATTTTGGCCACTTCTCTGAAGCTCAGGGTTTTAGGATGTATCATAGAGGCTCCTCCACTTGCCTCACACACTCACCCCACACTCCAGCCCACTGCTCCTTCAGATCAGAAAGTTCTGCTGCTTTGGGGCCAGACTTGGGACAGCCAGCTCTTGGGGGTCTAGTCTCTCTACGCATCTCCTTGGAGGTGGTACCAAGGAATATGGAGTTCAGGTAAGGTCTGTACAGGCCAGGAGACCTCTGGCCTTCAACCTCTTTCCAATCTGGATGCTGTCAGGGGACCCTCCTCTCTTCCCACCAAGTCTACAAAGCTACTACAGTCTCATCACTGAGCTTGGGTATCAGGTGGAGAGAAACAAAACAGCACAGGGTTGGAGCATGGCTCAGAGGTTAAAATACTTCACTAAGTACACGTCTCATGGGTTTGATCCCCCCACACCACATAAGCTGGGTGTGGTGGAACATGCCTGTGACCCCAATACTTGGAAGGTTGAGGGTAGGAAGACTGCTATGTATTTGAGGCCAGCCTGTGATACACAGTAAGTTCAGGACTAGCCTGGGCTATAGAGCAAGACCCTGTCTCAAAAAAGAAAGAAAGAAAGAAAGAAAGAAAGAAAGAAAGAAAGAAAGAAAGAAAGAAAGAAAAAAAGAAAGAAAGAAAGACCCACAAAATTAAACCTTTCTGTTCATTCCTCATTATTTCTCACCACAAGAAATAAAACCACCATTTACTCATTTATAAGTCAAAAACTTAAGAATTGGTCCTGGGATAGAGGGTAAAGGTAAAGTGCTTGCCTGGTATGCGTCAGTCCCTGAGTTGGATCACCAGCACCCCAACCAAACAACAACAAAAATACTAATTTTTAATTCCATTCTTTTTTTAATACCCTACTATGTGTATGTGTGTGTGCCTGCTCAACATACCTCAATGACTCCCCACCACATTTAGAACAAAAATCCATAGAATTAGATAGGCATAACAGCACATACCTGTAATCTCAGCTACTTGGGAGGTTGAGGCAGGAGAATTATGAGTTTCAAGCCACTTTGGACTACTGTCTCAAAAAAACGAAACCAGCTAAACAAATAAAAAATTTAAAAGCATTGGGATAAGCTCAATGGCAGAGTATCTCTGAGGTTCAGCTCTTAGTTCTACACCACAAATAAAATAACAACAACTCTGACCATAATCTATGAAAATCACATGACCAGCCCCTTAACTATGCATCTTGTGTCATTTCCCACTCCTCTCCATCTCGGTTCCACTCTCCTGCCTTTCTTGACGTCTCTTGAATACAGCAAGCCTGCTTCTCCCGCTGGGCTTTCGCACTGTCTGCTCTCAGCCTCCCAAGTAGCTGAGATTACAGGTATGTGCCGTTATGCCTAGCTAGTTCTATGCATTTTTGTTCAGAGTGTGGTATCTGTCCTCTTTTCCTCTTTGCTTCCAACATTCTCCTAGATCAGAGGTAGAGAACTTTTTTTTTTTGCCAAGGACTATTGGATATTTATGACATCATTTGCAGGCTGTACAAAATTATCAACTTAAAAAAATTAGCCTGCTGTATATTTTGGTAAAACATTTGATTAACTCACGCCCAATATGATTAATAGCTGAAACTGCTTCTCTTGTGAGGTTTTGCTTGGACCATACCATAAGATTGTGTGGGGCATGTATGGCCATGGGCCAGGTGTTACCCACCTGCCTTACGTAATTACGTGGCTCACTTCTTTCATATGTCTCTCTTTATTCAAATGTCTCCCCTCCTAGAGCATCTCCATGTGGCAGGGAGTCATGTCCTGTCCCTCTACCCTGTCATTCTCTAGCCTGTCGGTCTACTATGTTTCTTAACAGCACTTTTCATAATGTATTACATATTTATGTGCTTATTGTCTGTCTGCCTGTATTAGTCAACATTTCCTGTCTTTCGGACAAAATGCCTATGCTCAAAACTTCAAGCAAGACAGGTTTATTTAAGCTCACGGTTTCAGACAGATAAGTCTATGTAGGGTCAGCTGGCTCCCCAGCAGAAGTGGGTGTGGCCAAGGAGAGCTGCTCAGACCATGGCAGCGTTGGGAGAGAGAAAGACAAGGGAGGGGCCAGGTTACATGCCCCGTGATCCACCTCTTTTGACAACCAGGCCCCAGCTCCTAATAGCACATTTAATTATTAACTCATCGATGAATTGACCTCCTGATGAGTACAGGGTCCCCATGGTCACATTACCTCCCAGCAGCCCCCATCTAGAGCTGAGAACATTGGTCTGTGGTAGAGCACTTTGCCTAGCATGGTATAAGCCATCAGTTTAATCTACTTTAAAAATGTATTGAAAGACAAAAAGACCCACCTCTGAACACATGAGACACAATCCCACAGGAACCCATGATTCTTAAAGAAGGAGGTTGTGTGGTTTTCTTCATGGCTCTTTTTTCTTATGCTCCAGACACTGACTGGCACATAAAAGAAACTCAGTAGATGTTCATGTATTGACTGAATAACCGAATGAACATTTTCTGTTCTGCAAATTCCCCTGAGACGGGGAATCACATGACTTGGCTATGTTCTTAGGATGGAGATGAGGAAAAAAATGTAGAGAAAACAAAATAATAGGTTAATAAAATATTCTGTTGTAAGCTCATATTCTAGAACTGAGTATATAAACTCTGTCTTGGGCTGCAGAGAGAGGGATGTACCTCAGTGGTTAAAGCACTTGCCTATCAAGCACAAGGCCCTGGGTTCAATTCCCCAGTACCACATAAGCCAGGCATTATAGTGCATACCTGTAACCCCAGCACTTGGGAAGCTGAGGTAGGAGGATTGTCATGAGTTCAAGGCCAGCCTGGGCTCCACAGTGAGTTTAGGACCAGCCTGAACTATAGAGCAAAACCCTGTCTCAAAAAAAAAAAGTGTCTATGCTTTTGTAAAGCTTGCTTTATTTATTTTACTTTATTTTTCCCCATTTTTATTAATGCATATATGCAAGGCATAATGTTACATTGAGCCTGAGGATTTTGTACACATATATATCTCATCAACATTATAATCCCTGCCACTTTTTGGCCCTCCTGCACCTTCCTCATTCCCCACCCCAATATCTTACCCATTTGGTTCTATAAAATATCCATATTCAGTTTATCTGATATTAGAGAAACCATGCAATATTTAACCTTCTAAGTTTGACACTTCACTTAAGCATGATGCTCTCAAGTTGCATCCATATATGTACAAATGCCTCAAATCTATGTCTTCATGGGATACTGGTACTTCTTTGTGTACATATACCACATTTTTTTATCCATTGGTCTGTTGATGGATATTTCGCGTCTTCCACAATTTAGCCATTGTTAGCTGTGCTGCTACAAACACAGGTATATTTCTGTTCTATGCTGCTTTTAGGAGCTGTGGGAATGGCACAGTGGTTAAAGTATTTGCCTAGCAAGCATAAAGCTGTCAGCTCCATTCCTCAGCACCACATAAAGCCAGGCATGGTGGCACATACTTGTAATCCCAGCACTATGAAGACTGAGACAGGAGGATTGTCATAAGTCTAAGGTTTCATAGTAAGTTCAAGACCAGCCTGAGCTATAGAGTGAGAACCTATCCCCAAAGAATAAAAGAATATGTTTCTTTTATCTCATTTAGAAAGATACCCAGAAGAGGTGTCACTAAATCAAATGGAATATTTATTTTCAGTCTTTTACAGAACCTCCATACTGCTTTCTATAGTGGTTTATCAGTTTACAGTCCCACCAGCAATACAAAAGCATTCCTCTTTCCCCCCACAATTTCATCATCATCTATTGCTGTTCAAGTTCTTACTATACGCCATTTTCACTGGAGTAAAATGATACCTTAGTGATGTTAAGGTTTGCTTTAAAGACATGAGCTTGTTCTTCAATGATCAATATATTAGGAAAATACTTCAGCAAAAATACAATTTTTACATTTGCTTCCGCAACAGGTTACCCTCAAGAAACACCGAGTGAGCACAGAAAAGTGCACCTGCTGAACCAGCCCGAGTAGGAAGGCAAAGTCTCTGCACAGATACCACACATAACATGTTTGCATCTGGTCTTTCCCATCATACTTCATATAGCTATCCTTCCATTACTTCACAGCGACTGCCAAGCTACAAATTTTCTGGCATTTACTTCTACTTCTATAAACAATCTTTAGATCTTCTTCAAGGTAAAATGCTGTTAATGGTTTAGATCTGTAATGTCCCCAAAGGCCTCATGTATTTGGATGTTGTGGAGTTCCTACGGAACAAAGTGCTATTAAGAGGTGGGGTCTAGACAGAAAGGGGGGAACACTGGTGCTCGAGCTGGAAGGGGTGGAACATGGAGGCTTGACCCGGAAGGCGTCGATCACTGGGACATGACCTGGAAGGATGTACGCTAGCTCTGTCCTTCCTTGTTCACTTGGCTTCCTGTCAGTCATGACATGAACATCTATTCCTCTGGCAGGGACTATGCCATGTGCTTCCACCATTGCCAGCTAACCATCAATGGGCTGAGATCTTCTAAGACTGTGAGTTAAAATAAATCTTTCCCCCCTTAAGTTGTGGATGTCTCAGCAATGAGAAAGTAACAAAGACAAGTGCCATGACTGGTATAGTAATGATTCAACTTCTGTAAAGGCACTCAGCTATGATTTTCAGGTTCCTATCCTTTCTGTCTAATGTGTTACTGATGAATTTTTCAAATTGTCCCTGACTCTATTTTTCTATAAGCCCCGAGGAATTTTGCAAACCCTGGCATACGCATGTCACCTTGCAGCAGCGCTGACTGTAATTGAGTTCACCTAACCTCTCCAACAGCCCCGAAGAGATGGGAAGAAGCTTTAGGACAGGGACTACGTTTTATTCATTCGTGAATCCCTCAAATGCCCAAAGATTGTAGCTTCGTGTAATAGATGCTTACAGGATGTTTGCTGCTTCCTGGACTTCTTTCAGGCTATCCCCATTAGTACCTTCAGAGCATTCTATCAAACTGAGCTCGGAATAGACTGGATTCTGAGGGAGGAAAAAAAAAAAAAACTCTGCCCAGGGAAGATGTAGCTTCCAGGGCCCCCTGCTAAGAAAAATTACTTTTCCTCTGAGCTGGCCAGTGCCACCCCTCCCAAATACTCCCAACCCAGCAGTGGAGAGTCCCCAGGCAGTTTGAGCAAGGACAAACACAGAGTTCTACAGTGGTTTTGCCCTCAGGCATCCCCTGTCTCAGTGACTACCTGGCACCAGGTAGACAGGGTAGTTTGCTACCCAAGGCCCCACATAAGATATATTAACATCAGAAAAGTTAATGGACCAGAGAGGAAAAAAATTAACATAAATTACCGGTGGCTGCCTTCATTGGCAACTAGAGAACAAGTTCAATGAGGTGCTGTGGAAGAGCAGCCTTAATGAGCTAAAGACTCATCTTAGACCCTCCGGAAAACAAAACTCCCCATTCATCTGGCTTCAAAGCAGACTATGCAGATGAGGAGGAGTCTGGTGTCATTTCTGCATTTCTGCAGATGGCAAATCCTTTGTCTGGTGAGGGCTGTATGTAGCTTTGCCTAGGAGTGCAATGTTTAACTTCTCCGACTGGGGAATCTTGGTGGTCCTCTATACCTCTCTGGGCCTTTCCTGTTTCCCAGAATCTGGTAGTGAGATATAAACGGTAATCTTTCTGCCACTCCTCATCCCAACCCTGACCTGCCTAGTGCAGGGCTTAGAGAAGCCGCAGTGAGGCCAAGAGAGGAAGACCCTGGAAAGAAGGACTGGAGAAAGAGAAGATAGATAATGGAGGTCGAAGCAGGAATATAAAGCAAGGCAGCCCTGGCTAAAGAAGAGAAGGTGGGCAATGGCTGGGAGATGCTTCTGGCAGAAATGACCAGGGAACTTAAGGGAACAGCACAACTCAAGACATAATTTCAGTTGTTGGTTGAACTGTGTGCTATGTGGTCCTTTCTGTTTCTCCCAAGCTTTAGTTAGGTAAAAAGTCTGCCCCACACAGCCTTGAATGGGAGACGCTTTGAACAACAAAGAGGCAGGGCAGTATGAGAATAGGGCGATGTTCACAGTAGGTTAGGAATTCTACAGAATTGCTAGAGTTGTTTGTTTCCATGGTGGAGTGTTTGCCCAGGATGTGCAGTGTGTTGAGGTCAGTCCTTACCACTGCACGAAGAAAAAGAATTCAGGGCTGAAAGAATGGCTCAGCGGTTAAAGCACTTGACTAGCAAGTGCTGAGTCACATGATAAGTACCCAAGTTCAATTTCCCAGCACCGCATAAGCCAGGGATGGTGGTGCACACCTGTAATCACAGCAATCACCCAGAGCCTTTACACTGAGCTACCCCAAACCCTTTTTATACTTTTTAAAATTTGAGACACTCTTGCTAAGTTGCTAAGTTCCCCGGGCTAGGCTCAAATTTGTGATCCTTCTGCCTCAGCCTTCCACAGTGCTTGGATTACAGGTGCGCACCACTATATCCAGCTAACAAAATATTTTATACCAGTTTCAGAGTGACAGATAACAGATATAATGTGTGATAGTCTTGCATTACTATTATTATAATTCTCATACTAACCCCACGAAAGAGGAAGTATTTTTATCTGAAAAGTTTACATACAAGATACTAGAGGCACAGAGAAGGTAAATAATTTGTCCAGTGCCCATCACCTGTGAGTGACAGACCTGAGCTGTGGGCTCAGATTCCAATGCCACTCTCTTGACCATGGTTCACTGCTTCCCTTCATGAACACTCCAAGACACAAGGAACAGAACATGGCTGGGACGGGATGGAGGCCCCTGCACTGGAAACTGGAAAGGGTGATCCAAGCAATCCGGGAGGCTTGGAGGCCAAACAATCTGAGAATTGGGCTTTTGCCGATGTGCGCGTGCACTAGGGATCGAACCCAAGGCCTTGTAGGTGCTGAAGTGAGCACGCGCTCTGCTATTGAGTTATGCCCCCAACCTAGCGCTGCATACAAATTGGGAAGGGAGAAGCAGGGGTGCCCGAAGTTCTTTTCTGCATTAAGGGGCTTGTGAGATGAAGATGCTATGATATCACTGTGAAGGGGCACATGTCTAAGAACAAGTAGAATGGCTCTTGTTGGAACAGTCAGTCTGTAAGGCAAGAAGATAGTAACAGGTCGAGTGTAAGGTCTCTGGTTCAATGTGATGCATATCAGATAAGTACTGTAGGAAAGGAAGAATCCAGGGAGACTTCATGGGGGAGGTGGTTTTGCCACACCAATAAGACCTCTTAAAGAGCAAAGCACTGGGGCCCCTTCCACACTATCCTTTCTTCCTTTCTCTTAGACTTTCTGTGATCAATAGAATGCAGCAAAGTGCCTGTAAAGAAATGAGAGCAGGACAGTCAAAGACTGGCTTGGTTAGTCAACAGAGAAAGTTGAGCTTTTGGAAAAATGGTCTGCAAACTGAGTCTAAAAGGAGATTTGGGATTTTCATCTACTAATTATTATTATTATTGTTTTGTGGTACATTTCACACTGACCTATATATCTCAAGCCCAATCTTTAGTTTTGATTTTGAGATAAGGTCTCACTTCATTGCCCTTCCTGGGCTCTCTCTTGCGATCCTCCCGTGTCAGCCCCTCAGAGTGCTGGGATTACAGGTCTGTACCGTCAGGCCCAGCTATCTTTGCTAACTCACATAACATAACAGTCTCCATTTAAAAAGGTACAATTCAGTGGTTTTTAATATATTCACAGTGTTGGACAATCATTACAGCTATCTAATTCCATAACAATTTCATTATCCCAGAGAGAAACCCTGTACCCATTCACAGTCACCATTTTTTTTAACCTCCCCAAGCCCTGACACCAATAATACACTTTGTCTGTATGGCTTTGCCTATTCTGGAAGTTTCATATCCATGGACTCACATTCTGTGTGGTCTTTTCTGTTTAGTTTTACTTGGAATATGTGGTCCATGTTCACCCATGTTGTATCATGGATCAGCATGCCATTCCTACTAGTTCTGGCTCTCGTGGCTTCTGCTTCAGGTAAAGTGATCGATATTCACCCGTGTCTCCATTTTTAGGTAGACAGCTGAATCTCAGTTCTCCAGTGGGTCTTTAAGAAATTACTACTTTTTAGTTTGATCAACTTTTTCTTATTGTAAGGAAGCCGAGATTTTGATAACAATTACATTGAATCCTTACATCAGTCAGGGAAGAACTGCCATCTTAACAATGTTGTCTTCCATGAACATAGGATGTCTTTCCATTTATTCATTTATTCATTCATTTTTTAATTTTTATTCTTTCAACTTTTGAAGTATTTTTAGTGGAACTTTGCATTACTTTTGTTCTGCTCTGGCTCAGCTGCTGCATAGCAGAAAGGTTAAATATAATAAGAAGGAATGCAGGGATCGTCACTGCTTCTCAGTCAGGCACAAGACCAAGGCTCCTCTGCAATGACCCATACTGGTGCTGGACCACTACCAAAGGGCCTTGCTGCTGGAGTGCTGGGCACAGCTGCTGACCATCGTGCATTTGGTTCTGTCTTTCTCGGGGTCACTCTGACTCTTAGCTATTGAATCTTTGGTAGGGAATTGCTCAGACTCTTTATTCCAGTAAACATCTTTTGGGAGAGTTAGCAGCCCCAGTGATTCTGACGTCTGGTCCCCAGTTCCTATCTGTCCTTGGAGTTACTCTTGCCCGGAAGGACAAGGTACTTTCTCTAGGAATGTTATTGGCAGAGAACACTAGAACCATGCAAATTATATTTCCAAGTCTTACCCTAATCACATTAAAGTCCTTTGCAAGGAGTCTTTTGGCTTAACTGGAGTTTGATAATTACAAATTATTTCTAGCAGAAATGCTGACTGTGGGAGAGCAGGTTAGAACAAATTTGATTCATATTAAAGCCATGGTCAGATCATCATGAACCTTCAGGGTATTTATTTTTCCATCAGCTCCTCCCTGGTTCCTCCACGTCCCTCTCTGGCCTGGCTGAGCTGGAGACTCGCCTAATACAAATAACTGCATTAAAATAAAATCTTGTGAAAGCTCAGGGGAACACGCCTGAGTAATGGAGAAGATAATAAGCTTGGACAACCACCTCAGTCCTCTCTTCTTACTCCCTCAAGGCAGGAGAAGGTTCACGACTGATCTGGGATCACTTCTAACAGTAAATAGGAGGGAAACTAGGGCTTAAGTGGTTTAAGGAAAGAATGTAATAATGTAACAGATTGCTCTCACTCTACTGATTCTCCCTCAGTCCCTGTATCTCTGAAGTAATTTCCACTTTCTGAATTATGATCAGAGGGGCTGTGGGTATTTAGCAGAACAGAGAGACAAGGCCAGGAGAAATAAACCAAAAGCACAGAGATGCCTGTGTTCACTTACTCTTTCTTTCTTTCTTTCTTTCATTAAACAGTGAGGCAGACTCTGTCCCAGGCATTGTACTGCTACAGGAGATGCACAGACCGGGGCTCTGGGGGCCATTCATGCCCCTTAACTGCTTTTAATACAGGAAGAGGCAGATGTGTAGCCAGTTAAGCCACATTACCTGCTAATTTGTTGCTTCTAAGAATCTGCCATCTCAGACTCTTCCCAGAGTTTGGGTTGGATTGGAGCAGAGGGTGAGGGATGAGCATCTCATCCCTGCCTCTAGGAGCTGGAAATTTATCATGGAAAAAAAAGAAAAAGAAGAAAGAACAGCCAGGCACAATGGAGTGTACCTATAATCCTAGCGATTTGGGAGGCTGAAGAATCCTAAGTTCATCAACTTAGGCAGTTCATCAAGATTCTATCTCAAAAAGTAAGAAGAGGTGGGTATGTAGCCTAGTGGTAGAGTGTTTGCCTAGCGTAGACAAGGCCCAGGGCTGAACCCCCAGCAGTGTAATAATAATAATAATAATAATAATAATAATAATAATAATAATAAAGAAAATGCAAGAGAAGGATGAGAAGGCAGAAGCAGTGGGATGGGCTACTGTTCTCTATAGAAGTGCTTTTCCATTGATCTAGAAGCTTTAAAGCAGGCAGCTCTCTTGGTCTCAGAGACCCAACTCTTGGAGATCATGAAGACAAACTAAGACGGGTGTGTGTGACGCTAAAAGGTAAAGCCTGGTAGAAGCCATTATCTGTCTACCTGCATGCCGAAGAGATGGTTAGAAGAAGCAAGAGGATATGCGAGGAGAGGTTAGAAGCCAGAGGAGGAGGAGGAGCAGGAGACACAGTTCTCACCGCAGCAGCCACAGCAGCGGGCCACTGGGGCACATCAGGTTGGGGCACCTTTACCTTCGTACCCCCAAAATGCTATGGCTTTATTTTTTTCTCAGTACTGGGGATGGAGTCCAAGGCCCCATCCGTGCCAGCCAAGTGCTCTGCCACTGAGCTCAGCCCCAGCCCTGCTGTGGCTTTTTACTGCTGGCTCCTCTAAGGCAGGGGTTTTGGTAAGAGTCATCCCTCAAATCTTCTGTCACAGAAATGGATTGTTGCATTTCCAGGGCTTAATTGTCTGCACCAGCTAAAAGCTCTGCCAGTAATGAAAATACATCCCCTCTTTTTATCAAGAGAAAAGGATAATAACTCAGCCAGCTTCAGCTTACATTTTATGAACATCAGCCTAGCTTGTTTTCAGGGACAGCTCAGATGTGAAGCTCCCTCCTTCCTTCCCTAGAGGACACAGCTCCCCAACGCACCCAGTGTTCCACCCCAAGCACTGGGCGAATGAGACTACTCACATGTAAAATTCCAGCAGAGCGTGTGTGAGGCCTTGGGTTCATTTGTTAGCACCATCACCATCGCCAAAATCTCCGCTGCTCATGGAAGATGAACAAAAGCAGCAACAGTAACTCTGGTGCTTCCCAGCTTTCTCAGGACATGCAGCCACTGTTGTGTTCGATCCTTATACCTTCCCCGAAGGCCAGCAGGACAAATGTTACTGCATCATTGCTATGGACGAAACTGAGGCCGAAGGAAGGGGAAGTGACTTGCTCACCGTCACTCATTTACGTTAAAGTTGTATCTGGTGAGGATTGGGCAATCTTAGTGTCAAGATCAAGTGGGGTGAGGTCTTTAATAATTTAGGCCATTCTAAAAGTTTGCATTCAGGGGCTAGAGGAATAGCTTAGTGGCTAAAGCACTTGCCTAGCAGAAGGCCCTGAGTTCAGTTCCCCAGCAACACATAACACTAGTAATCCTAGCACCCAGGAGGCTGATGCAGGAGGATTGTCTTGAGCTCGAGGTCAGCTTGGGTTACATAGTGGTGAGACCAGCCTGGACTACACAGCAAGGCTCTGTCTCCATAAATACATATATAAACAATTACGTTCAAAGAACCTAAAATTAGTTTTGCATTCCATCATTCCAACTCCAAATCTCTTCTTAGGTCAATGATGCAAGGATACTTCCCTCCTACAGCTAATCTTCTTGATCACCTACTTATAGTTAACCCTTCTCCACTTCTTTGTTCATTAAAGCCTAGTTTTGCTTTCAGGGGTGTGTATGTGCATGCACATGTGTGTATGTTGTGTGCATGTGTGTGTGTGCATTTGTTGTGATGCTAGGAAGTGAAGTCACAGCTTCGTGTTTGATATGTGACTACTCTGCCACTGAGCTACATTCTCAATAATTTTTTATCTTGAGATAGGGTCTCATGAACTTGCCCAAGCTGGCCTTAAACTTGCAATGTTTCTGCCTCGACATCCTGAGTAGCTGAGATTACAGGCATGTGTTACCACACTCAGTCTGATTTTTGTCAAAAACTAGAAGCACTGGTTCTTCAGTGAAGTCCTACAGAAGCTAGGACTCTTCCCTGCCCAACTCTAAATCAACCTTAATAAGTTTATTTGCTTTGTTAATGACCCGCTTAAAAGCGGACCATGATAGGAAGTTTTCTTATACTACGAGATTTGAGAAGAAATCTGCATATAGTCATAGTGAGGTTTGTCTTCTGAAAACAAGAGAGTTTGTTCTATTCTTCTCTGCCATTGGGTATTGAATGAGGATGAAGAAGTTGTAGGAGATTGGTGGCCTTCGTGTTATGTGGGAGGAAGTCACCCAAGAGGATGACTGAACAGAAAAAGGACATTGACAGGAGGGCCAACTTGACTCACCAGATTAACCAACCTTAGAACCCCACCTCCACAGCCCCCAAGCTTCTTTACTTCTTTTTTTTTTAAACACAGGGTCTTGCTCTGTGGTCCAGACTGGTCCTGAACTCACTATGGAGCCCAGGCTGGCTTTGGACTCACGGCAATCCTCCTACCTCAGCCTCCCGAGTGCTGGGATCACAGGCGTGAACCACCATGCCTAGCTTATGTGGTGCTGGGGAATCGAACTGAGGTAGTTATTGCTTGCTGGGCTAGCACTTTAATCGCTGAGCCATTCCTCCAGCCCCCGCCCCGCCCCCCTGCCACCCCAGGGGTTCTTTAGGTGAGGCAGTAAACTTTCTTCTGGCTTTCACCATTCTTATTTTGTTTGTAGGGCTAGGGGTTGGATTTAGGTCTTCACTTTTCCCTCCCTGTGTTAGACCTGCAGTCCCACCTG
The DNA here is from genome assembly GCA_004027205.1 of Ctenodactylus gundi. NCBI lineage: Eukaryota > Metazoa > Chordata > Mammalia > Rodentia > Ctenodactylidae > Ctenodactylus > Ctenodactylus gundi. The sequence goes on from PVKB01002899.1 coordinate 120,194, forward strand.
TGGCATTTTGAATTGAAATTTCCCTTTCTTTCTATTGACAGAATTCTATTAAATTTATGATCTGCCTGCCTCAGCCTCCCAGAATGCTGGGATTATAGGTTTGTTCTGCTGCACCTAGTTCATTCTCATTTTAAGGTACCTTCACTTGCTGTTCTTGCATTTCCACTAAATGTTGACATGGCTGTCTCCTCCCTACTACTCAGGCGTCAGCCCGACTTCACTTCTCCAATGAGACTTTCTAAACACTACCCAATCTATCTTTTAAAGTATTTAATTAGAGATAGGGTCTCACTCTCATCCTGAACTCACTATGGAGCCCACGCTAGCCTCAAACTCACAGCTATCCTCCTGCCTCAGCCTCCTGAGTGACGGGATTACGGGAGTGCGCCAAGACACTCAATTAATATGGCAGTGGGGAATTGAATTGAGTGTCTTCTGCTTGCTGGGCAAGTGCTTCACCCACTATGCTGTTCCTCCAGCCCCACACTCTCCAATCTAGACCAGTTTTCTAGTTTCTATGTATTAGCATTTATTAGTACCAGAACTCATCTTTTTATTTATGTACTTAGTTGTTTATCATCTGCTTCCTCACGAGTGTGCGAGCTCCACTTTACTAAGGGTGGTGTCCGGCTCGCTCACACAGCACTTCCAGCACCTGGCACAGGGCCTCCCACGCAGTGGGGATCAATAGAAAGTGGGTGAACGAATAAATGAATCTGCTGGAGGCGACCTCACCCTGCCGCTTCCCAATCGCACTCTCCCTTGCTGCCTTTCCTCAGTTTCCTTTATAAAGATCTAAATCTGAGGCCCAGAAAGAAATACAGAAGGCAGCAGAGAGGGAAAACATCATAAAAGCAGAATTATTTTAGGCTTAAATGTAAAAGGAGAGCAGGCTGATTGCATAAGATATGTAGATCTATGCAAATTAACATGCGAGTTAAATAGAGGCCAAGTTTGAAGTGGTGGGAAGTCCAGGGCTTCGCGTTGGGTGTGTTTTCCTTCCCACTGGAAAGTGGCATCAACTTTTCAGGCTCAAAAGGAGGGATGCTGACATTCAGTGAGAGAAAAATCAATGAGAGTTACGCAAGTAAAAAAAAATTTAATTTAGCTGTCGTGCTTTTCTAAGAGACAGAAATCAAAAGCATTCCACTCCATTTAAATAAGAGAAAAAGGAAGCATACATTTCTATTCACAGTAAAGATTGCTGAGAGAGGAAACAGAGAAGAGGGAGGACCATACAGGGGAGAGACAATCCCTCGTTACCCATTTCTTCAGTGGGAAGAACCTTGCTTACATATTAATAATTCTTAACGTATGGGTGTATATATGGTACTGGGGATGAAGCCCAGGGCCTCTCACATGGAGCTACATTCTCAGTCTATTTATTTTATTTATTTATTTATTGGTAGTGGGGATCATGCCCAGGACCTTCACAGTGAGCTAGACCCCAGCCCATTTTTTTTTTTATTTTGAAACAGGGCCTCACTACGTTGCTAAATTGCCCGGGCTAGGCTTGAACTTGGAAATCTTCCTGCCTTTAACTCCCAGAATGTTCAGATTATAGGTCTGTACCACCAGGTCCGATTTAGTAACACTTTATATTCAAGAAAAATAAGAACCACACACATACAAGCCGCTTCCTGGAATAGAAAAAAAAAGAAAAAAGAAAAAGTACATGTTGACAAAGGTTATTATTTGTTCTTCAACAATTATTTTTTTGAGCGTCCTTGTCCAGGTGCTAAAGAATAACTGAGAATAGGACTCTGGCCTAGTACTATTTCAGGGACCCCAACCACTGGGCCATAGACCAGCCTGCCCAGCGGGAGATGAGTGGTAGGCCTGAGTGAGAAACTTCATCTGTATTTATAGCTGTTTCCCAAGGCTGGAATTACCCTTGAGCTCTGCCTCCTGTTAGATCAGCAGCTGGCATTAAATTCTTACAGAAGCTTGAACTTGAACCCTACTGTGAACTGTGCATGTAGGTTATGCACCTCCTTATAAGAATTCAATGCCTGATGGTCTAAGGTAGAGCTGAGGTGATGATGCCACCCCCTCTCCCTTCCATGGAAAAATTATCTTCCACAAAACTAGCTCCTAGTGCCAGAAAGTTTGATGACTGCTGTTCTATCATGTCCTCTATTCTAATTTTCAAAGGGAAAAACATTCTCTGCCTACCTTCCCTGAAAGAGTAGACTAAAGTATGTGTCATGGCACCCATCTCTAATCCCAGCACACAGGAGGCTGGCAGAAGAGGATGGAGAACTTCAGAACAGCATGGACCATATAGCAGTTCATGTCCACCTGAACTACACAATAAGATCTTGTCTTAAAAAAACAAAACAAACAAACAAAAAGGTAAAGATTGTCCATCAGAGGAGGAAAGGTTCTACCTTTTAGAGCAGAACTGTGTATATAATTTATAATCTATGTGCTAAGATGAAGAAACCAGGTCCTGCTGGGATTTTCCAAGACCATGCACTAGCAGAATTGTCTTTGGCAATGATCTCAAGGAAATATTGACCTTGCAAACCAGGTTTTTTTTTAGGATGTTACTGATTTCAGGTTTTGGGGTTTTTTTTTTTTTTTTTTTTTTTTTTTTGTTTTGTAGTGCCCGGAGTTGAACTCAGGGCCTCTTGCATGCTGGGCAAATGCTGTACCACTGAACAATATCTATAGTCTCTGACTTCAAATATTTTGAAGCAATGACCCCATTTTGCCAGCTCTTCAACTGTCACTCTGGCCATCACTCTGTCTTAGTTACCACAACAGCCTCGTGACTGGAGTCCCTGCTCCCAACCTTGCCTCTGTCTGTCTCCCCACAGCGGTCACGGCCATCCTATTAAAATACAAGGCACAGTTGGTCTCTTCTCTGCTACAAACCCCACACTGACTTGCTGTTCCCTAAGGAATGGACTGTGTTCCTCCAATGGCCTGGATGCTATGACCAGCTTCTCTGACCTCGGACGCTCATCTCTAGCCATGCTGGCCTCCTTCCCCCACAGAGAGCCACAGTCCCCGTGCCAGCCTCTGCTCAGAGTTCCTGTGCTGGACTGCAGTCACCACTCTCCTGTATCCTCGTGACTTGGCTCAGTCGGTAACTCCTCTAGGTCTTCCGACTGCCCTCCCCGGCCTCCACGCTCCCGGTGCTCTTCTCCTGCTCCATTATTCTCTAGTGCGCTTGTTGCTCTCTAGCTGACTGCATTTGTCACTCATTTGTCCCCCACAGAACAGAAGCAGCTCCCGGGAGTTTGTCTGTCTCACTCATTGTTGTATCCGCAGTCCCTTGAAGAGTGACTGGCAAATTGAACACTCCAAAAGTATTATATATATATATATATATATATATATATATATATATATATATATATATGTTGTCTGGGGATGTGGCCCAGAGTAGAGTGTTCACTTAACATGTTTGAGGGCCTGGGTGCAATCCCCAATACAGACAAAAAAAAAAAAAAAAAAAGGAGAAAGAAAAAAAGAAAAGAAAATGTTGGCAGTCTTTTTAATTTTTGAAACAAGGTCTTGCTCTATAGTTCAGGCTGGTCCTGAACTCACTTTGGAGCCCAGGCTGGCCTCAAATACTTGCAGCAATCCTCCTGCCTCAGCCTCCTGAGTACTGGGACTACAGGCATGCCCCTCCCCACACCCTTTTTATGTAGTGCTGGGGAATCGAACCCAGGACCTTGCACTTGCTAGGTAAGCACTGTAACTGCTGTGCTATTTCTCCACCCCCGGCAATCCTTTAGTTTGAATTAACATGGTTTTAAGAAAATGCAATGACACCATTATTCCTGTCATTTTCAAAGGGCCAGAAGACTTTTTTGAAGACTCAAATTGGTCTTCACATTCATGCTTGAGAAGCCCTGGCTCAGAGGCTATGAGCCCATGGAGACAAATCCTGGCTTTGATCCCCCAACTGAGCCCTGTAGGGTTGGCTCTCTGACACTCAGCTCACATCCTTTTGGTGCCTGAACAGCAAATGTCAGAGCCTTCTCCTAAACGCAGGCAGATTTACTTTGCAGACGGTGAGGATGCATTTTAATTTGTTGATGTGAAATCTTAATTGAACTAAACTGCTAGAGGTAGTCTCTGTTCTCTGTCATAGTCTTAATTTAGTTGGCAAAACAAGTTATCATCAGAGGAAAACCAGAGGCAGAGACGTTGTGCCCAGAGGGTTTGGGAAACACCCTTCTGCATTTGGAGGTGGGCTGTGACTGGCACAAGAGGAACTCCATCCACAGCTGATGGTGCCAGCTTGGCTGTTCAGGGACACGCAGGTAGGATTGGAAGATGCAGGCACATGGAGCCCCCAGAACAGCCAGGCTTAACATTACTCCCTCTCGTGTATGCAGTGTTCTGTTTGTAGTGTAAAGCAGAGAGGAAACAGAGGATTTCTAACCTGAAGGTACAGAAGTGTGGGAGGTATCCACTGTACTGTTCTTTTGACGTGAGCCCTTAAGCAGGTCACTTCTCCACCTACACCGCTGTTTCTCCATTTTTGCAATCACCGGAATCCTTTCTGTTACAAAAGGCTACAGGCTTCCATTGGCAATGTGCCACATGTGACTCTCCTGTGGCTATGTTCAGGACCCTCAAGCCTACGTCTATGTTCAGCTTGAGCCCCTGACTACGGCCCAATTCCCTGCTGAGCAGGGATCTTGACCATGAGACACCCACACTACTGGCCTTGGTGTCGCATGCAGGGCATCAGACTGCAGACCTTTTACTAGCATTAGCTTTGCACAGCAGCAGTATTGTAGCCAATGAGGTTTATCTGTGGCATGATTAATTGAGAACTTTACTAACGTCACTACATTCCTGACTGACAGCATCACAGGTTGCCATTGCTCTGTCCTGAGAGGGGGGTTTAGGAATTATTTGTTTTGTTTTGTTTGCCTATTGAGACAGGGTCTTGTTCTATAGACCAGGCTGGTCCTGAACTCACTACGGAGTCCAGGACGAACTCAAACTCACAGCAATCCTCCTGCTTCACCTTCCCAAGTGCTGGGATGACAGGTGTGTGCCGCCATGCCCAGCTTAGGTGATGCTGGAAAATCAAACCCAGAGCCTTGGTTTTTGCCAGGCAAGCGTTTCAACCTCTGGGCTTCACCCCTAGCCCTAGGAATCATTCTGGTAGTGACAGATGCTCACTTTAGCCCTTCCCTAGCCCCTGCTCCTAGAGGCCTCTGACACGTGCTGTTTCACCCCGCAGCTTCTATTTATCATATCTAGAGAAGGTCCTGCTGGAGTCTTGCCCTATGCATCCTAGACAGGTAGAGACCAAACACAGGTAGAGGCTGGCAGAAACCGGCCTCCTAGGTAGTCCAGCTCAGATTTCTTCATTATTGTATTCCAGGGAAAGCTTCTGCAAGTGACTCAGACCTTGGTATCTCCCTATGAGGCATTGCGGAGACAGTTTTCTTGAAGAACAAGGCGTGTTCTTTTCCCTTGCAACTCATTGGCTAGAACTGCAAGGTGCAAGTCCCAGACAACTTCAGTTACAAGACCTCATGCTTGGAGCCAGGTGCCAGGAGATTGAGGAAAGAGGCACAGTGCCTTGTCAAAACAAGATCACAGCTTTGCCGGAGAAACCACCTGGCAAGTCCCTTCTGTTCACAAAGACTGTTTTTTCATCTGTTAGGTGGGAATAAGAATAGCTGCCTCAGAGAACTGCCATGAGAAGTAGATGGTGAATACATCCCCAGTGTCAGGCCCTGTGCCCGTGCACTCCTCTAATGGGAGCAGCTGGTGCCACTGCTGTTATGCGGCCCTTGCATAGAGCCTGGCTCAATAAATGGAATTGTGATCAGTGTCAACCAGAGGATATAAAGAGATACAGTTCCTCTGAACTCCTCAGAGAGGGTGGCAACTTGTAGATCACACAGGCATGCCCACAAGACTTCCCTTTCCTTTAATTTTTTATTTTTATTTATTTATTTATTTATTGAGACAGGGTCTTGCTCTGTAGCCCAGGCTGGTCCTGAACTCACTATGGAGCCCAGGCTGGCCTTGGACTCATGGCAGTCCTCCTGTCTCAGCCTGCTGAGTGCTAGGAGTACAGGCGTGCGTCACCATGCCCAGTTTATGTGGTGCTGAGAAATCAAACTCCGGTACTCAGTGCTTGTCTTAGTGCTTGTTAGGCAAGTACCTTAGCCACTGAGCCATTCCTCCAGCCCCTCTGTCCTTGAATTCTTCTGTATTCTTTTGCTTCTCTGCCAGCCCAGAAGAGAGGCCCAGGCTGTTGGATGAGGTGACAACATTTGAGAGAAAAACTGTGAGCTTTTTTGTCTTCCTTGACCTTTAGTGGGGAGTAGAACTGGCCTTTTGTCATCAGGGGTGGAAAACTGAGGATGCCAGGTACGAGGGCATGTACCTGGGAGACTGAGGCAGGAGGTTCACAAGCTGAAGACCAGCCTAGGCAACTTTGTGAGACCCTGTCTCAAAATAAAAATTGTAAAAGGGTTAATGATATGCCTCAGCAGTACAGTGCTTGCCTAGTGTGCATAAGGCCCTGTGTTCAGCCTCCAGTACCACAAACAAAACAAAGCGAAACAGTTCTATTCTGTTCTATTTATAGTAAATTTGGTCAAATGTTGTATTAGCTGTTGTAACAGATGACCACAAACTTGGTAGCTTAAAACTGCAGAAACTCATTCCCTTACTATTCTGAAACCAGAATTATAAATTCAAGGTCAGCAAGATTGGTGTCCTCTGAGCACTTAGAGGCAGAATTTGTTCCATGGCTCTCCCCATTTATGGTGGCGCCAGCAGTCTTCAACCTGAAGATGCATCACACCAACATCCATTTTGTGGTGTTTGCCATGTGCCATGTGTGTCTTTCTGTGTCCTCTTTTCTTACGTGGGCCAGTCGTGCCGGGTTGAGAGCCCACTATAGTACAGTGTGACTTTAGCCTTCATTTTAACTTGGTTATATTAACAAAGATACTATTTTGTTTCAGTGATTTTTTTTTCTTTTATCAGCAGTGTTTGCAATACATAATACTAATGATCAACTTGAGATGCGGTGCAGGTCAATGTCACATCTTGAGCATTTTACTTCCCTTCCCCCTCCCAACCCCCTTATGTTCCCCACATCCCCTTCCTTCTCCACAAAGTCTATCATCTTATTATCTTCCATCTTCCTTTTACATATGTTTATGATAGTTTTCTTATATTAGAGAAATCATGAATTATTTAACCTGTGTCTGATTCATTTCGCTAAGCATAGTGATCTCAAGGTGCATCCTTTTTGCTACAAATTACTCAAATTTGTCTTTCTTTATGGCAGAGTAGTACTCCATTGTGTAAATATACCACATCTTCTTTATCCATTCATCAATTATGGACATATCAGCTGTTTCCAAGATTTAGCTATTATAAGTTGTGCTGCTATAAACATGGGTACGCATGTATTACTCTTATATAATGACTTTAACTATTTTGGGATGATACCCAGAAGAGGTATGGCTGGGTCAAATGGGATATCTATTTTCAGTTTTTTGAGGAATCTTGATACTGCTTTCCATAGTGGTTGTACTAGTTTACAGTCCACCAAGAACATAGGAGGGTTTCTTTTTTCTTCATAGCCTCACTAGTATTTGTTGTTTTTTGAGTTCTTAATAGCGGCCATTCTTTTTTTTTTTTTAATTGAGACAGGATCCCACTCTGTAGCCCAGGCTAGCCTTGAACCCATGGCAATTCACCTACCTCAGCTTGCTAAATGCTGGGATTACAGGCGTGTGCCACCATGCCAGGCTTTACGTGGTACTGGGGAATTGATCTCAGAGCCTTGTGCTTGCAAGGCAAGTATTTTAACCATTGTGCCATTCCTCTAATAGTAGTCATTCTTACTGGCATTAGATGCACCCTCAGTGTTGTTTTGATTTGCATTTTTCTGATGGCTAAAAATGCTGAACATTTTTTCATGTATTTATTAGCTATTCAGACTTCTGAGGACTATTAATCTCAGTTGCTCATTTTTTGATTGGGTCTTTTATTTTGGGAAGTCTAATTTTTTTCAGTTCTTTTTATATTCTAGTTAACAGTTCTCTGAGGAGTAGCTGGCAAAAGATTTTTTCCCATTCCATCCGTTCTTTCTTCACTTTGTTGTTTGTTTCCTTTACTGTGTAGAAGCCTTTTAATTTGATATAATCCCATTTGTGGATCCTCAGTGTTATCTCATGTTCATTGGGCATTTTACTGAAAATGTCCTTGCCTATGCCCATGTCTTCAAGGGTTTTGCCATTTTTTTCTTCCAAAAAGTTAAATGTTTTTATTTTAATGACTAGGTCTTTAATCTATTTTGATGTAATCTTGGTACCCGGTGAAAAATGTTAATCTAGTTTCATTCTTCTTCATGTGAGTAGCCACCTTTTCTCCAAAGTTATATTTTCGGACCTTTTGTCAAAGATCAGACAACTGAAGGTCCTCAGACTTGTCTTTGCATCCTCAATTCTGTTCCATTCATCCACCTGTTTTGTGTTTTGTGTCTGTGTGTGCACACCAATACCATGTTTGGGTATTTTTGTTTTGTCTTGTTTTATTTATTTGTTTTTTATCAATGCCTCCTGCTTTTGTTTGTTGCTTAGGATTGTTCTGGCTATTCTGTGTCTTTTCCAGTTCCATATAAATTCCTGGATTTTTTTCTAGTTAAGTGAAAAAATGCTACTGGCATTTTGATTTGGATTGCACTGAATCTGTATACCAGTTTTGGCAGTATGGTCATTTTGACAATGTTGGTTCTGTTTATCCAGGAACAGGGGCTATCTTTCCATTTTCTAATATTCTCTTCAATTTCTTTACTCAAATTATTGTAGTTTTCAGTATAAAGGTCCCTCAATTCCTTAGGTTGATTGCTAGGTATTTAATTTTCTTTGAGGCTTCTGTGAATGGGATTGTTTTTCTGGTTCTTTCTCTGCATTTTCATTGTTGCTATAGAAGAATAATATTAATTTTTGTGTATTGATTTCATATCCTGCAACTTTGCAGTTTATTATTTCTAAGAACCTTCTGATGGAGTTTTGGGGTCCTCTATGTAAAAGATAATGTCACCTACAGACAAGGATAGTTTATCTTCTTCCTTTTCTCTGCATATTCCCTTTATTCCATTCTCCTGTCTGATTGCTCTGGCTAAGTTTTTAAGCACTCTGTTGAGTAAGAGTGGTGAGATGGACATCCTTGTGTTCTTCTTGATTTTAGGGGAAATATTTTCAGTTTTTCCCCTGCTATGGTTTGGATCTAGACTGTCCCCCAAAAGCATCATGTGTTTGGATATAGTGGAATAACTGTGGAACTGTGTGTTATTGGGAGATAGGGCTTGGCTGGAAGAGGTAGATGCTGGAAGTTTGATCTGGAAAGATTGCATCAACTTGTTGAGACTTGTGGTGGTGGTGGTGGGGTGCCCAGAGCAGAGCTTTCAGGTGCGCATTGTTAACTCGAAGACCAGAAAGTGAGAAAGGAGTGCTCACCCCCGAAAATGAGCTTGAATTGAGTAAAGAACAGAAGAAGAAACATTGCTGCAGTCTCTTCCTGGGAAAGCTCCAGCCTTGCAGGAGTCTCCAGACTCACATGGCTCTTGCTTGACTTGGCTTCTGTCTGCAATGGGATGAATACCTCTCCACCTCTCTCCTCTCTTGTGTTCTTCCACCACTACTGGCTGCCCACAAACAGACTGTGTGAGACTTTCTGAAACTCTGAGCTAAATATATCTTTCCTCTGTTAAATTATGGATGTTGGGTATTTTGTCATAGCAACAAGAATGTAACTAAGACATTCCTAGGTAGGACGATTGTGACTGCTAGAGATGTTATGTCAATTTGAGGCAACCAGGAACCACACCTAGATTGGGAATTGAGAACCAGCCTGGATTAGAGCGTGAGTGATTTGTGGGCAGGCAAATGAGGGAAGAGCACCCACCCAGATGTGGGAGGCCCAACTGGCACTCCAATAGTATAAAAGGAAAGAAGAAAGATTGTGACAGCTTCTTCTTCTGGGAAAGTGCTCCTTCCCAGTTGTCTATAGGTGCCCCAACTTGCTACAAACCACAGAGCTTCATCACAGATTCACTCCAGTCTCAACTTGCACCTGTCTGCCTGTTGCTGCTCTGCAGTCGCTGCTCTTCAGTTGTCGATCTTCAGTCTCCAGTCTTCGCCACTCTTCTTCGACAACTGAGATCTGCAGCAGACTCTCACCGGTTGTCCTGCAGTTCCAGCCAGGTGTTCTACTTTGCGGCTGAGCAGCCATCAGACACTCCATGTGCAGGCCGCCATCTTGGACTACCTCTGTCCTTGGATTTGTAAGCCTTCTGAATAGATCCTTTTTGTTATAATTTCTGTAAGTTCTGCCTTTTGAAAGAGCCCAAACTAATACAATGATGTTGGCAATAATACAGTCATAAATTGCTTTTATTTTCTTGAGGTAGGCTCCTCTGTACCTATTTTCATAAGTTTTTACCAGAAAAAAAAAGTACTTAATCAAAGGCTTTTCCTGCATCTACTGAGATAATCATGTGATTTTTGTCTTTGCTTTTGTTAACTTGTTGTATCATATTAATCAAATGTTGAATCATTCTTTCATTGTTGGGATGAAGCCAACTTGGTAATGGTGTATAATCTTTTTTAATAATTTGTTGCATTCTGTTTCCAAGTATTTTGTTAAGGAGTTTTTCATCTTTATTCAACAAAGAAACTGGCCTATAGTTTTCTTTCTTTATTGGGTCTTTATCTGGCTTTAGGATCAAGTTTGTGGGAAGGAGATTGGCAATGTTACTTCTTTTTCAATGTCATGGAAGAGTTTGCGAAGTCTTGGCATGAACTCTTCCCAGAAGTTCTAATTTAAAAATCTGCAGTGAATTTACCAGGTCCTGGGCTTTTCTTTGTTGGTAGACCCTTTATTACTGCCTCAATTTCATTTTTGGTTATTGGTCTATTCAGGTTTTTTATTTTTTTTGGTTCCGTTTTGGTATTTCTCAGAATTTATCCATTTCATCTGAGTTCTCAAATGTATTAGGATATAGGTTTTCAAAATAATTTCCTATAATCTTCTGTATTTCAACAGTGTATGTTGTAATTTTACCTTTTTCTTTCCTAATTACACTGATATGAATTTTTCTTTCTTTCTTTTGGTGAGTTTGTATTGTGGCTTAGATCTGGAATGTCCTCCCAAAGTCTCATGTATTTTGGTGCTGTGTATTATCTATGGAAGTGTATGCTTTTAGGAGATGGGGCTATGGTATGGAAGAGTGTATTATGGGTTGTGTGGTGGAGGACAGGTATGTGGCAGAATGCTGGATGTTTTCAAGTTGTGTTTGAAAAAACATAAATAGTATTTAATAAGTAAACATAGTTACTATGCTTTTCAATTGAAATTTTAGATTTTCTTTAAAAGGAGACTTGTGACTTTTCATCAGCCTTTATGTGTAAAACATAAAGTTGTCATTCATCAATTTTTTTAAAAATGAAAAAGAAAAAGAACAGATTGTATTACAGGCGTGTGGATTGGATTACAGGTGTGTGGTGGGGAATTACCACACCTTCCACACCTGGAAGGGGCAGAAGGCTGGACCCAGAAGGAACGGATCACTGGGATGGGACCTGTACCTGACTTGGTTTCCTGTTTGCAATGTTGTGAGGAGCTACCTCCATCTCTGCCTCTGCCGTGTACTTCTATTGGTGCCAGACACCTCTTAGTTGACTGTGACTTTCTGAATCTGTGAGCTAAAATAAACTTTCCCTCCCCTAAGTTGTAGATGTCAGGTATTGAGTCCCAACAATGGAAAAGTAACTAAGACAGTTTGGCTAGAGGTTTATCAATCTTATCTATCCTTTCAAAGAACCAACTCTGATTTACTCATCTGTTGTATTTGTTTTCTAGTTTCAATTTCTTTGATCTCCATTCTGATTCTTATAATTTCCCTCCCTCTCCTGCTTTTGGATTTGGCTTGTTCTTGTTTCTCTAAAACTTTGAGCTGCATCATTAGATTATTTATTTGAGATTTCTCTCTTTTTCTCCAGTTTTATTAGTATATATAGGCAATACACAATGGTTACATTGAGATTGAGAATTTTGTGCACATATTTATCTTGTCAGATTCAATTTTCTCCCCACCCCTCTTTTCACCTTCCCCTTCCCTCATATCCCCTGATTTAAAAAACAGTGGTCTTAATGAATACAAAGCTTACTGAGCATACAGAAGGCACAAAAAAAGAGCTGGCTGAGGTAATAAAGCAATGCAAGATATGAAGAAACATTTTCCTAGAGAAGTGGAAAATCTAGAAAGAAATCTAGCTGAAGTTCAAGATATGAAACATTCATGTGAAAGTAAGGAAAACTGGTTTAAACACTGTGAGGACAGAATTTCAGACTCTGAAGACCAGATAAATGAATTAAATGCTGATTTCAGGGATTACTCCAGAGTAAGAAGTGTGCAGGCAGCTGGATACAACAGATGATGGATGACTCAAAGAACCAATCTTTGAATTACAGGTGTGGAGGAAGGGCAGAAGATAGCACAAAAGGTATAAAAAAAATGTAATCATTGAAAACTGGCAGAAAGTTTCCCAAATCTAGGAAAAGAAATTAATATTCAGATACAAGAAGCATATAGAACACCAAACAACCTTGAACATAAGACAATCTTGCCATGATGCATTATAATCAAAATCTGAGAAATTCAATATAAAGGGAATATTAAAAGCAGTAAGAGAAAAAAAAAACAGACATTATTCTACCACAGGAAACCCAACTGAATAACTGCAGATTTCTCAATGCAAACCTTAAAGGCCAGGAGAGCCTGGAATGAAATCCTTTCAAGCTTTAAAAGAAAGAAAATGTCAACCCAGGTTGTTATATCCAACAAAACTATTCCTGAAAACTGAAAGAGAAGTAAAAATTTTTCACAACCAAAAAACCTTAAAGAAATTTATGACCACAAGACCAGGATTACAGAAACACTTGAAGGAATCTTAGAGAAAGACAGAGATAACAGCAACACCAAAAAATTCAAAGGAAGGGAAACACTGAAAGGGAAAAGTACAGCAAAAGGAGAAGGCAAAAGAGCCAGCACCAGAAAAACAAGACGATGATAGGATTCAGTAAAAACCTTACAATCATTACTCTGAATGCTAATGAACTTAATTCATGAATCAAAAGATATAGACTGGCAGCTTGGATGAAAAAAAAAGACAACCATTTGCTGCTTGCAAGAGACACACTTTACCCATTAAGAAGCACACAGACTGAAAATAAAAGAACAGAAATCAATACTTCTATAAACTCAGTAAAACTTTTATTCACTAAGACCATTACTTGTTTAGTAAATTCCTCTTTATTCTTGCCAATCATTTCTTGTGTTTGTTTAAGTATGTCTTGTTTGAGCTGACTGACTGGTCCTCTTTTTTGTTTGTGTGGTTCTACTTTCTTTCCCGTAAGTTCCCCTACTTCAGGGCCCAGGATATTATATTAGCCGCTGTGTTGGCAGGCATTTCTGCATGTGTCCTATTGCCTTGTCTTCCTATGATTCTCTTGCTGAGGGACTTGTCACTTTAAAGGCCTAGCCGGAATGTTTCTCTGAACATGTAAGAGAATGAGGGGAGCCAAAAGTACACTGAGTTCAGTGGTGGGAGCAGGCAGTGAGGGGGACATAATAATCTGATGGTCTCCAAAGGCTGTGTTCACTCTCAACCCCCTCAGCAAAGCTCTTCCACCTGTCCCAGCTTCCTTCCCCCAAGGGCAGGACTCTCTACCCTCCAAGACCTGGTCTTTCTACAGCCTGCACCATGTTGGAGGTCACTGGGCTTTCTCCCCTCTCTGCAACCATCTCTTGTGCCAGCTCCTTCCTAGACACTGCCTAAGAGTGCCTCCAGAATCCCTAGTAGGTGGGCCATATGGGGCTTCTTTTACCCAAAATGGTCCAGATCGAACCACGTGTGCCAAACTATTTTCATTCCTAGTACATTGCTACCAAAAACTGCTTCTCCTGAGTTGGCTTGCTGAGTTACAGGGAGGCCTTTTCAAGAAGAAGCTTGCAATGCATTTGCTGTTTGTATTACCCACAGACTCATTTCTAGAGGCCAAGGATTCCAGCTGCTGTTAATTACCATGGTTCTCAGCTCTGGGCTTACCTCTGGGCTTACCAGTCTGTGGCTATCAGCTGCTTACTGCTGCCCACAGCCCTTCCCAAGTTGCCTGGAGCAACTTCCTGGCCCAGTGTGTTCTTTAGCCTCTGACACATCTTCAGGGTTTTCAACCTACTTCTGGCCTCCTTTTGACTCCTGGAGCTTTTCTCCTTCTCCAAGCTAACTTAAAGATGTAGTTTTTCAACTGTATCTCAACTTTTTGGAAGAGCCTATGAGGAGCCATTAAGACTCCTACTTAACCACCATTTTGTCTGGAAGCCCAAGATTCTATTTTTGAACAAGGCCACATCACAGTTTACCAAGAGTTAGGATATCATCATATTGTTTTCAAGAGCACAATTCAACACATATCAGACATCAAAGTGCACATCAAGTTTCTTGATAGATATACAAGGCTGAAATTTAAGGCAGGGGTCTAGAATATTAATTGTGAACTCATGGGAAAATAATATGGAACTAGATATAAATAGATAAGAGAAGGATGGAGCTAGAGATACAGCTCAGTGATTAGAGTGCTTGCCTAGCAAGTGCAAGGCCCTAGGTTCAAGTCCCCAGCCACATAAGCCAGGCGTGGTGGCACATGCCTGTAAACCCATCACTCAGGAGGCTGAGGCAGGAGAATTGCCATGTGCTCAAGACCAGCCTACCAGGACTACCGAGTAAGACCCTGTGCCAACAAAAAGAAAGAAAAGAAAAAAAGAAAGAGAAAGAGGACTAGATTGAGCTCTGGGACTTCTCAATATTTAGATTTTAGATGAGGAGGAGCCAACATAGACGACTGAGAAGAGGTAGCCAGTGAAGTACAAAAATAGGACAGTAGGATGTCTGGAAGTCATGAAAGACCACATGTCAGGAAGAATGCAGCAGTCAATCATTTTGAGAAGTGGCTTCTGAATCAGCAGCATGTTGACCATCGGTGACTCTGACATGATCAGTTCCAGGGAGCACTGAGGTGGAAGACCAAGCAGAGGAGCTGAAAAAGGGTGGCAAATGAAGTGAGGACAGCAACTATACAAAACTCCTTTAAGGAGTTTTGTCATGAAGCACACTATAAAGCTTAAATGGTTCTAGAGAAAGAGATGAGGTTATGAGAGAGTCACTTATTTATGTTTTGTAAAGCTAGGATATTTTTAGGATGTTTTCATGCTATCGTACATGCTGCAGTGTAGAGGCTGGCCATTGGTGAAAACAGGAACATTCAATACCCTGTGTATGGAGGGAGGGCAGATCATGTGACCATTCACACATATAAGCAAACAGAGCTGGTGCTAGGAAACAAGACAGCACTTGTCTAACTGCTTCCATTTTTTTTGCATGGGACATGAGGAAAGGTCCTTAGTTAAAATCGATGAGTAAAGAGACTCAAAGACATTTGAAGAGATAGGAGAGGAGAGGCACGAAACATGCTTTTGAACAGTGGGAAAGAAAACATATTGAAGGCATGTTGGAGGATTACAGAGCCATGTTAAGTATCCTCTTGAAATTTCCCATTCATACTTAGAACAACTCAGGGCAAGTATGCAGGTGCTATACCACTGAGCTAGAACCTTGGCCTTGGGCTGATATCTTTATAGACATCTTTCTGCTAGCTCTGCATTTCCACTCAGGGAAAGGCTTTGGTTGGCTGGGTTTGGATCATAGGTCCCTATCTCTGGTTCCATCAATATTGCCAAAGGATGAGATACAATGATTGAACATAACTGAGTCACATGCCTAATCCATGAACAATATTGGTCACCCTAACAGAACCACAGGTAGTGATGGTACCAGTCCTTTTCTAAAGAAAATGAGGATGTCAGATAAAAAGCAGTTGAATTTTTTTTCTCTTACCACTGTCTCAGGGCTGTCCTGAGGCCACAGTGTCTATGAAAATGCACTGTGAGTTTCATAGAACTGCACTGTAAAAAGTTACTGAGCCTTTTAGGGAGGATCTGTGCTAGGTTTATGAAGAATAAGAAACAAATCAATTAGATGGTATCCTTCCAATCAAGCAGCTTGTAATTTATAGAAAGGATGTACTTGTCAGCTTTTACCAGGTTATGCTATAATAATAACACCCAAATATTCATGGTTTATAGCAACACAAATTAATTATTTGATTGATTGTGGTGCTGAAGACAGGACCTTAATGATGAGCTACATTTTTGGCCCTTTTTATTTTTTATTTTGAGATAGCCTCTCTCTGCCTTGCCCAGACTGGCCTCAAACTATAGTAGTCTTCTTGTCTTACCCTCCAGGTAGCTGGGATTAAAGGCATGCACCACTGTACTCACCCAAAGGGTTATTTCCTTCTCATCGACTTTGAGTTAGCATCAGCTCTGCTCTGAGCATCTCCTTTGTTCTAAAACATACTGGTCTCATGGCAGAAGGTAAAGATGGCATTGGAATGGCTCTGGTAGTTTTGTCTCCGATCACTTCTATGCTTATTTGATTGGATAATGCAATGACCAATCTGATTCTAAGAGGTGGCAAAATATCTTCCCACAAAGAGGTACTCAAAGTCACATGGGGATATGTTGCAATCAGTAATACTCTTACTAGGAGAAATGAATAATTGGGAAAATAAATACCATCAAATGGTAGGAGCATTCCTTTATCCTTATTTATATTCACAATAGAAAGTGCTGAAAATCATATGATCCAGGTACTAGAAATTCAAAAAGAACAGCAATTCACAGTTGGAAAGACCAGTGAATCCTTCTTAGAGGAGGTGGCTTTTGAGCTGTGTTTGGAAAAAAGTAGAGTGAGTGGATGGATACAGAAAAGGTAAGGCATTCTAGCAGAGGAATAGCATGAGAAAAGCACAGAAGAGGACAAGCAAAATGGTCAGACAGGAAACGCAGGTGGTGTAGCTGGCCTACTGGAGAGGAACTGGGGGATGAGGTCAATAAGGAGTCTGCCTCAATCTCTAACAGGACACAGAGGCTTCCACCTCACCCTACTAATCTAGCTGCCCATCCTGGGGTTTCTGGACTTGGGAAGTACCTGCAACTGCTGGTAAGTGATTCCAGAGTAGGTAATCTTCTTGGCTGGACTCCTCTTGCATTGTTCAAGCCCAGATACTAGCTTAAAGTCAATACTTATTTTTTTAGTTTCTCAGGGAATTGTGCCCCTGGTGTTCTCAGAAATGTTTCTGTGGGGTTTCTGTTTCCTCTGCCTGATTCACCCAGACTGTATCCAGAGAACACTCTCAATCTGGAAGATTTTTAACCTCAAAAGCAGTTCTCCCAAAGGCAAGCACATAGACAAAATAGCTGCTTAGTGAGCACACACCCTTGCAAAGGAAGCCTCTATGTCTTGTTAGCTTCTCTGTTCCTCAGCAGTAAGGTGAATTTTTGTTTTGTTCAAAATAAGATACAATCATTTATTTTGTTTACAATGTCATGAAAGAAAAGTATAATAGTTGTATGCATTGCAGGGTGAATTTCATTGTCTTTTTTGATTTAGCTTATTACTGTAGTAATCATTTGGGTTAAATGTTTACGTAATAGACACTTTCTGTTTCTTTTGTGATAAGAATGTACTGATAAGTAAAATTAATTTTATTGTAGCAATCTTTATTGTTTTCATTGTAATTATCAAATCTAGTATACAGATGGGAAAAAAAGCTCCCTGAGAGTGAGCCCTGGCTTGCTGAAATTAATGAGCTGCCCACAGGGTGGGTGTGTAGCCTAACTGATACTGGCCCTGGGCAGGTTTGTACTTTAATCATTAATGCCCTGCAGCCTGCTGGAAGCATGGGGGAAAAATAGGCTGACTAGAGTGTGCCTTGAGAAAGGGCAAAGCCACAGGGAGGTCTCCCCTGTCCAGGAAGAGCCTGCCTGAAGGCACAAGCGAAGCTCAGGACCCTGCTGTGGGGCACAAACTTTGGTGGTCATGACTTTCAGGGAGGCAAGAGGGTCTCTCCCTCGGTAGCCTTCAATGTCAAACATCTCAGCAGGTGCCAAGGTCCATCTGATGCCTCAGGCAAGGCTTACATATCACTCATTCCATCATTAATTCACTCAAAAATGTGTATTAAACACCAACTCTGGCAGGCCTGGACAGTACTAAACAAGTCAGACAAAGCTCCTACTCTTTTGGAGTTTTCAATCTGGAAAACAGACAAGGAATCAATAAGCAAGATAAGGCTAGTAACAAATGCAGTGAGGACAATAAAACAGCACGATAAGAGTCCCTGGGGGTGGACTTACTCCAGATGAGGTGGTCAGGGAAGGTTCCGCTGCAGCGTTGAGAATGCTGCCACACGAGAAGGAGCCAGCTGTGCACAGAACTGGGGAAGCATTCTAAGTATGAGGACAACAGGTGCAGAGACCTCAAGGCAGGAAAAGGCTGCAGTTACTTGTGGGGCAGAAAGGAGGTACGCGGGGCTAGGGCCTAGTGAGCCAGGGGAGGATGACCTGAAGGTGGAGGTCAGGGTACAATGATGGTGAGAGGGTTCCAAGTTCTGTAAAGTCAGGAAAAATGGTCAACAAACACCCAGGTAAGATCAGAAATCTCTCTGATAATTCAAGTAGAAGGAATGTGATTCAAGGAATTGGCAGCAAACATGTTGGAAGTGTCAAAGGAACAAAAGGAAAGAGGTGAGGTTACCCAGAGATTTGCAGTTACCGGAAGTCACTATCGGCTGTCAGCTGAAAGAGCAAAATGGGGAACGGTGATTAGTGGACAACTGCAGATCGCTGAGGCTGCCAGGCAGGGACTGAACTACCTGAGCTGGAACCTGAGCACAAGCGATGGGTCCATTGTTAAAGCTGCATCAAATTGCAGAGAGACAATGACTTCTCCTTTACTCCAGCCTTCCAGCCTGGCCAATGGTTCCAACTGGTAGAACCTGACAGCCTGCTGTTAAGGGAATGTAGAAAACGTGGATTGTAGGCTGTCAGGTCTAGGAGCAAAAGTGAGAAGGTCAAATGCAGAACCAGAAGCAGACACTCTAGCCTAGCAGGGGAAGGAATTGGGATATCATTCTATACCCCCACCCTTTGTGAGCTCTGCATTGCTGTGTAGAGACTGCTGGGACATTCCAGCCACCTGACGTGGCATCTGTTAAGTGTGCCTGGCACTTAGGAAGCTCTTAACAAATGTTAGCTGCCTGTGAAGCTATACTGAAGGTACAACCAACGTCACATCAGAGTATACCAGGCTTTTTTTGGCAAGATGAAGTCTTAGCACTTGGAAAGCTGGGGAACTAAGGGTTTTAGGGATACCCAGTCAATAAATCAGTAAGATGAGAGAACACCCATTTCCAGTTTGGTTCCCACAGGACTCACACAAAAAGAGCTCTGCAGTGCTTTGCTTCTGCAGGTTCCTTGTGACCCTGTGTGGGAACTACAGAGTGTGTAAACTGTGATGGAGACTGGACGAGTCGGGTGGAGGATAGAGGTACCAGACTAGAGGACAAGCATCATTACAGTTATTTGTTACTGTGTAGCAAAATACCTGAGAACTTAGAACATGAAACCATCATTTTTGTGCTTGTGATTCTTGGGTAAGAACTGTGAAATGGACTGGGGTACACTCAGTGGTAGAGAGCTTGTCTACTTGTACAAAGCCCTGGGTTTTATCCTAGCACCATAAGAAAAATAATGATAATTTGGGCAGGATACAGTGATGGGGATAGATCTGTTCATTTCTAGAATTCTTGAAGCCTTGGCTGGTAAGATCGGAAGGATGAGAAAAATTAGAAGAACAGCAGGGGGGCTGGATCACTGAAGGCTCAGTCACTAACATGGTTGGTGTTTGGGCGGGGTTGACTAGAAAGCCAAAAATGAAGGCTGGAGTGCATGCCTGCAGTCTCTTGGTATGGTGCCTTACAACATGACAGCCACAAGGTAGTCAAACTCCCCGCATAGTAATTCAGAATTCTAATCATGAGTTTTCCAGCTATGAAGGTGGAAACTGTGTTGTCTTTTCCGACAAGCTTCAGAAGTTTTCAGCATCACTTCTGATGCAAACTGTTGTTTATATGGAAGTCACAAGCCTACCAGACTCAAAGAAAGTGAAACTATTTTTCTCTCTCTCTCCCCCTCCCTTCCTGTCTCTCTTCTTTTCCCATGATACTACAGATTGAACTCAGGGCTTTGCACATGCTAGGCAAGTACTCTACTACCAAGCTACATTCACTCCTTTCTATTTTTTTACTTTGAGACAGGATTTTACTAAATTACCCAAGAAACTGGGATCACTGGGAACTAGAGAAATGGTTCAGTGGTTAACGTGCTTGCCTAATAAGCTCTCAGTCAAGCTAAGTACCCAAGTTTGATTCCCCAGCACTACATAAGCCGGACATGGTGGCTCATGCCTGTAATCCCAGTACTCAGGAGGTGGAGGCAAAAAGATTGCTGTTGAGTCCAAGGCCAGCCTGGGCTCCATAGTGAGTTCAGGAACAGCCTGGACTACAGAGCGTGAGATCCTGTCTCAAGAAAAAAGAAGAAAAGAAAAAAGAAACTGGGGTTACTAGCACATGCTACCATATACATCCTACCTCTTGATGGCTGAAGGACAAAGTTCTAAAAGAACACGTGGGAAGACAGATGTTACTGTGATAGTCTTTGGAAAACAAATGTGCCACAGGTCTGAAGATTAGAATTCGTATTTTCAAGAGCTTGTGATATTTCCTGTCATCTCAGGAGAAGGTTTAAGCTACCTGAGGAAGATAGAGCCAAAGCACATGGTTCTATCTGTGCTCTGCCTTAAACATCAAAGGAAGCCTCTTAAGTCCCCAGAAAAGAGAAAATCTCAAATCCAGAATATGTCCTCAGAAAAGCCTGGTGAACACTTAGTGGAAGAGAGGTGGAAACCATGCTTGAGAGACCCATCACGTGTGACTCTGGGTAGGGTTGGTAATGGTGATGATTCTCGTTGTGGTTGAGGTATAGTGTAGTGGCAGAGTGCCTGCCGAGCACGCCTAAGGCCCTGGGTCAGTTCCTAGCACCACACATACATACAGACCCCCACAAAGATATTTAAGGTTTTTAATGAGTGACTATCTGGGGATAAGCACTTGAATGTCTTTCTCCTCCTCCTTCCTGAGACAGGTTTTCCCTATGTAATTCAAAGGCCTTCTGCCTCTTTCTTCCTTCTTCCTTCCTTCCTTCTTTCCTTCCTTCCTTCTTTCCTTCTTTTTTTCTCTGTAGTCCAGAACTCGCTATGTAGCCTTCCTCAAACTCACAGCAGCCCTCCTGCCTCAGCTTCCTGGGTGCTGGGATTACAGGCATGCACTATCATGCCTGGCTTACCCTTCAAGTGCTGGGACTACACTAATTTTGTTTTGAGACAGTGTCTTGCTGTGTAGCCCAGGATAGCCTTACATTCCCTTTGTAACCCACCTTGGCCTCTAGCTTGTGATCCTCCTGCCTCAGACTCCTGAGTGCTGAGATTACAAGTACGTGCCACCATAACAGCAATTTAAAAAATTTAAACCTGTAAAAGGAAATGTACATAGCCTTAAAGGTATATATTAGTAAAGAAAATGGATTGAAAATTAATGAGCTAAAAATCTAGCCAAAAAACCCACACTATAAGTAGAAGGAAGGAAATAACAAAGTGAAAAACAGAAATTGAACAAATAGAGAACAAAGCACAACAAAGAAAATCAACCACGCCCATAGCCAACTCTGTTAAAACACATAAATCTCTGACTGTGATGATCAAGAAAAGTTGGAAAAACAAAAGAAAAGTCAGAAAAAGACAAAAATAATTCTATGTCAGAAATGAAAAGAAAAACATCAGTATGGTTGCTTTGGGCATTAGAAAAGAGGAAGATATTATGAATAATTCTGTGACAATGAAACAGATGTGAAACAATTTCTTGAAATATATAACTTACCAAAACTGACTCACCTTGAAAGAGAAATCTGGATTACCCTATAACCATTAAAGAAATTGAATCAGAAGTCAAAATTCTTCCATGAAAAGAAACAGCCCCAGGAAAACTAGGTACAGTGGGAGAAAGAGCAGAAGACAGCCCCGAAGGTATAAAGAATTTATTCACTGCTATAGTGCAAGAAAATTTCCCTAATCTAGGAAAAGAAATTAACTTTCAGGTACAAGAAGCATATAAAACACCATACAATCTCAACCAGCAATGAGACTCACCACAACATATCATAATCAAAACCTTAGAAATAAAACATAAAGAAAGGATATTAAAAGCAGCAAGAGAAAAACAGACATTATTTTACCAAAGCAAACCCATTCGAATTACTGCAGATTTCTCAAGGCAAACTTTAAAGCCTGGAGCAAGATCTTTCAATATTTAAAAGATAGCAACTGTCAACCCAGGTTGTTATATCAAACGAAATTATCCCTAAAAATTGAAGAAGTAAAAAATTTTCTTGACCAAGAATCCCTTAAGAAATTTGCAGCCGGTAGCCCAGCGCTGCAGAAATTACATGGAGGAATCTTTGAGAGAAGCAGAGAAACAAGCAATACCAAAAGAAGAAGAAGAAGAAGAAGAAGAAGAAGAAGAAGAAGAAGAAGAAGAAGAAGGAGGAGGAGGAGGAGGAGGAGGAGGAGGAGGAGGAAGAGGAGGAAAGGAAACACCTAAAGAGAAAGTATAACAAGCAAACAAAAAAAGACTGGTATCAGAATCATTTGATTGGTATCCTTCTAAAACAGTACCAACTGTCTCATAAAATCTGTGAATCTTCCCCCATAATTATTATTTCCAATAGTATATAAGTTTACAAAACATAATTATATTCAACATGGGGAATTGGTACAAAATCTTTTTTAAAAATATGTATGCATATGCATAAAGTTAGGGATGTATAGGTAGGTAAAAAGATAAACCAAATCTGGCAAGATGTTAATAATTAGTGAAATGTGAGTAAACAATTTATGAAAGTTAAAAAATCTGAAATAACTAAGCACGCCACTCTATTGCTTTAACTGTAGTATACTTATGTGATACCAATTTAAGTTCATTTAATGTAGCAAATTAATATAGACTTAAGCTCATTTGATGTAGCAATTAGCTTATTTGATGTTGGATGTAAGTTTATCCTCTTTGAGAGAGGCAGAGAGATAAGCAGCACCAAAACACACGGAGGAAAGGAAACATCTAAAGAGAGGATAACAAAAAAAGATTGGTATTTGAAGCCTTTAATTGATAAACTTCTAAAACAGTACCAGCTGTTTTATAAAATCTGTGAAATTTCCCCATATAATTATTATTTGTAGTAGTATATTGGTCTGCAAAGCAGAATAACTACATTCAACATGGGAAATTGGTATAAAATCTTTTAAAAATGTATGCATGAATTTATGGATGAATAGGTAGATAAAATGATAAACCAAACCTGGCAAAAAGTTAGTAATTAATGAAATTTGAGTAAATCAGTTATGAACATTAAAAAATTCTGAAATAACTAAGTATGCCATCACATCTATTACTTTAAAGTATACTTATAGGATATAGGTTTAAGTTTATTTACTATGGCAATTTACTTATTCAGTCTTTGATGCACGTTTATCCTCAGAAAACTGACTGATGTAAAGACAATCTTTTGAATGTACATGTACCTTTCAGTACTCAGCATTTAAAATTTAACTTCTCTCTTTTTCTTTCTCATATTTTCTAGCCTTATGAATTACATTGTTATAGTTCTTTTCTTATGTGGACTGGTGGGTGAGGCCATGTTAAAGAATCTCAACAAAGTTACAGCAAAATATAGAGAAAAAAATGAACTTTTGGCAAATATCCCAATAAAGGGCCCTGCTGGACTCAGAAAAAAGGCATCAAGATTTGACCACTGCAGCCCATTCTAGGAGTGGGAAGCTGAGCTAAAAAGTGGTTGGTGATTTGAGTGAAATGAGTCAGACACAGAAGATTAAGTATGTTAAGTATTGCATGGTTTCTCTGATTTAGGAAACCTAGAGTGCAGGCACTCTATAGAACCACACAGTGTGGTAGTGGGAGTTTGGGTGTGGGAGGGCCAAAAGAGGGGGGAGATTGTAAAGTAGATGAGATATATATGTGCACAAAATACTCAAGTTCATTGCAAGCATTATTGTATTGCATATGTATATTAATTAAAATGGTGGGGGAAAATAAGCTGGGTACAGAGGCAAGTATTTCTAATCTCAGCTACTTGGGCTGGAGACCTGGACTCTGAGGCTGACCTGGGCAGCATAGCAAGACCACAGATAAAAACAAACAATAAACCCTGCTTTACAAACACCGTACCATTCACCAGGAAATTCTTTTTTTTTTTTGAGACAGGGTCTCACTCTGTAGTCTAGGCTGGTTCTGAATTCACTATGTAGCCTAGGCTGGACCTGAATTCATGTCAGTCCTCCTGCCTCAGCCTACTGAGTGCTGGGATTACAGCCATGCGCTACCACATCCAGTTTATGCGGTACTAGAGAATCAAACTCAGGGCATTGTGCTTGCTAGGCAAACACTTTAACCACTGTGCCATTCCTCCAGCCCAGGTCTCTTCTACATATCATCTGTTGTTGTAGTATCATTCTCACTTCTGTTTTCCAACTTCAAAAATGCATATCTACTTAAGAATATACACTCCAATGTGAGAAAGCTGCATTTTTAAAAAAAAAAAGTTAAATTCTGGCGTGTAAGCTGATCAGTGGAGCCTGAAAGCTGTGAGGCAGCAACCATAGTCCTCCAGCCCTCCGGAGGTTTTGTTCTTGCTGAAAAGCTTTTTGTTTTCCTGGACCAGCTGGCCCAGGCCTGTGACACCAGCACTGTGGGAGGCTGAGGCAAGGGGAGCCCAAGTTTAAACCCAGTGTGGGCAACTCATCAACCCAATGATACTCTGTCTC
Organism: Ctenodactylus gundi; assembly: GCA_004027205.1. NCBI lineage: Eukaryota > Metazoa > Chordata > Mammalia > Rodentia > Ctenodactylidae > Ctenodactylus > Ctenodactylus gundi. The sequence continues at coordinate 145,120 of PVKB01002899.1, forward strand.
AAAATCAAAACCAAAACCAAAAATTGGGCTGGGGATGTAACTCAATGCAAAGGCCCTCAATTGCATCCCGGCACTAAACAAGTAAGTAAATAAGTAAATAAATGTGTGTGCCTGGTTTTTTTTTTTTAACCTCCCTGAGGATTAAACCCACAACCGTGTACATGGTAGGCAAGCTTTCTGACACTGAGCTACAACCCCAGCCCGTTAAGAAATCATTTTAAAATTTTTCGCTAAAATAAAAACTAAAAATGTAAGTATGCTTAGAGCAAATTTTGTGATCTCTGAAGATAAATTCTCTTTATGACGGGCCTGAGTGGCTCCCTGATGCAATACAGCATTCCATTCTCTTTCTAAATCAAAACTAGGATCAGTTTACGTTCCGCGGGACAGTAGGTTATATAGTTCCATTTCTTCACTCCTGTGAGCGTCGCCTAGCGGTAGCAGAGACACATTGTCCAAGGTGGCGGATCTTTACATCTTGAAGCTTTCCCTGACCAGGTGACCAGACAAAGGCGGAAAGGGAAAGGAGGGATAAAGGTAATGACTGACGTTGTGATAAACTTGGCCCTGAGCCAATACCTTAGCCATTATCGGGAAGATTGTGCACCCTTCCAAAAGGAAAAGGCAAGGGGAGGGACCTGCGTGCGACCTAGGGATGTACTCACATCTTTTCGGTATCCACCTGGTTTTCAGGGTGCCCATCTCCACTTGCACGTGGGAAGGTCACTCTTTTTGCAGAAAGAAAATTAAAGCCTCATACTCTGTCATCCGTGCCTTCCATGTCCATCCTTTGTCTGGACAGGTAAATTTCCTACGAGCCGTTTCTAACACTCCCCTCTGGATAATAGGATTATACACCCACAATATCTTTGCCTGGTAACTTGGCAGGGTTTTTTTTTTTTTTTTTTTTTTTCACTGTGGACAGGAATATTTCTCTGGATCTTGACTCTGGGCTTGGCCATGTGACTTTTTATTCAAAAGTATATGAGTAGACATGAAGAAAGCAGAGGCTTAAAATGGGGATTATTGCCCTGTTACTATGAACACCCCTTGTGGACTGCTGGTCCTTTCAGGTCGTGAAAGGAAGATGAGAGGCAGAGGAGTAGAACCGCCCTGGTTGGTCCCCAAACATACAAGTCAAGTACTTAGTATTCTGCGCCCCTGAAATTTTGTGTTTGCTATTAAGCATTACTGTGCTCATAGTTAACTAATAAATGTAAACCCTCTTACTATTGTTGAGGTTTTTTGTATGTTTTTAATTCAGGACAACCCCAGCACTTTTTTCTTTTTTTTCTTTCTTTTCTTTCCCCCTTTCTTTCTTTCTTTTTTCTTTTTCTTTTTTAAAGGGTCTTGCTGAATCCTGCCCAGGCTTGGCTCACATCCGTGGTCCTCCTGACTCAGTCTCCAGGGTGGCTGGGATTGCAGATTGTGCTGCTGTGCCTTATTAACTAACCATCTTGAGCTGGATCCATCCCCCTCAATCTGGATAGCATGTAGCCTCCAATCCTCATCTTTGTTTAAAACAACTGTTGCATACCTGTAATCCTAGCACAGGAGGATTGCAAATTCAAGGCCAGCCTGAGCTACATAGTCAGTCCCTCTCTTAGAAAACAAAACAAAACAAAAACTCTTTTGGGGGACTAGCTTGGTGCCAGAGTGCTTGCTTAGGATCAGTAAGGCCCTGAGTTCAGTCTAGCAGTACACACACACACACACACACACACACACACACACACACAGAGCAGTCTGTTTGGAAGTTATTTTTCTAGTAGCCTGCTGCTTGTACCTTCTCCTATTTACTCTGAAACACAGCAGTCCTCATGGGGGTCAAGAAAGTTCAAACACCCCTTGTGTTCGAAAGTTCAGTCTGGCCCTCCTCCTAGGAGGAGTGGAACATTTTTCCTGCAACTGAGAAATACTATTCATGGTTATTTTCTCAATAGGTCATTCTGCTGCACGTAGTTCTCCCTAAGTCTTCACTACTATGTTGTGAATCCCTTGGCTGTCTTATTTCTTGCCACCTCCAGAGTTTAGGACTGAACCCCTACCTAATAAGTGTTTGACAAAGGATGGGTAAGTGAATGAAAAATTCCAGGGCCAGGACAATTTCCAAACTAGGGGTAGAAAAGTAAACATGGACATCCACTGTGTGCAGGGCCTCATGGTCTACACCAAAGCCGATTCAGGAAAAGGATCAAGGCACCTGAAGCCTTTATTCAGGTCCTCAAAGACTTAAGCCCGTGAAGGAAATAACACTCAACCTCATAATCACTTGCTTTGCCCACATCAGAGAGTGAGTGGAAGGCTCAGAAGCAGCTGCGGACTCCATGAGGCAAAAGAGGCTCTAGGGAAGGAGGAGGCAGAAGGCGACCTCAGGTCTACAGGTCCGGGAGGGCTCAGACACTCCAGGCACTGGGTGAGCACTGGCTTATCAGGTGTCCGAGAACAGTAAGAGAAAGACACACCACACGAATGAGTTTGCTATTTGTGGAAAATAACAAGGAGACTGCTTGACCTATTGTAGGACTTGTGAGAGGGAGTCACAGGAGGTAAGCTGGTTATTTCAGGCTGTGGCCTGAGTGGGGAGGCCTGAAAGTCCAATGAAGACAGGGCTCGTGAAGCTGACGCACACCTACCCACAGCAGGGGCTTTCTTTCCTTTCATTTCAAGGAGATTTCAATCTAAGGCAGGGGCTCCAAAGATGAGCTCATTGGAGCAGCAGTCCCCTTGGCCCCTCCAAGAAGGAGGAATTTCTATTGGTGAGGATTCTTTGGCGACAGCCTAGTGTTGGTGGCATAGGCCTGTAATCCCAGCACTCTGGAAACCTGAGGAAGGAAGATCACAAGTTCAAGCTTAACCTGGTCAATTTAGTCACTTAATGAGACCTTGTCTATAAATAAATAAGTTGAGGATGTAAATCACTGCAAAGGCCCTCAGTTCAATTCCCAATACAGAAAGAAGAAAGAGAGAAAGAAAGAAAGAAGAGAAAGGAAGAAAGACAACTCTGTTCTCTGTGGATTTTTTTTTCCAGCTGGAAAATACCTTTAAACTTTAGCTGTCTTCCTCTTTCTTTGCCCTGAGAATCCTTTTTCTTACTCCCCACACCTGCTTTATGAGCACAGTGGAGCACAAAGAGAAAGAATAAGCCTCTTGTCTGAGCCCTGCACTCCTACCCCAACCTTATTTTATGAGCAAAGCAGCAGACCGGGGCAGGCCTGTCTCAGATTGAAAGGTGGCTACTCTTTAAGGATGCTGAGGGTCAAGGGAGGCGACTAATGGTGTCAGGAGCAGAGCCCAGCAGGAGCTGAGGAATGAGCAATAAGGTCAGAATCTATTGCAGGAAAAAAGAGAAGACAAGAGCCCGTGTCCAGAGCTGGCTGCCTCTCACTCCCAAAGGTTTCTCTTAATTTGATGAAACCAAAACCAACTTCCTCCCACAGCCTGATCCTCTTCCTGCCAGGAGCTGTAATCTTGGAAAACAGGACTATTCTGTCATTTTATGTCGGCGTCCAAAGGGGCAGCTAGAGCATGGATATACACAAGGATATTATTCACTTCGAGCTTTAATTAAATGCCACAGAGAGAGATCACCAGCAGCAAGAGAGACAAATGTGATTCCTGCTCTCATGAGCTCATCTCGCTCTGTAACCCAGGCTGGTCCTGAACTCCATATGTAGCCCAGGCTGGCCTTAAACTCATGGCAATCCTCCCACCTCAGCTTCCTGAGTGCTGGGATTACAGGCGTGTACCACCATGCCCAATTTATGGAGCTCACTTCTTGATACACCGGAAGTACAAACTCAGCTAGTTCTGGTGGTATCAGCCTGTAATCTCAGTACCTGAGGAGACTGAGGGAAGAGGACTGCAAGTTCAAACCCAGCCTGGGCAACTTAACAATTTAGGAGGATCTTATCTTAAAATAAAAATGGGCTGGGGATGTAGCTAATGTGGAGGCCCTAGGCTCAAAGCCCAGTCCAAAAAAAAGAAAAAAAGAAAAGAAAAGAAAAAAGAAAAGTGCAAGTTCCCTGCTGTGGCCTAGAAAGCCTGTAAGTAGCCTTGTCTTCTCTGACTATACTTTGTGCCCCTCTTTGCTCCCTCCTCTGCTCAAGCCCCCAAAGCCCTCCTGCTGTGCTGGGAGAGAGCCAAGCTCACCCTGCCTCTCCCACTGGCTCTTCCCTCTGACTGGATGGAGCATTCTTCTCCCAGACCTTATCATGGCTGCTTCAAGCCTCAGCTGAGGGACTTCCTGGGCAGAGGGGGGACACTCCAGGAGCAGAATCTTGCTGGAGAGCCCTGGAGCGGGAAGAGTGCAGGAACTGAGAGGGAAACAGCGAGAAGGGGAGACAGAGCAGAGAGAACAAGCTTTAGTCTGAGTCCGGCTACAGCAGTGGTCCCCAGCATGTTTGACACTGGGGACCAGCTTAGTTGAGAACCATTCTTGCAAGGCCTTGCGGTGAGGTGTGCTTGTCCTGCAGTCAGTCTCGGAGGACAGCTTTGAAGTGGCAGTAGCGGCGGGAGTGGGGCACGAAGCAAAGTTCTGCGTCAGATCAGTGTTGGCATGAGAACCTGACAGGAGCCAGCTGACAGGAGGTGCAGCTCGCCCCTGCTCCCAGCTCATCTGTCCCCAGGCCCTAGGGACCCCTACTGTAGCTAGATAGCTGAGGCTGGAACAAAGGCTCTGAGCCAGGGGGCAGGAATGAGGGACAGAGGGGTGAGACTGTGACCCCCAGGACAGTATCACAGCTTCAAGTACTCTGGGAGCATTCTGAAAGCTTTATGAAGGATCTCAGGGCTATCCACCCAGGCAAGACCAGGAGAGGCACTTTGTTCTCGCTATTGTCAAGAGTTGCCCCAGGGTATTAAGTACCCTGGGAAGAACTTACTGATTCCAAGAGGCCCTAAGGCAAGAAGCAGGAGGGAGGGTCAGAGATCCGGGTGAGTGCTGTCAGATGGCACCAAGTACAGTGGCTGAAGCCAGGGTGGAGCTGGCTGCCACAGCTTGGGCCAGAAGTTGGAGTGGCGCCCTAGAGGCACCTGACAGGGATGTGGCATGCAGCTAGAGACCAGCCACAGGTAAGAGTATGAAGGCGGAGCAGGCAAATGTTTCATTTTGTTTTTACTTTTTGTAGTACTTGGTACGGAGCTACAGCCCCAGACTACTTTATTTTTTTTAATTTTGAGACAGGTTCTAGAGGAATGGCATAGTGGTTAAAGTGCTTGCCTTGTAAGTGCAACGTCCTGAGTTCAATTCCCCAGCACCACATAAAGCTGGGCGTGGTGGCACATGCCTGTAACCCCAGTACCTGGGAGGGTGAGACAAAAGGATTGCCCTGAGTCCAAGGCCAGCCCTGGCTACAGAGCGAGACCCTGTCTCAAAACAAATGTTCAAGATAGGCTCTCACCAAGTTGCTAAGTTGCCCAGGCTGGGGCTTGAACTTGTGATCCTCTTGCTTCAGCCTCACACAGTGCTAGGATTACAGGTGTACACCATCAAGCCCAGCAAGGCACATGTTTCAGAATCTGTTGGAAAGGGCTGGGAACATTATCTCAGTGGTTAGGGTGCTTACCTAGTGTGTGAAAGGTCCTGGGTTTGATCTCTCAGTACCATATAAAAATTAGCCAGATGTGGTGGTGCACACCTGTAATCCTAGGACTCAGGAAGATAAAACAGGAGGATTGCCATGAGTTCAAGGCCAGCCCAGTCTACATAGTAAGTTCAGGATCAGCCTAGACCACAGAGCAAGGCCATTTCTCAATAAATAAATAATACGGTGGAAGAGGGAATTATAGCCACAGACCCAAGATACCAATTCTGCCTGCCCCTTCATGTCCCAAGGAAGCTCTTCCTCACTTTTTAATTAATTTTTTTCTAGTACTAGGGATCAAGTATAGGGCCTTTACATTGAGCTACATCCCAGCCAATTTTTGTGTTTTGATTTTTAAGACTGAGTCCTGCTAAGATGCTGTCTTAGTTACATTTTCATCACTATGACTCAATACCCAACATCTACAACTTAGGAAGGAAAGATTTATGGTAGCCTAAAGTCTCAGAAGGTCACAGTCCATTCACAGGTGGGCAACTGGAAAATGGTGGAAGCACATGGCAGGGCTGGAGTGGAGGCAGGGCCAGAGCCAGAGCTCCAGGGGCAGAGATCCTCACATCATGGTGGAAGAAAGAGACTGGCAGGAAGGGTGGAACCAGCACATGCCCCTCTAGGTTAAGCCCTAATTATCCGCCCCTTCCAGCCAGGCCCCACCTCTAACCCTACACCGTATCCATAGGAACATAAGGCTTCGAAGGGACACTCCATATCCAAACCACCAGAGTTGCTAACCTGCCCAGACTGGGTTCAAATTTCCAATCTTCCTTACTCGACCTCCTGGAGTGCTGGATTACAGGCCTGTGCTACTAGCCCACTTTAAGGAATTTTACAAAATGTTCCAGAGCCCCATCCCATGGGAAGCATGAGCAGTGAGGTGCCCTTCCTCAGAGGGTGCAACCTGTGTTGGACCGGAGCCTGAGGAGGATTCTCACAGTGCTCTCAGGACACTCTAGCCAGGTGCCACAGTGTGCACATTCATTCAGTATCAACATCTACTTGCTGAGCATCTGGAAAGTGCTGAGCACTGTCTCAGGACACAGCAAATAAAGAGTAAACAAGAATGCCGTGATCCCTGCTCTAATGAGGCTCATATCCAGGGGGTGACATGCAGACTTGGTACATAATATTCCTGTGAGTTCAACATGTACCTTGTGGGCCCCTACAATGCCAATTCACTCTCTCCAATGTTCCTCTGTCCCTACCTGCACACCCTGTCCCCCTTATGCGGCCTTACCCTGCCAGCTCCAGGCAGGCGCATGGTTCCAAGACCCTAGTGGAGAGGGCCAGCTCGTTCTGATTTCTCAAGTTTAATTTTGCCAACAGCCAGAGGCAATGACAGCAGCTCTGGAAATCTGGCTGCTTGTGCTCGCTGCTGGAATAGGCAGCCCAGAAATAATTGTCTCTTTGAGTGCTTTATTGGAATGTGCACGTGCTTCCTGCCTCTGTGGGGGCTGTATCCTCCCAGGGTCACTTCCCCACGGAGGAATGAATCAGGCCTTCAGGGATAGCGGGGCCTGATTCAAGAAGAGGATGGAAGGTGGGTGGGCCTCTGCTGCCTTGTCCACTCCCTTTGCTCCAACACCACTACATTCAGGCAGGTATTTGGAGAAAGCTCCTGCAATCTCAGTCACACCCACTAAAGCTTCACTACTCTATGGTCATAGTTTCACCCAGCGCCTTCCTCTCACCCCACACTGTGCTGGCAGGGCCTTACTGCTCTTACTGAGGACACCTGGCCCTGAGCTCTGAAGGTTGCTTGGCTGTACGAGTCTCCTCTTGCTGCTGCCCTTAGTGCACAATGCCTGCCTCTCCTTGCTCCTACCAGAAAAACAGCACACTAATAACGATGAGTCCAGATTTTCCCAGGTGATGAATCTGTGTCATGGATCCCAATGCCATGTCCTGGCACTGTCTGCCAGACCTGTGAATGAACCAAGATGGCCACCTCTTCTATGGCTGTTATCTAGAAATAAACAGAGAGAAAGAAGGGAGGAAAAATGACTTAAACTAATGGAGAGGTTTTATTTTTATCTGCCACAAATCTGATTGGGTCTTTCCAAGTTCACTGAGACTGTCTCTGTGACTTCAGGACAGCTAGAGTCTTCTATCCAACCTGAGAATTCCAACTCACACTCCTGTTTTGCTGGTTGTCCAGCATCCTGGCCAAACCAGTGGACATGGGGGAAGATGGCATTCACCTCCATGTAATTACTTCAGCTCTGTGATTCAGCTGACACCCTCTGGAATAACAGGCCTATTGACTAGATTCTCCCTAAAATAATCATCCTTCATCTAGGTTATGATCTTCTAAAATAATCACACTCCACTTAGGCTATGATACAGTGTTGAGGGACAAAATGGGTTGCCTTTCAGGGAACCACTGTAGAGAACCACTGATTTGTTTAGGGTCCTCCAGGAATGGAGAATGCCCGTGTATGCTGTTCACAGCTCCAGTCCTCCCATGGCCACAGAAGTACTGTGCCATGTGGCTCCTCACCACTCTTGGCTCTTGGAGAACTACCCATTCCACAAAATCCCACCTAAAGGTCATCTCTTCTCTGAAGTCTTCTCTGATCTCTTTTCAGGCCCAGCTCATCACTCTCCTTGGAGTCAATACTTCATTTGGCAAACAGCCTGATTTTGAACAAATTATCAATTAGAGAACCTCTGTAAAATAGAGGCAATATTGTTTTCAAAAGATTAGTGAAGAATGAAGGAGATAATGGATATAAAACCTCTTGTCAAATCTGGCACATGGTTAGGGCTCAGAAAATGACAGCTCTTGGAGTGACAATGGCAGTGATCACACTTTTTCAGTGGCTTGTTTATACATTTGTCATCTGTAATAGACTGTGGATTCCTTATGACAAAGGACCACAGTTGAGTTATTGCTATATGTACAGCACTGTGGTTGGCTGAGGGGAAGCACCCAGTGCAGGGTAATAAATGTCAACATTATCCTTAATTAGGACACGAGCTGGTTTCTTGGTTTCTTTCTTTCTTTCTGAATCCTAGGGTTCATACTTCCTAGGCAAGCACTCTACCCCTGAGCTTTTCCCCAGCCCTTTTTATTGTTTATTTTGAGACACAGTTTTGCTAAGTTGCATCGGCTGGACTCCACTTTCAATGCTTTTGGCTCAGCCTCAAGCAGCTGGGATTACAGGCATGCACAATGGCGCACGGCCTAACTTGTCTTTAATGTTTTGTTTGTTTGCTTGCTTTGTTGTGGTGGTACTGGGGATTGAGCCAGGGCGCTGTACCACTGACCAGCAGCTGAAGCCCTTTTGATATTTTTTATTTGAGACAAGTATTCCTAAATTGCCCAACCAGGACTCAAACTTGCAATTCTCCTGCCTCAGCCTCCCAAGTGCTGGGATTATGGTTATGTGCCACCACACCTGGCTTCTTTAATGATTTTTTACCATATATTAAGCATTATGCTAAAAAGTTTACTAAGATTATATCACTTAGTCTTTTTTTTTTTTGAGAATCTCATTTTGTAGTCTATCACTTAGTCTTTACAATACTAGAAAGCCAACAGTATCGTAGCCATTTTTCAGATGAGTAAACTGAAGCTTACTGAAGTTGGACAACTCAGGTAGAAAGAGATGGAGGCAGTTTCTGACCAAGACCATCCTGACTCCACAGGTACTGATCAGCTGCCATATTCAATGTCTTAGCATGCTCCTTGCTCTATCAGAAGCCTCAGATCTGTCTTTCTCTTAGAACGGAGCATGGCCTTTCTGTAGCCTCCACCCCCGTCATCCCAGCACACAGCAGCCTCCATAGTCAATGCAGGTATGCAGACGAGAAAAGAAGAGAGGGAAATAAAGATAGCAGGACCGAGGTGGAGTCAGATACAAGGCCGGGTGCTTGGAATCCTGAGAGGTGACGCCAGGCACAGGTCGGGGAGCGGGCCGTGGCCTGGCCCTCACACATGTCTTCCCCAGGGCCTCTGGACATATCCACTACCCACAATGTACAAAGGCATTTGAAAAGGCATCTTTCTCAGCAGCTTCTTCCCATTCCCAGGACCCCAGGCCTGAGTTAGGGGAGACGTGGAGAGGTGCACAGCACTCACGTGGCAGAAGGGAAACAGGTAGGCAGTAGCGCCCCTGTGTCTCAGGAGAGCCAACAGGGGACCAAGGAGCCACCCCTTCCCTGAACTCAGCATTCAGGGCCTGACTTAAGAGGTTTGTGACTCGGGGGAAGCCCAAGTTGACAGAGGTCCATCTCTTCTGTGAGTAGGCAGATGAGTCTGTCCCTGGCAGTCCAGGTTCTCCTGGGTGGGATACCTGCCACCCATCTGACCTCCAAGCCCAAGCCAGAGGGTCCTCTGCCAGCTGCTTGGCCCGGCTTCCTCAAACCCAGTTGTTACTAGACAGTAAGAGGGGAAATTTTAATTTATATTTCTCCCCGTGATTCAGAGTCTAGGCAGCTATTTTGACTGCTTCACTGAAATATTCTTTAATTCCGAGTTTCTTTTTCTCATTACAGCTTGAAAATTAAAATCTCCCTGCCTTGGGCAAATGAAGGCTGAGTGAGGGACGGCTGCCGTGCATTTCTTATTTAAGTCAATTTGGAAACACTGAATGCTTTCTCTCAGGGCAGGTGACCGAGAGAAGAAGACAAGGCAAAGTTCAGCCCTCCCCACTTTCCACACTGTGGGCATTAATCCTCCCACTATTCCTGCAGCACCCCCTCACCTCGCCTAATCACAAACTTAATAATAGCCTGTGCGTATAAAGCTCTTCCCTGTGTGGTGTTTCCAGTGGATCCTCACAGCAGGTCTGCACGGGAGGAAACTAGGTGTCCTCTACCTCATTTTATTAACACAGAGACGGAGGGCCTGGCTCCCTTCACAGATGAAAGATGGCAGCGTGGAGGACCCTGGGTGGGGGTGGCAAGAGCTGTGACACCTCTCCTTCAGGTCCACTTGTTTCTAAAAAGACGGCTAGGGCAAAAGAGCTTCTAATTCTGCCAGGCCCTCTAGGACCCACCAGGAGCAGGATCTTGGGTAGCTTCTGTCTATTTTTTGAGCCTCGGCTTACTTATATTTAAAAGAGGTTGAGGCTGGGGCTGGACTTGGGACTCAGTAGAATAGCATTTGTTTAGCATGAACAGGGTCATAAATTCATCTCTAGCACTCCGTACACGCAGACACATGCACACGCGCGCGCGCGCGCACATACACACACACACACACACACACACACACACACACACAGTTATCCTAAATTAAGCCTTGGGCACACTGCTGTGCTTGTGCACAGACTCGGGAAAGGAGACTCATTGTTCTCTGTTGCTTTGTCCAGCTCCGAGTTTCTCCTTGCTGCTTTCGGGAGCCCACTGTTCTTCCGAGTGAGTATATCCAGCTGTCCTTGCCCTGCTCATCCTTCTCTATGCAGATCTCGCTCCAATTTGTCAGACTCTCAGAGAGATATCTGGTCCATGTGAGGTCTCCCTGTGGAGATCCTGAACACCCCTACCAAGAGGTAGCCCAAGCTGGCAGTGTGATGGGAGGGGGCCTCTGAGATGGCATCAAAGCTGTTTATACTGAGCTTACGGAAATCTGCCTAGGGCTTCCAAGGTCTGGAACAAGTTCTTTTCACTGGGATAGACAGGGTCTAAAAATAAAGACTGTATCTACCTCAAGAGTTAGAAGTTGTAGCTGGGCATGGTGGCACACACTTATAATCCCAGCACTCTAGGAGGGTGAGGCAGGAGGATCACAAATTCAAGACCAGCCTGAGCAACTTAGACCCTGTCTCAAAAAAAAAAAAAAAAAAAAAAAAAAAAAATCCGGGGATGTAGCTCAGTGAAATGGATCCAGGTCCAGTTCCCAGTACTGGGGGGAGGGGGGAGCAGAAACTGGACTGCCAGGTGGGCAAACAATAGTACCAGCTTACCAGGGTCCTAGGGTTTGGAAGAAAAGAAGTTGTTTTTTCCACTTTTGTCTCCAGCCCCAGCTCCCTTTTGTGGAGCTCCTGAACCTCATCAGATGATTCTCTGTGTGCCTAAGACACCAACTGACCCTATGTGTGTTTTTGGAGTGAGACAACAGCCACTAACCTCTGTGTCCACCTCTCAGAGCAAGAGCCACAGCCCAGACAATTCACCTAAACCCCAAGGGCCACAGAAGGAGCTCAAGCCTGAACCCAAGCCAGCAACTGGGGGCTTCCTAACAGTGGTTCAGCCAGAAGCAGGGCTGAGGAAGGAAGAAGCAAGTGAACACTTCCTAGAGATAAAGGCTTTGAATTACAACTCAAAACTCAAGAGAAGGGTGCGTTGTTGATGCAGAGAAAAGAAGAAGAAGCAAAGTGGAAAACAGGATTTGAAAAGAGACCAGGGTTCAAATTTCAACTGCATCTCAAATTGTGATATCTCAGGCAGCCTCTGGCACCTTCGGTTTCCCCTATTTTCCACAGTGATAATTATCCTATAGCACTAAGTGAGGGATTAAGTGAAGTGATGTACATAAGACACTTACCAAGACCTCTGTCGCATGCTAGGCGCTTAGTCAATGGTTGCTACTTTCTCAGTATGGCTGTTGATGAGGATAAGGATGGAGAGCTATGAAGTGCAGACTGGAGACATTTTCCTGTTTGGAAAGTCTTCAGCCACAGTGGGTAGAGGAAGAGACCCCCAGTCAGGGTCTCCACTAGAAGCTGTCGCAACCTCATGAGAGCCTAGCATTTTTGCTCTGGTGATAGTCTGTTGACTCTGATATAGAAATAAAGGCTTTGATTTCCTTGGGGCAGATTACTTTATGCCAGGAACAAATAGCATCTTGGGAAATCAGAGTCACAGAAACTGGGCAGAGTCCTTTTCACTGTCAGATAAAGGAGCCCCTGTTCTGTTCCCATCAGTGAGTAGCAAGGGATGACGCTCAGACTGCCACTGAGCACAAGAGCTGGGCCAAAAGAAACAATGGTTGGGCAGGTGCCAAGCTCTTGGGGAAAAACTGAGGTGACAAGGGAGGAAACAGAGCTGCCCCGGAGGTACTGCTTTCTCCCTCAGGCCTCCCACTCTTCACCCACCACCATTCTACTCCCTCCAATCTTTGGCTCTGACAGGAGGGTGGGACCAGGTGGAGACATTGTAGGGGAGGGGGGTGATAGTGTAGACATGAAGGTTCCTCCTGGGGCAGCTGGTTTGGGCTGTCTGGCCAGCTCTTGTATCGCCAGTTCTGGAGGTCCTACATAAGTAGCAATTCTAAGATCCTGAGAAGGGAGAATCCACAGTTTTCAGCTTTACTTCATCCAGTCTCTCTCTCTCTCCTGTTTGTTCTTTCTCTCCTCACTGTCTTCTGTTCCCTCTTTTTTCTTCAAGCTGGCTTTGCAAGCTTTCAACTTCTCTTCCCAGACCCCCTTCACACACAGGAGAGTCTCTTTCTCTTAGTCTGTCTCTTTTAGCTTGTATCTCTGTAGAGCTAGAAGCAGAGTTCATTCACTCCCTGGTGGAGGTCTTAAATGAGTGCTAGCCCTGAGGTCTGGGGTAGCCCAGGCTCCCAGGAGCAGGGGCCAGGCCATGTGGGAGAGGAAGCATATGTTAGCTCATGAGACCACAAAGATGACTTAGACAAATGAAACACAGTTTTTTTTTTTTTTTTTTTTGAGTCAGGGTCTTGCTCTGTAGCCCAGTATGGTCCTGAGTTCACTATGTAGCCCAGGCTAGCCTTGAGCTCAGCTCACAGCAGTCCTCCTCCTTCAGCCTCCCACGTGCTGGGATTATAGGCATGTGCTACCATGTTCGGCTTATGTGGTGCTGGGGAAATCAAACCCAGGGCCTTGAGCTTGCAAGGGAAGGATTAACCACTGAGCTATCCCTCTAGTCCCTGGACCACACACTATTTACTGGCCTCTGGTGACTCACCACCTCAGAAGACTGGAGATCTGTAAGGTGATGACATTGCTGTCGTTGGCAGCTGAACCTCTGGCCTACCCGGAGACCTTTTCTTGCCATGCTAGTTTCTTTTTGCTTCCCAACTACAGGGAAGGGCTGGAGAAGCAAGTTTCACGTTTGGTGACCTTTAGATCCACAGTGTGGTTTTCTTAAGACTGAAACCTTCCTTCCCACTTGCTCACCTCTACCCCCTCTGCCTGTCGTGGTGGGTATACTAAGGAGCACATGGGCATTCACCATCTCACACACATATACACACTTTTTATACATGTAGAGCTCATGTGCATGTGTGCATGCATACACACTCACATGTACTCCCACCTGCCATCTGTTCCTGCCACTTAGTTGAATCATTAGTGGGGCCTCCAAACAGCACAAAGGAACTTGGGGCCAGGGTGGGCTGTGACTCTCCTTGGGGATGATCTGAAGAAGAACCCCTGGGTCTCATTAGCCACCATCTTGATGTCACATGCCTCCTGACTGCAGCGGCTACTCTTTTGAACCCAAGTACACCTAGTGTCTGGGCTTCCTTGCGAATGCACGTTCCCATGCCAGCTGAGGTAACACACACCTATAATCACAACACATGGGATTACAAAGGTCCTGTCTAAAACAATGTGCATTACCAATCTCATAATTTAAAAGAAACTAGGCAGGATAATGCTGAGAGTTTGGGTGAGGGATATGTGGAGAAGAATAACCTGAGTGGGATCAAAGACCTTAGAAACTAACTCTAGGGCAAACATCACCATCATCACCTCAAATGTACTTTGCTTTCCCTCTAATTGGGAAGAGAGAAAGTTGTATCTTACTTGGTAACTAAGTACCAGAAATTTAGCTTAAGCTGAATGAGAATGTTAATGTTATATAAATCACATGCAAATTTTTGATAGCAAAAATAAATAGCTAATGAGTCTTGAAAGTGAACAATTAGCCTGAAGTGAAGCCAGTGAACAAGCTGTGGCCTAGTCATTCCAGGAGACTAGGGAGATGAGCTAGCCTGATCCCACTATCCATAGTGGGTAGGAATGGTTTGTTTGCCCACAAGCAACAAACGAGTCCTGAGAAAATGCTTGCTGGGATAGTGGCAGAGGTGGATTTTCCACAGAGCTTGTGGAGCTGAGGCTTCATATGCTTCTCATCTGCCCTGGCCTCTTCCAAAGACTGTATTTAATTTCTGTTCATAGTCTTGTATTCTTTTTCTAAAAGAGGGTTTCTCAAATTGCGTAAGCTTTGGTCTCCACAAACTTGCCTCCTGACTGAACCGATAATATCCCTTCTGTCAATCTCTATAATGAAGGGGATAATCATGTAAGAATAAGCTCTATTCTTAGTTTGCACATTTTTATTTATTTTTCTGAGATAGGATCTTTCTCTATTGAGCTCATTATGTACCCCATCTGCCTTTGAACTCAAAGCACTCTTCCTGCCTCATCCTCCTAATCACTGGGATTGCAGGCATGCACCACCATGCTCAATTAATTTATGTAATTCTGGGGAATTAAACTCAGGGCCTTGTGCATGCTGGGCAGGCACTTTAACCGCTGAGGAATGGCCCCAGCCCCCAGTTCTTGGTTTAATAAGCAGTCATCTTTGAAATCATCTAGGAGAGATGTTTCTACCCACCCAGCCTTCTGTACACTTTGCACTATTTGATCTTCACAAAAGACCCTGAGGTAGTATTAAAGAACAAGTGACGTGGAGACTTGTGACAACAAGGACACTGAGGCTCAGACAGGCTAAATCATAATCATAGCTCGGAATCCCAAATCTTTGTTTCAGCAGAGATAATTACTTGTACTTACTCATTCAATCTGCATAATAACCCTAGGAGGTTATCCTCATTTCAGACACGGAGAAACCATACAAAGAATAGGCCTCTAACTAAGGAGAAGCAGAACCAAGATCTGAACACAGTCTGGCTGCAGACTCGGAACCAGTTCACTACCCAGACGACTGTGCATAGTCATGGGCCAGAATTCACACCCTGATCTGTGGGACCCCCGACACCTTCCTCACAGCCACTAAACACTACTCCCTCCCTCTGAACAGGAAGTGCAGGAGCATGCAGGGAGGGAAGGGGATGTGAGAAGTCCAGCTAATTGGTCCTCAGGACCAGAGGTTAGCCATAGAAAGGACCAATCAGGAAAGATGAGTACCACCTGCTGGGCTGGGAGCTCAGAGCAGGAAGTAAGCCAGCGATCACCAACCTGTAAAGAGACTCCTGAGTCTCTCTGGGGAGGCTTCTGAGAACAGATGGAATTTTGTTACCTTCTGGGCCTTCAGACCAAAGTTTGATCACCTCCTACCATTCCTAGAGTTCTGAAGCAAATGATTGAGATTATGATCAGAGGTGTGTTTAGAGATATAACCATTGCAACAACTTAAATGATTTAATTAAGAGTAAGAGCCCAGGTGAAAGTGACGAAACGGGCTGGGAATACAGCTCAGTGGTGAGGTGCTCTCCTGAGATCACAGTGCAAGAAAAACTGAAGACGCGCAAGTGCGAAGGCTCCTAATGGAGAGCCCAGGCGGCAGATGTGGGCAAAAAGATGGGGTATCCTCTACACACAACGCGGCCTCAGCCAACGTCCGCGGACCAGAGGCGGCAAGTGGAAAATGGGGCCGGGGAGAAGCAGGAAGGTAAACAGGACTGTAGGACGAGCCCTTGGGAGCTGCCAGAATTGATAATACTGCTTCTGTCAGCTCTCTGGATCCGCAGTTAGACTAGTGCCCCTAGACACCGCAGGCGCGCGTGTGTGTGTGTGTGTGTGTGTGTGTGTCCAGGAGAGGCGTCAGCCCTGAGCTCTGCGGCCACATCACAGGACGTGAGCTACGGGAACATCAAGGGAGTGTGATTTAGAGTCTCATTCCCCCTGCCCTTCAGCGTGCTGCAAGGACAGTTCAACGTAATATATAATTACCGCCGCCCCACAGGGCTTCCCATCTTCCTCCCACTCTCTCCCGCCTGCCTTGAGACCATAAATCAGTTTTCAATTTTGAGTGCTACCTGTAAATGTTCAGGCTCAAGATCCTTCCGCCGTAGTCCTGCATCCCGGGAGGGCGGTTCAGGCTCCGAGCAGCCTCTTCTCCCAGACCTTACTCTGACTTATTCCTGTCCTCTGGCTGATGGACAGAGGCGCACTGGGAAGCCGGAACTGGCTCTGGGGTCTCTAGGGCCTGGCTCGGGGCAGTGAAGGGTGGGTGCCTCCGGGTCTCCAGGCCGGGCTGCCTAGCGTGCCGTACTGTGGCCGTGCTCCAATCCGCTCGGCAAAAGGCACTGCGAGTGACCCCTCACCTGGCCCTGCTGTACACGCCAGGAGACACACGGACACTTGCCCTAGGGCATCTCAAAAGACAGAGCCCTCACCAAGAAGGTGCCAGCCATAGCTCCGGGACTTGTGCGGGAAATCCCAAGGCGTATCTTTGGACTGATAAAGGCCACGGGTACCTTGAGGACCTTGATTCTCTCTTTATAAAAAAGCTTGACACATTTCTTGTCTTCTTCCTGTCCCATCTGTTGGCCTCTCTGGCTTGCCCACGGCCATCGGACCCTCTGGCACACCCTTCTGCTGAAGCCTGGTTGTGCCGCTTCTTTCCCAGTTTAACCTCACTGTAATCCTCCATTCCCTCTGAGAATACCTGACATTCTTCCTGTGGCTCAGGAGGCCTGACCCTCCTGTCTTCACTGTATCAACTCCGTTGTTACCACTCCTCCTTTTATTACTTCATGCTAGCCACCCTGTTTCTCTAACATTCCTGCCACAGGACCTTTGCACTGGCAACTCCCATAGCCTAAAATCCTCTTTCCCTGGCTCTTGCTCTTAAAGGTCTGTTCATATGTCACTATTCATCCCTAATTATCCCATCTGAATGTCCTTTCTATTTTAGCACACTGTTCACTGTATAGTATTTGTTATAATGTATACTTCTAATTTGGGTGTGGTGATGCACACCTGTAATCTCAGCTACTTGGGAGGCTGAGGCAGGAAGATCTCAGGTTGAAGACCAGTCTAGGCAACATAGCAAGACCTTGTCTCAAAACAAAAAAATTGAAAGAATGTGGCATGTAGCTCAGTCATAGAACACTCCTGAGTTAAATCCCCAGTACTATGAAAAGAAAAAATTCTATATTATTGTCTGGCTTCTTCATTTTTGTGAGTTTCTACCTCAATTTTATTTTGTATTTCCCCAAAAGTTATTATTTTAATTAGTATACAATAGCAATACATAATAGCTACGTTCAACTTGAGGAGTTGGTGCACATACAGATTCTATCTTCCTCACTCCCCCACACCTCCCACATCTCCTCTCTTTCCACAAATCTATCTCCCCCCAAACAGAAAGAAAGAAACCCTAAAAAAAAGAAAGAAAGAAAGATGGGCTGGAGGAATGGCTCAGCGGCTAAAGTACTTGCCTAGCAAGTGCTAAGTACCCGAGTTCAATTCCCCAGCACCACATAAAACCAGGTGTGGTGGAGCAGGCCTATAATTCCAGCACTAGGAAGGCTGAGACAGGAGGATTGCCATGAGTTAAAGGCCAGCCTGGGCTCCACAGTGAGTTCAGAGTGAGATCCTGTCTCAAAAAAAGAAAAGAAAAGAAAAAGAAAAAGGCAGGTCTGTCTTCCTGTTTCCTACTGTCTCTCATTTGGCTCTTCTCCATATTCACACTTGAGGTTTATCGTATTAGAGGAACCATGTGATATTTAAGCTTCTGTGTCTGGTTCATCTCACTAGGCATAATGGTCTCAAGGTGCATCCATTTTTGTACAAATGACTCAGAGTTTCTACCTCTAGATTGAAATTTCTGTGAGGCAGACACCATATTATCTTCCTCACCATTATATACCAGGTCCTTAGCCTCGTACACACCGAGTGCTGATTAAATACACAGAATGATTGCATGCATGGATACTGATTACCAAGAAAAAGTCTTAGGGGCTGAAGCTGAAGCTGACTCTATCTGTTCTCTGACTACCCCTCCACTCACTAACAGCCAGACTCACCTGCCCCAGGACATCAGGCCTGCCCCCTCCCGGGGACTGGCAAGCCTCTCCATGGCTCTGGTTCCCATCCCCTTCCTTTAGAGAAATCCCTTCACCAGTGGCCTCTCTTGGCTGTACAGGTAGCTGCCCTTAAGGATTGAGGGTCAGCAGCCACTGTTTACCATCTGCCTCTTCTCATCAAGGTCCCCGGGTCGCCAGAAAGCTTGGCCCCATCTAAACTGATGCTTGTGTGGGTCAGGGACAGGAGTTGGATGCAGTGAAGGGGAAGCACCTCCATGCATCATGATATCTGTGAAATAAATTCAAGTGAACTGGAAGCACCTTCTGAATAAGCAGCTTTTATTGAGAGAGCTCCTCTAATCCCTAGACAGCTTTGCTGATGGCAAGGCGTTTCCTGGTGGGACAAAGGGATGGACAGGGGAAGCATTTGTTAGGAACCATGACCTTGCCCCTGCGCTTTTAGATTCAGAACAGCTTCTTGTGGCTAATGGAATGCAGAATGTCACCTCAGTCTCCGTCTTCTACTCCCTGCCCCACCTACTCTTGGAACTTGGAAGCCTGGCTTGTGTGTGCCGGAAGCTAAGGCTGCTGGGGGCTGGGGGGTGGGTCTCAACCTTGGGTGAATCTCCAAAACTGCGGCAGATAACAGTTCCTGCAGCAGGGCAGCTCTGTGGACACTGTGGCTGTGTGGAAGGGTGTATGGCTGTGTGCATGGCAGGTTTGTGTCCATTTACACACACCCAGGAAACAAGCCCCTTGTGTGGACCATGCCCGTGGCCTGTGTGCCTGTTCGGCCCTGTGTCTCATCCACTTGTATTCCTCTCTTGGAGGGGTTGGCCTCAGCCGGAGTCACGCTTTCAAGAGGGCAAATGATAACAAATAGATGACACCAAGGTACTAGGCTCTGGAGACAAGCCAGACAACAGACACAAAGAGGAGGCTGGCAGGGCTTGGGGACTCGTGGGCTAGGTCTCCCAGAAAGCCCACTCCAACTCTGTTCAGCTTTAAGAGGGCTGAGAGGATAGAGACAAAACAGGGCCAGGGATTCTGAAAACACATGATCCACATCCTCGGTCAGTCTTGCCTGCTTCTTCTCCATCCTCCATTTCCTGCTCTTCTGTCCTGTTTCTTCTCCCAAATAACTCCCCTCCACTAAGGAGCTGTGAGTACTCGGGCTGGTTAACCCATTCTCCCAGCCTCCTCCACCCAAAGCCAGGGTGACCCAGAGGTGGAGAAGCGCTGCTAGGTATAGGGTAACAGAGAATTCTAAGAGGTAGGGATGTGTAGGTGGCTGGAGCAGGCCTTGGAGCACTGATTGTAGAACGCTGCCCCTTGGGCATAGAACATGTCAAGGCTAATTGGCCTCAATTTTGTTTTCTTTCTTTCTGTCTTTCCTTTTTTTCTTTTTTGAGTGCTGAGGATTGAACCTAGGGCCCTCTCTACCACTGAGGTATACTCTCAGATAGGCCTCAATATTCTTTCATAAAGGATTTAGGTGAGTTATCGCTGGGAAAAGAAGACTTCAAAAGCTTTTAAACACCTACGTCAGAGGGGTCTGGGGGATCACAAAGCAGGAACTCCTGCCATTGGTCAGATAAGATTAGTAATACATTCTTTCTCAAAATTTCAGAGTCTTCATGCAGAGAAAATTCACTGCAGCCATGTCTCTTGGAGCTGGAGAATTCTGGCCCCTTAGCACAGCCTGGCATGCAGTACATGTTCCATAAATATCAGTGCTGTGAATATTTGGAGTCTCTGGTGCAAGTCCCTGAGGGTGAGCCCTGAGGAAAGGCAGGGGGAGCAGTGTGAAGCAGGTATGGTGCCAACACATCCAGCTCATGGACCTCAAGGAGACAGGCAGCATGGCCTCTCATCCCCTACCCCAGTTTCTCAAGGCATCCTCCCTGTGGGCACCGCAAAGAGTCTTCCCTCTGTTCTAGGCATATCTAGTGACCTTTCATTCAAGTCTGCAAATATATTCTTAGCTAGCTTTGGATATGAAATTGTGCTCAACATTTGTATAGGGCTTTTCTGCCACCTGGCCCTTTTCAGACATTAGTTAATTAAATGGAGGAAGAGGAGGAGGAGAGGGGACTGGCCAGTGCGAGAGGACTCCATGCTTCTGACCCAGGTAGCTCATCTCACTTCTTATGTCAAATTTGGACTTGTGGCCAAGTGTGGTGGTACACATCTGTAACCACAGGACTCTGGGAGACTGAGGCAAGAAGATCACAACTTTAAACCCAGCACTGGCAATTTAGCAACTTATTAAGACCCTGTTTCAAAATTAAAAGGGGCCGGGGCTGGAGATGTAGTTCTTTGTGAAGACTCTGGGTTCAAAACCCAGTACTGAAAAAAAATTTTGCTCTAAAGAGGAAAACAACTCCTGTGGAGTTGGCCAGGAGAGCAGGGGGAGGGAGGAGCCTGGTCACCTGCTCAGGTAACAGCCTTCCTGGGGTTGTCCTTTTCTGTGAGGCTCAGTTAAAGGTATACTTTTGTGTTTTCCATGAAAGTGTCAGCCACCTCCACCCCCTCTGGAGGAGGAGATGAGGACAGACAGTAACCAGAACCAGGGAAGTTGTCAAGTTCCTTCCTAGAGGGCTGGAGGGATGGGGTCAACTTCTCACCTCATCTGGGGTTACAGTCCTGAGCAGGGGCTGCCAGGCTAAAGAGAAGCACACATTCCTCTCCCCCACCATGCTCCTCCTGCCAATAAGGGCTGGAAGGCACCAGCCCAGAGTCCCCAGAATGTCTTGGACTGTCCCCTCCCCCGTCTGCCCCACCTTCCTGGGCCCTTGCCTCTGCCCCTGGTGAGGCAGTAAGGGGAACTGCACCCCTGCAGGGAGGAAAGCAGGGAGGAAAGCAGGGAGGAAATTTCCGCCTGGGGTGGAGAGAGGCAAAGAGGGAAAAAGGTCATTCTGGGACTGGGACTTAGAGGAAAGACTGAGGGGAAAGATTGGTTACAGAGACTGATGTAGAGAGAAAATAAGTATTTTGCGCTGAGACACAGGAAGGCTAGAAGGAAGGATGGAGAAACAAACAGTTCCCAGGGATGTCAGAGATGTCAAAGATGGAGGATCTTTTCCACAAGGCAGTTGCAGCCACAGCCTGGGCTACCATTTCCCTATGGGAAGGCTGAGAACTACCCCAGGTCCCAGGAGATGTGCCTTCCACCCATGCTGCCTGTCTCCCTCACGTCCGTGGGCACTGCTTCACGTATGTGGGCTCCCTCAGCATGCACAGAGCACACATTCTCCTCCTAATCCCATCGCAGAGAGGCTGCTCCCCTCCCATGGAGAGTTGTCCCAAAGACCTGGCTGCCCCTGTCCACCCTGATCCCGTCAGTCTGTTTGGTGCTGACTGCTGCCAAGTCCAGCAGAGGAAGGCCTGACCTCCCTCACCGTAATTATCAGTCTCATAAAAAACAGGCACTGAACTTCATAACCAATTAAGGCTGTGAGGCCAGGGCACAAGAGCAAACAGGAGTCCAGCAGCTGTGGTGACAGTGGCAGCCAAATCCAAGGACAGAGCAGCACCTTGTAGCTTCCTCCCACCAGGACCAGGCACAAGAAAATCCTGAGTGAAACTGCCTACCAGAGAAGGGGCTGAGGTCAGACTCAGGGAAGGACTGGCTGGCTGGTAGGGACAGTGAGCACTGGAGTGGCTCCTTCCCTTTTCTGACCAGCAGCCAACAGAGCCTGGCTCCTGCCCCCACAGCCTTCTCTGGTTCCAGAAAACCTCAAGAGCTTCCCATCCAGTTACCAAGGCAACTGCAGCCCTGCAAGATTCACAGTGATGTTGGAGAGAGAGCAGAGACTGACAGGAGCCCGAGATGGGTCCTGGATGGAGGCACACATCTGAGGGTGCACAGGGAAGCGGGGGCTTTGGGCCAGAGCTAGCAGTGGCCCCTCCCTGTTCAGCCTACTCTAGGCTCTGTTCTCCTGTAGGCTGCGTGCCCAGTCCCCTGTGGGTAAGTAGACAGCAACCAAGATTTCCTCCTGCCAGGTGGGTATAGAGTGAGGATAGGGGAGAGCTGCTACTGGCTCCCAGCATGGCAGACATTCCTGACCCAGCCCATGGGTCAAGGGTTCCGCTTCCCCTCTCTACCTTCCAGTAGTACTGGGGAATCAAAACCAGGGTGCCACTAAGCTACATCCTCAGCCCTTCTTATTTGGAGACAGAAATGGCCCAAGCTGGCCTCGAACTTGTGATCTTCCTGCTTCAGCCTCTCAAGTGACTGGCTTAGTGCTTGGTTATTTCTTTTTTCCTGTAACTTTTGTTTTGGTTTGTTGTTGTTGTTGTTTGATCTGTTTTGTTTTTGTTTGTTTTCAGTGCTGGGAATTGAACCCAGGGCCTCACACATGCTAGGCAAGTGCTCTACTACTGAACTATATCCCCAGCCATGCTGTTTTTAAAGGTCACTGGGACGCTCATCTATAACCACCTGTTCCCCATGATGGTTCCCTTGGGATCATGAACACAGGCTGTGGTAGATTCACACAGAAGTGGGCTGTGCTTTTGGCTTGGTTACTTTCTAAGACTTCATGATCTAGGGGAAGTCATTTCTCCTTGTCTCAGTTTTCTTAACTGAAAATGGAGCTAATATAATAAAGTCTCAGGATTTAATAATGTCAAACATTTGCACAGGATTGAATAATACCAAACATACTGTTCGTTTTCACAGGACCAAGTAAGAGGGTCTTTTTTTTAAAAAAATCTGTTAACATTTTATCAACTATTTCTATTTTGATTTTTACTATTATTAATCATGTATCTCTGCTTATTCATCAATAAAAAGGAATCCTGATTCGACCTACTTCACTTAGCAGATTACAAGAGAGAAAGTATGGGACATACTTAGAGTGACACCTTAGCCACATTAAGTATTCAACGAAGAGAAGCCATCCACACATCCTCCACCCCCTGCCCCATCCCGAGGCCTTCACCAAGCTGGCTTACAGACTGGTTCCCTGAACAGGAAGGGCCATACACATGAGGCTTCCTGGGATGGAGGTATAGTTCAGGGTTAGCAGGTGTAAGGGGCTGCGTTCAGTCTTCAACACAGAAAGGAGGAAAGGAGAGAGAAACAAAAAACGGAACTTCTGGAGTTGACATGGAGATGTCAGTAGGGCAGCACCAATGAACTTCCAACTCACCTTCTGAACAGGAGTGAGCCTTTGACCTCTCTTCTCCCTCACTTCCTTCTCCGGACTCAGGTTCCCTGAGTAGGCAGATGTCCGTGTACTGTCCAGAAACCTGGAGAAAAGGAATAAGTAGCTATCTACAATGAAAAAAAAATTTTTTTTGTTTTTATACAGAGGCTTAAATGTCAGTCTAGGGAAAGGGACACAAGACAACTGATAAAAACCTATCATCTCTTCACTGTGTAAAGTCCCTTTCTTGCCTTGGGCCAGCTGAAACTTAGACAGACAATTCCTTACTGTCTTTCCCCCTGAAAAGACCAACATTCCTCCAGGTCACTTCACACTTTTGACTTTTGAAAACAATGAAGTGGCTTGCAAGTCAATGCAATCTTCTTCTTCTTTGGCTCTTTATATGACTGTTCCTGCTAGTCCAGTTGCACACATGAGAGAGTCCAAGGGTATATCCTGTATGTCACACGCTACCAAAAAAATATCTGGAAGAACTCAGTTTAAATCCCAGGAAAATATAGAGTGTTTGAAAGAGCTGAGAGACACAGGGAAAAAAGCTACCCTACCTATGGAATTTGCTTCTGTTCAGATTTTCCATCAGAGAAAGGTCCATCTCTACCCGCTTCTTCCCTAGACAGCTTCAAAATTAATGTCTCAGTGGGTCTGGGTAACCATAGTTGTTGGGGCCCTAGGGTGTTTGAGAAGAGCTGGACAACCTCACTCATATTCTCAGGTAACCTTATCGCCCTGTGGGGTGATGCAGGCTCCTAAAGGCCCAGAAGTTCCTACAGAGCCAGACTCTAGGAAGAATGGGTCACTGGGATTGGGCAGAAGAGGCCAGATCTGAGGATGATTCCCCTAGAACAAATTCACAAACGCATGACTATTCTCCCAACTTTATGGAGACAAAGCCTTTGTCTCAGCCCAGCAATCCCTTCATCCACACCAGTCATCGTACCCACCCACCACCACCAGTTTTTAGACGGAGAGAACTTAGAGGTGCTAAAAACCAAAAGGCCAGGCTTTTCTTTTGAGGCTGTGTAACTTGACACAGGCACCTCACCCTGCCTATCTCTATAAAGCAATGCCCACACAGGCCTTTTTACTCAAAAAAAAGAAAGGATCACTGAGAGTTGGGTAGCTTTGAGGATGGTGAGGTAGGTGTTGAAGAAGACAACTGGAAATAAAATAGGAGGGGACCTTGGGAAGCTGCCCCCTCTGGGCATTCCATCACTACAGCTGCTGCCCAGGAAGCCCCAGCTTGTGCATCCCATGGAGGATACTCCACACCCATTCACCTGCTCAGCAACTCCCTGCCTCAGCCCATCTGACTCCCAAAAAGGTCTGGGTGAGGCCACAGAGAACTGTGTTAGATCCAGCAGAGAGAACAAGATCCCCCATACTCCTGTCCCATAATGAAGAATCTGTTGGACACAGCATGGATCACAGTAACACAAACAAATCTTGAAATAATTCTGAAAAAAAATAAGGTATTTATCATCCCTGAGGAAGGAAACTACAGTCAGTGACAGGACTGAAAGAGTCAGGAGTTACACTATCCCCACAGAGGACCAAGCCAGCCTTGCCCATGACTCACACATGAAGACCTGCCTACCCCACACGCCTATTTCCCAGGGGCAGGGGTAGGCTTTGCTCCAGCACAAGGAGTCTCCTGGCAAATCAGAAAAGCCAGTTTTCTCTCCGGCCTCTCTCTCTGCTTGCCAGAAACAGATTGACAGATGGACAGACCAAATTGCCATGTTCTGAGCCAAAGTGTAACTATCGCCCAGAATCCTCTCTTGGGGTAGCCCAGGAGCGCCCCCTGCTGTCTGGCTTGACTGAAGCCAGTGGGGGTTGGGAGAAGGAAAAACTATATATAGATTCTAGCTGTAGTGTTCACAGCCGGCCTCTGTAGAAACCTCACAAGAAAGGGCCTGGCTTTAGGCTACCACTTTCCATGATGGCAGAGACTCTGACTCTGAGTGAGACTTCCCCCAGAGGCAAGTGAACCTGGGGTAGGAACGTGCAGAGAGCAGCGATTCTGAGGATGTCAATCCCAGGTCTAGCAGCCTGGCCTCTGGACATAGGCCCAGAGCTCTAGGGAGAACTGTTCAGCCTGCAGATGCCTCCAGCTTCAAGGGAAAAGTCACGGTCCATGTAGCAAAACCAGCCTCCCGCTCTGAGCCTAAGGAATCAGAAGCTGAGACACACTCAGTGAATCATCTCGGGGCTGTGAGTATGTGGTAAGGGAACTGCTGCTGTGGGAGCACAGGTAGGGAGACCACACTTCTCTCAGCAACTCACCTAGGGCCCAGCAGGACATGTCTACATCTATACTGACAAACAGTTGTAGCCATTTCTAAAAAGACCTTTTCAGGTTTTTGTTGTTGTTGCTGTTGTTTGTTTGTTTGTTTGTTTGTTTTTTAAATCTTCTGACCAGGTATTGAATATAGAATCTCAAGCATGCTAGGTGTTAGGCAAGTGCTCTACCACTGAGCTATACTCCGAGCTCATTTTTGTTGTTGCTGTTTTGTTTTGTTTTGTTTTGAGATAGAGTCTTAAAAAATTGCTCAGGAGAGCCTCAAGTTTGCCATCTTCTTGCCTGAGCCTTGTGAGTAGCTGAGATGACAGTGTGCATCACTGAGTTCTTACGTTCTATGAGCTTATGGGATCCATATGCCACTGCTAAGGCTGTCTTCCCTCCCAAGCCATTCACTTCTCCCCACTTCTAGCTCTTTCCTCAGTTTGATTTAAATCCATCTTGCAAGCTGGAGGAATGGTACGGTGGTTTAAGTGCTTGCTTAGCAAGCACAATGCCATGAGCTCCATTCCCTAGCACCACATAAGCTGGGCGTGGTGGTGCACGCCTGTAATCCCAGCACTCAGGAGGCTGAGGCAGGAGGATTGCTATAAGTCCAAGGCCAGCCAGGGTACACAGTGAATTTAGGACCAGCCTGAGCTTCAGAATGAGACTGTGTCACCAAAAAAAAAAAAAAAAAAAAAAAAAAAAAAAAAAAAAAAAAAATCCATCTTGCTGCATTGTAAATAACAGCAGCCAGCGAGAAGGGTCCTTGCTCCAATATTCCCTATTTCCAAGCTGCGAAGCAGAGGAGGAAAACAGAGGGGATGCTGAAAAACCAAGATCAGAGAAAGTAAAAGCAAGAATAAGGGTTGGAGAGAGAAGACCCAAGTGAAGAAACCCTGTGAGTGGCTGGAGAAGGAGGGAACAGGCATTAGCACCATTGCCACTCATTCTTCCTCTCCCATGCGGGAGCTGAATATTTCTGCTCACACTAAATGTAGGTGTGGACACATATATGCACTTAGATTGTGGGGAAGACCTGGCATGCACGGGGTTGGAGGAGGCGGCCGACCTCTCCTGCCTCCATGTGTTCCCCCACCCCCGCAGAATTACCTTTTCTCTCCTCACATGCCCCTACACTTCCCTAGAAGCCTTCTAGCATGAAATCTTTGTATTTTCCAAACAGTGACCTGCCCCCTCCAAGAGTGCCACCTGTAGCACTGCTGAGCTGACACAGTGTGGGGCTGGAGCCATGGATGGGCTGGCTTCCACCTCTTTTATCACCGTACTGACCACTGTAAAAGCAGCCCTCCCCTCTCTGAGCAACGGGCTTCAAGGGACATGCCTATTCCCAGGGCAGGAGACAGTTTGGTGGCAGTGGAGGGGAAGCCTTTGAATGGCAGTATGTTCATGGAGGTCAATATCCTCTGCCTCCTTTCCCCTTATAATTAAAGAAATGAAAGAGAGGGGTTGGAGGCATAGTTCAGTGATTAGAGTTCTTGCCTAGGAAGCAAAAGGAGGAGGCCCTGGGTTCAGACCTCCAGCACCACATAATGGCTGGGCACGGTGCACACCTGCAATCCTAGCACTCAGGAAACTTACAACTGCCATGAGTGTGAAGCCAGCCTAGGCTACATAATGAGTTTAGGACCAGCCTAGACTACAGAGGAAGACACTTTCTTAAATAAATAAATAAAACAAAATAAAATGAAGAAGAAGGAAAAGGGAAAGCCTTCCAGCCACACCACAGTCACCCTAGGATAACTCTGGAGAGCAGGACTGGAGGTGGGATTTTTTTTTTCTTTTTCTTTTTTTGATACAGAGTCTCACTCTGTAGCCCAGGCAGCTCTGAAACTCACTATGTAGCCCTGACTAGTCTTGGAGTCATGGCAATCCTCATGTTTCAGCCTCTTGAAATGTTGGGATTATAGGCATACACCACCACATCTGTCTTTTGTGGTGCTGGGGAATGAACTCAGATCTTGACCTTGGTAGGCAAGGGCTTTAACTGCAGAGCTATTCCTCCAGCACTCATAGCTTTTTCAAAATCCCTACCAATAAAGCTGGGCATGGTGGTGCAAGCCTGTAATCCCAGCACTGGGAGGCTAAGACAGGTGGAATTATCCTTAATTCAAGGCCTACGTGGGCTTCCAATGGGTTCAGAACCAGCCTGCACTACAGAGCGAGACCCTATCTCAAAAAAAGAAAAAAAGAAAATAAATCCCTCCAGTCCTGCTCTCCAAAGTTATCCTGTATTTCTCAGACCTTGCAAAGTCACTCCAGGATATCTCACACTAAAGGACAGGTCCACTCTTGGAATGCAAGGAGACAGTGATAAATTTGTCCACACACTAGCAACATACTTCCATTAACTTTTATGTCCAAATAATCCCTGTAAATCACCAAGGATGGGCCTGGGAGGGGGAGGCATGTCTGTGACATCAATCTCCAGTGGGAATTCCTCCTTCAGACCTGACAAACACTAGGCAAGAGAAACATCTGGAACAGAGCCTCTGGGTGAAGCCCCAGACACCAGGCAATACCCAGTTGCTGTCTCCATGACCTCTCTGACCTAAGTTCTTATCTGCTCACTCCTTTGAAGTAGAAGAACAACACACGCAGAGGCTTGTCCACCCCTCCTGGAGATTCAGGACTCTAGCTGTCTTTGGGCAGGTTGGGGATGTCTCCTGGGACACACAGAGGCCATCTTCAGGGGTACCTGGTACCCAAGAGGACCTAGGGGCAGACCAGAGAAAGACAACAGATCTATATGCAATTCCTGCTTATTCACTCTCTCTCAAACTACCCTAATTACTATTCTCATATTATAGATGAGGGAGTGGAGACTCAGAGGGACTGATCAATCTAAAGCTACCACCTAGAAAGGGAAAGAGCAGAGGAGTCAAGCACAGGTGTTTCACCTCCAAAATCTGCTTTCTGGGGGGACTACATCCTAGTAGAAAAGGGGGCCAGGAAGCAAGTAACATTATAGCCATGAAGTATGTCCTCCCACCCTTGGCTCAAGGACAGAAGTTCATCAGCTCTAATTTACAGTTGCAATCCTGGCCCTACTCACACTGTCTGTCACCAAACTGGCCTCCATCTGGGAGGTCTGTACATCTTGGTGATGGGCCAGGTAGAGCCTGGAAGGCAAAGGGGACAGAAAAAGGAGAACCGGCATTTCTGCAGGGCCTACAGGCAGCAAGAGGAAAAAAGGCTGGGCAGATGGGCTTGGACAGACCATGCAGGAGGGCTGGGCAGTGGGAAAGTATGAGGCATAATGTGGCCTGGCTTTGCCCAGCTGGTCATCTGAGCACTTCTTCCTTCCTCCATTCTCTCTATCTCCCTGTAAATCACCTGCTCAGATGTGATTCTTTCTGAATGGGCACCCTCCTCCCACAGAGAGAATAGCACATGGAAAGAAGCTGTGGATTTATGATGGGCGGTGTAGCTTCTTCTAGCAGCAAGCTGAGGAGCTGGTAGTCCAGATCACAACAGGACTAGTTTGTGATATTCTCTCCAGCAGATTGGAGAGGGTTCCCAAAGGCACAGGCCTGAGGCTGAGGAAGGAGCCAGAAAGGAAAAAGCAGGAAAGAGAAAGGCCTTGATTTCTTGGCCAACCAGCCACCTTGGTAGTAGCCTAGAATACAGGTTCCCATATGGATTCTCCTGCATGGAAGGAGAAAAGTCAGCACTATCTAGCCCTGTGATTTTGATGGCTACAAGGGGCTGCCTCTTTAAGGCCCCAAAGTTTCCAAAAATGAGAGGAGGGTGAGAAGGAACTAGTCAGTGGTGCCTGTTGGTTTCTTCTAGCCTCCAAGTCTATTAGCAGAAGAAAGTCCTCAATTGTGCCAGCATGGTTGAGCATTGTTTATTTGTTTGTTTGTTGTACTAGGAATTGGACCCAGAGTCTCAGAGCCATAGTCCCATCAACCTACAACCTTTTAGAAACAGAGCCTTGCTAAGTTTCCAGGCTGACCTCAGACTTAGAATCCTGCCTCAGCTTCCCCTGTAGCTGGGATTACAGGTGTGGTCCAGTGTACCTGGCTAGCATGGCTGAATTCTGGTGAAGGCCTCTTCTGAGTTGCAGATGGCTGACTTCCCA
Source organism: Ctenodactylus gundi (assembly GCA_004027205.1). Classification (NCBI taxonomy): domain Eukaryota; kingdom Metazoa; phylum Chordata; class Mammalia; order Rodentia; family Ctenodactylidae; genus Ctenodactylus; species Ctenodactylus gundi. The sequence goes on from PVKB01002899.1 coordinate 175,193, forward strand.
TTGTATCCTCACATGGCTGAACAAAGAGAAAAACGTAAGGTAAGCTGTCTTATCACTCCTGTAGGGTACTCATCCCACTCAGGAGGGTGGAATACTCATGACCGCCTCTAATCCTAATTACCTCCCAAAGACCTGTTAAATAAAATTTACAGGGGGCTTTTGGTTTGGACTTGTCTACTTGTCTAATGGCTAAACCAAAATGGAGTCATTCATGCTGATGTTCCAAGTCACTAAACTGAAACTAAATTGTTTATATGAACTTCCAGAAAATCAGGAAAGTAATAGCCAAGTCCCCAAACAAGCCAGTTTTAGTTAGCATGGTATGAAAGTTTCCTCTGCTTTAACCTTTACAAGAAAAGTTGCTTTGAAAAAGAAACCAATCTGACTCTTATTATCTGTTTCTGTTTTCCTCAGCTTTCTCTGTCTATCAAACCTACCCTCTCTATTCAGCTCATCAGAACACTCATTCCATTTTATGGGATGAAGTACTGCCAGAGTCTAGAATCTCAAATGAAAGCCAACAAAGGTCTTTAAATTTGTCATTATTTTGTCTTTTGACAGGTCCTCCTTTTAATACATGAATTTTGGAGAAACACAAACACTGAATCTATAACAGGGACCAAACATATTATGAGATGTTAAGCACAATAGGAGACAAATACTTTGAGATTGGCTTTGTCTCTGATCACTCTGATAGGACAGCACTTCAGATACTTACTCAGTAGATTAAAGCCACAAAATCCTAAGTCTTTATGAAACTGATATAGAATTAGTTGTAGGACTAACAGATCCTCAGGGATCCCCTAGATTCCAGGTTAAAGGACCTTACCATCTCTATATGACAGAATGGGCTTTGGTTTTTAAAAGAGGAAGCTGGGAATTCAGGAGAGTCTTTCACACACAAAGGTGCTGAATCAATGCTAGATGAGGACCACAGGAGAAGAAATATGCTCCAAAGGAGCCCAGAGTTCTCTAATTTGGGAAAAGAAGAGAAAGCTAGAGTCAGGGTCAGGAGAGGCAGTGTCTCACTACTTTGCCAAGATGATCAGGGAGCCTACTCTGACACACCTATCAAAATGGAGGCGGAGGGCAGGTTAACATTTGATTGGCTTCCTAAGGGGCTAGAATCTTTCTCAGGCCACCTCTGGACTACCTGAGCCCTGATCTTTGCCCATACACTTCCTCTCTAGCTGAGGCTGGAAGCTGGTGCAGACTCACACTCTCACTCAGCACAGGGCTGCCATTAAAGAGCCTGATTAGCAATGCCCCCTGCCGGGCTGCTAATGCGTTAGGGACATTAAGCATAAGTGATTTCTCAGATATCAGCTTAAGCAGAGCCCAAGAAGCAACAAATATTTTAATTTCAAAGAAAAAGAAATGGAACAGAGGGAGTTTCCTATCTCTGCATCTACTGTTTTCCCACCCTTCACTTGCAACAGTTTCTGCAATTCTTTTTTTTTTTTTGACCAGGTCCCACTCTATAGTTGAGGCTGGTCCTGAACTCACTAGGTGGCCCAGGCTCATGAGAATCCTCCTGCCTCAGTCTCTTGAGCACTGAGATAACAGGTGTGTACCACCTAACCCAGCTAGTTTCTGCAATTCTTAAATCCAAGGATTTCCTGCCCAGGGAAGGAGAGTATGGTGGTGGAGTTCAGGTCTTCATTCATTCAGACATACATATGGTATTAGAAAAGACTCTCAAATACTTACAGGGAAGGACAATCCTGCAATTGCCTTGATCAACCACTTTCACAGTCCCTGACATCTAATTTGAAAATATCTATAATAACTCAAGCATACTTCCCCTTGGTTGGGAAGTTAGGAGAAAAAATTGAACATCAAGGATGGAATGAACCCCTTTATACCCAAATTTTGTGCTAGGCCAGTGATTCTCCCCAGAGGGTTGGGACAAGCAGTATCAAAATTTGCCAGGAACTTGCTAGAAATGTATATTCTCAGGTACCACTCTAAATGTACTGAATGAGAAACTCTGGAAGTGACAACAGGTCATATTGTCTGGATAAATCCTCCAAATGGTTCATATGCACTCTATAGTTTAAGAACTATGCCCATGGCTCTACCCCCAGGATGGAAGGGGAATGCCAAGAGAAGGAACAAATAGAAGCGGATACAATAAGTAGCTTCATCCAAAGAGCGGGAGATGGAACTTTTCCTATGTGGAAATTTGGAGCCAGGCCTCAGAGAAGGCCTTTGATCTTCTCTAGCTATAAATGTCAGAGCAGTGTCTAAGTGGACCTGTAAGGAGAATTCTGGGAAAAACAACCAGCCATGACCTTTTGTATTTTGCTCAAAGCAAGAAAGGATAATGGAACAATCTGTCAAGAAATTCATCTCTTGCTCAACCCTATATTTTCAGAGCTACCTTTCCCCTAGCTGGGGCTCTGACATCCCGGACCTCCCAGTAGGTCCCCAGCCACTGGCCATGCAACCAATCCTAGTCTTCCTCCTGTATCCACTGAATGAGAACTGGACCGTTTAACATACCAGCGGTGAGTGGGGCCTTCTCTGCAGGGAATAATAAGTAGCCCACTACAGTCTAGAACTTTAAAACTTATACTGGGACAACCTTTCTCTATACCCTTCCTACTACCCTACCCAGCCCATGTAAGTTCAGTTGCTGTGATGCTACCATAAAGAGAAGTCACTCTTTCCTGAGTGGCCACTCTGAAAATCAGAAAAAACAAAACAAAACAAAAAAAAAAAAACTAGGTTCTTAACCAATCTAAAAATTTCCTGAGGGCTACAGCTGGTCTATAGATTTTTTTTCTCCTTCATTTCTATCATACTAGGTATATAGAACATTAGATGCCTAATGAATATTTGATTAATTGAACAAAAGGAGCTCCTGGGGGCAGGAGACTAAGGACACCGTTTCCAAACTGAAACTACAATAGAGATCAAGATATGGGTCCTCCCGTCTGAAGAAAGAAGTCCCATTCTGCTGCCTTTGCATCAGGTACTGCCATATTAACCCATTCATTCATTCAACAGCCACGCTTGTAGCACACTTGCTGTATGTGGACCCTTGATCACATATGCCAGTGGGTGAAACAGATGTAAAGTAAGTAAACATGATATTCCAGGTAGCATTAATTGCCTCAGAAGAAAACAGAGCACAGTTAGGGGGCTACGGATAGTGGAACTAAGGGTCAAGAAAGCCCCTCTGCAGAGGTAGGTGGCAGAGACCTGATGAAGGTGAGGGAGCTAAGCTTGAAGCTATCTGGGAGAAGAGTGCTTCTGGCAGAAGGAATGCAAAAATTCTGTGGTGGGGGCTGGGGAAATAGCACTATGCTTAGGACACTTGCCTAGCAAGTGCAAGGCCCTGAATTCAACTCCCCAGAACCCCATAAACCACATATGGTGATGTATGCCAATATTCCCAACACTTGGGATTGCCATGAGTTCAGGACCAGCCTACCCTACACCTCTGTGGTGAGGACATTTTGAAAGGAGTTCAGCAAGGATAGCATGGAGGGAGCAAGGCATAGACAGGGAGGAGATGAGATCAGAGGGAAAGTGGTGTTCAAACTATGCAGGGCCTTGTAGACAGCAAGAAGGATTTCAGATCTCGTTTTGGTTTAACAGAAACTACTCTGGCTGTTGTATTGAGAGTAAGAAGCAGGGGAAACATTCAAGAGACTAGAGTAGAGCCAGTGTTTTCTCCCCAAAGTCATTCTCATAGTTTAGCTGGGCACATGCCTATTCGGAAAAATGACTACATTTCCCCAAATCCCTTACAGCTAAATGTAGCTGTGTGACAAACACCAGTAGATGGGATGTGAGCAGAAACACTATTTGCAGCTTTCAGACCATGTTCTTAAGGACTCAGCATGGAGGCAATGCACTGTTTTTCTATGCTAACTTTATTTAAGTATAATTAATAAAAATTTATATATTAATCAAAGTGCAAAAGTGCACACCTGTAACCCCAACTACTCAGGAGGCTGAGATAAGAGGATTGCAAGTTCAAGGCCAGACTTGATTTTACCGAGCAATGTAGTGAGATTCTATCTATAAATAAATAAATAATAAGACTGAAGATGTCCTTTAGTGGTACAGCGCCCCTGGGTTCATTCAATCCCAGGACTGGAAAACAAAATAAATAAATAAATAAATAAAAATTTTAAAACTCAGTATGTTTAAAGTGTACAGCACAATGTCTTGATATCTATATGAAATGATTACCACTGTCAAACTTATCAATCATTTCATGTACTTGTTTTTTTCTAGGTTGTTCTTTAAACTAAAATGAGCCTCCTCTCCATTTCTTCCCTTTTTTCCTCAGCCTGACATCTCAGGGATTGGTAATGACAGCCATCATAGGCCATAATATGGAAGTTTTATATTCAAGACAACAGAGCAGCAAGCCAAGAGGAACCAGGATCCCTGACACTGTGGAGTGACTGCATTAACCCTGGACTACTTCTGCATAAGTTAATATGTGAGGAAAAAAGCAATATTACATGTTGTATACAACACTGTGCTTTGAGGGCTCCACTATCACAGCCTAATAGAGATTTTAACTAATTAGGAGGCTACTGCAATGCCTAGGCAAGCAGGACGATGGGTAGGTCTAATGAGAGTGGGAGTGGTGTAATGGGAGGTAAGAGATCAGATCTCCACCACAATACACAGGGTGGAAATGGCAGCATTTTTGCGTAATTGGATAGGAAGTGTGGGAGAAAGGGAAAAGCTTCTCATGACTGCAAGTGTGGGGTCCAAGTAGAATAAATTTGTATTTATTACAATGGGGAAGACTGGGAGATCACTGAGTTTAAGACAACATGAGAGATATTCACATGGAGATAACAGCTGACTGTGACAGGAATTTAATGATATAGATGGTTTTATTTTTTTAATTTTTAAATTTTGGGGGAGAGGACTGAACCCAGGTCCTTGTACATACTACTATCCACTCTACTACCAAACTATTCCTCCACCCCCAGAGCTGGCTTTAAATTCTTAAGATAGGTGAGATTACTTAGGGAATAAGAATGGATATAGAAGAATCAAGGCATAAAGACAGTCTTGGGGCTTCCCAAAATGAAGAAGACAGGAGCTAGGAAGGAGACTCTTGAGATAGAAGGAGAAAGGAGAGAGGATTGCCAAGGGGACTAAATGAAGAGGGTGCTTTAAGAAACATGTGGCTGGACTGGAGGAATGGCTCAGCAGTTAAAGGACTTGCCTAACAAGTGCTAAGTCAAGCGCTAAGTAAGCAAGTTTGATTCCCCAGCACCACATAAAGTTGGGTGTAATTGTGCACACCTGTAATCCCAGCACTTGGGAGGCTGAGGCAGGAGGATTGCCATGAGTTCAAGGCCAGCCTGGACTCCACTGTGAGTTGAGGACCAGCCTGGGCTACACAGCGAGACCCTGTCTCAAAAAAAAAAAAAAAAGTGACCCTTTTGATTGGCAACATGGACATAATCAGTAATAGTGGCGAGAGCATTGAGGACAAAAGGGAATGGAAAGAAAGGAAGTAGAGACAGAGACAGGCAACTCTGAATTTCTAGCAGGTAGAAATCATTAAAGCAAGTTAACTTCTACCCCAAGTCTTGCCAAGGTGAGGACACCAGCAACTAGTCCTATCCCACTCCCTCTGCCCTTCCCCCAATGACTACATTGTCTCCAGGATGCAGAGATCTGGCCTGCCTCTGCTGACTGGCTCCCAAAGGCCACTCTCACCTGTTGCCCTGGCAGCCTAAATAGCCAGGCTTAACTCTCCTGGACCAGAATTAGGGTTGCTGCTTATGATATTTGGATCCTGTGGAGTAGCAACCTGGAAAATTCATGATACTTTCAATCTTCCCCATCAGTGATCTGCCAGGCACAGATTTCCCACCCAGAACCCTGTGCTCAATCCCTGGGCCCTGGCTGCTTCCTCACCAGCGGTAATTAACCCTGGCCTTGGAAGCTGCTCCAGACATGTAGATGCAGACATCCCTGGTCATCGTCACTGCATGACCACCTTAGCACAGGCACTGGCCTTGGGGGAAGGTGACGGCTGTGAGGACGGCGTGGGGGAAGCAAGTCAGCTGCACATGGTCCACAAGCATGGACAGTGGGAGAATTAGAGAACTGATGCCTGAAACTGAGCACAGGGCGCACTCCTCGAATCCGGCTGCTTGAGGCCAGCCTGATGGATTTGGCCAGGCTCTGTATCAAAAAAAAGTAAATTAATAAAAAGGCTTAAAAAGGGTTGGGGATGTGGCTCAGAGGTAACGCACTTTCTACTATGCACAAGACCCTGGCTTTAATCCCCAGTGTGGCAAGAATAAAAGAAAACCAATGGCTAGAAAGAAGGGAGCCTTTCCAGAAGAGATCTGGAATTCCCAGCAGAGACATAGCTCACTCAATAATCCACTCTTCCCAAATAAGGAGTCTGCTTGGTGCTCCTGTCTGTAGGAGAGACTCAGCAGCCAGAACCCTGAACACTACCTGGTAGCCTCCTGGCCTGGGGCTAGGCCTGGTCAGGTCTTGGGTTAGAACTCCGTTCTAGCAGCCTCAAATCCTGGCTCCTTGTCTAAAAAAACCTTTCAAGTCATAGAAATATCTTAATCTTCCAAGTCTGTGTACTTTATTCATTGCTTTATGGGGCTGGGAGCTACAGTGGGCCCTAGGCCTTGGGGTCTTGGAGGAGAAGCCAGAAATTTGCCTTGTGTAAAAGGCACCAAGACTGCCTTGACCTTTGCTTCCATTTCAGAGGATAAAGATGGACAATTAGCATTTATAAAGCACCTGCTACATGGACGAGCCAAGGCAAGGTCTTTGGTTGTTCTTGTGGTTTGGATCCGGCACGTCCCCCAAAAGCCTCATGTATTTGGATGTGGTAGAATATCTGTAGAGCCATGTACTGTTGGGAGGTAAGGCCTGGATAGAAGAGGCAGATGCTTGCAACCTGATCTAGACGTTGTATGTGCTGGTTCTGACCTTCTTCCCTGACTTGGCTCTGTTTTGCCATGCTGTGAGATCCTTTGGCCCCATTTCTAGCTCCAGCTCTGGCTCCAGCCTCTCCATGTGATTTTACCATGTTCAGCCACCCACCTGTGAATAGACTGTGACCTTCTGAAACTATGAACTAAGATAAATCTTTTCTCTCTAAAGTTATGGTTGTTGGGGATTCTGTCCCAGCAACAAGAAAGCGACTAAAACAGTCGCTTTAAAGCGACTAAAACAGTCGTTGATGTTCTTGGGATACACACACACACACTTTTAAAATTATCATTTTAGCTTTTTTTGGTGGTACTAGGGATTGAGACCAGGAACTTCATATTAAGCTACATGCCCAGCACACTTATTTTACTTTTTAAATTTTTGAGATAGGGGTCTCACTAAGTTGCCTAGTCTGGGCTCACACATGCGATTATCTTGCTTCAGCTTCACAGACTGCCAGGACTGCACTGCCTCACCTGGCAGTAGTGGCTTCTGTTCCTTCTTCTCCTTCTCCTTCTTCTTGTCATCTTCTTTTTCTTTTTCTTTCTTTCTTTCTTATTTATTTATTTATTTATTTATTTATTTATTTATTTTGAGACGGGGTCTCACTCTGTAGCCCAGGCTGGGCCTGAACTCACTATGGAGCCCAGGCTGGCCTTGAACTCACAGCAATCCTCCTGTCTCAGCCTCCCGAGTGCTGGGATTACAGGTGTTCACCATTACACCCAACTTTATATGGTGCTGGGGAATCAAACTCAGATACTTAGCACTTGCTAAGCAAGTGCTTTAACCGTTGAGACTTTCCTCCAGCCCCTCCTCCTCTTCCTCCTCCTCCTCCTCCTCTTTCTCTTCCTCTTCTCCATTATCTTTTTTTCTTCTTCTTCTTCTCCTCCTCCTCCTCCTCCTCCTCCTTCTTCTCCCCACTCTTCCTCTTCCTCTTCTTCTCTTTTCTTTTAACACAGGGCTTTGCAAATTGCCCACATTGGCCTCAGACTTATAACCCTATTGCTTCAGCCTCCCAGACTGCTGAGATTAGAGCACACATCCCCATACCCAGCTAATTTTATCCATTTTAGAGTTCTGTGTCATTAAGTACATTCACACTCTTGTACAATCATCATACCATTCATTTCCAGAACTTTTTTCATCTTTCTCAATCAAAACTCTACATCCATTAAACAGTATGTACCTCCTGCAATCCTTATTGTGAGGCAGGAATTATTTTCAGTTTAATAGATGAGAACACTGAGAAACAAATAGGAAAAGCAGTGATGCTCTCTGAGAGACAGACAGGAAGAGGCTGTCCACCTGATTTCAAAGTCCTTTGTAGCTTCCTACCCTGTGCTCCTAAGATTTGGACCACACTGAATGATGTCACTTATGATGGGTGACCTCACATGCCAAATCACGCCTGCAATGGGAGGGCTTGCGTGCAGAGTGGTGTTTTGCAGCTCACAGCAAGGCCAGGCACTCTAAGTGTCATTTCACAGCAGCCTTGAAAAGAGGGTTCAGCACACATCCTATTCTGTACTGATGCCTCTCTCCAACTGTTCAATCCCCGGACACTGGGCCCTTGATACTGCTCAGGGACTCACACTCTGAGGCATGGAATACTGAAAAGAGCAAGAGCTATGCAATCGAACAGGCTGGGTTTGAATCTTAACTCTGTCACTCTACAATCACTTGAGCCCTACTCTTGCAAGAAAGGAGGACAGCAAACACATGAAGAATCACATGCACTTTCTCAGGAAACTTGGGGCAGGTGCTAAAGCTTGGGAGGAATCTGAATTTAAGACTTCTCAATGGCAGAAAGTCATGCTTTTCCTCTGAGACTCTGCCTGCCCTTAACGGCATTTGGCCACACTGGGCGCATCTGCTTCTCTTCAAGGCTCTGCTCCCTGCTGAGAAACTCTTAGCTTGAGTTGAAGTTTCTAAAAGAAGAAATTCTATTGAGTTAACCGTAAGTCAAAGTGGCTGGCCAGCCATGGACTGATGAACCTTAGGTCAGAACTTCTCTGGTCTAATTACCTAAAGTAGAAGCAGGTAGGAATAGATAAGTGGTGGCTTATGAAGTTGGGATACCTTCACTCTTTAGCAGATGACAGTAATGTGAATTTTCTTTTTGCTCCTCTCAACAAAGAGAAAGTGCAGAATCTGGAGGCCATTTCAAGATTATGTGAAGACAAAGACTTGTGTCGGGCTGCAATGAGGAGATCCCTAAGCGTCAACAATGTTGTCAGTGTCCAACGCTGTAACACCATCCCCTCTTAAAAGGCAGGGAAAAGGTCGAGTGACAGCATGGACCTTCCATCTACAAAGACTGGAGAAATACTATCTCTCCTGCTCAGAAACCAGCAAAGTCAATATTTTCACCAAAAGAAAAGACTTTCCATGCAAGAGACTCATGAACAATGACAACTGTACTCCATAGAAAAAGAATGGGACCCTGTCAAAGCAACACCACACTTTCTGCCCTTAATGTAAACAGAGCTAACAAAAACCACTCCAAAGTGAAAGCTCCCTACCCACACAGATATTTGCTTATAGGCTAATAGCTGTAATCTGTGTGGGGTTTTTCATTAATAAATTTATACACTTTCATGACACTAAAAAAAAAAAAATGTTGGGATAGGGGCTGGAGGAATAGCATAGAAGTTAGAGTGCCGGCCTAGCAAGCGCAAGGCCAGCTCTGAGTTTGATTCTCCAGTACCACATAAGCTGCATGTGGTGGCATCCAACACTCAGGAGACTGAGGGTGGAGGATTGCTCTGAGTTTGAGGCCAGCGTGGGCTACAGAGCTTAGGACCAGACTGGACGATAGAGAGGGAGCTGTCTCAAAAAAAAGCAAAAAAGAAAAGAAAAATAAAAAAAAAGGAGGAGGAGTTGGGATAGAGTGGTGTCTTGTAACATAAAATGTGGCCTACTGCAAAGTTTTCACTTTTTATAGCCCCCTAGGTAGAGCTATGAGGCAGACAGGTAAATAGGTGTGCTGTACTATAATGTGCTACTTTTGCCAAGTTACTTAACCTCTCAGTTGTTATCTCTATAAATGGGACAATAATTCCTACTTCACAGAGTTGTTGGAAGGAGGAAATGACAAAAGTCAAGCTGTTTGGCACCTAGTAAGTACTTAATAAATTTTAGATCCTCTTTCTATAACAAATGCCATATTTTGTTCTGTCATGTTCTCTGTTCTCTCTTGATATATTTGTTCTCTTGCTGAAATGAGCCTCCTGGCCAAGCACCTAGTGGGAGAAAAAGATGAGGGAGGTCTCTCTCACACTCCTGAGGGGCCAGTAGCACTCGCTAACCCACGTCAAGAGCGTTGGCAGAATGAGTGATGGGAAGCGAAGAGGGCTCTTGTGTCAAATGGAAGATAAATGTGCCCTCAAGCTTAGGAGGACACTTTGATGAAATGTATGGGACAAGGCAGCATTTTTCTTTGAAATACTATGACACAATAAAAATGAAAATAAAAATAGGTCTTCCCCCAACTCCTGGGCTTAGAGGGCAGAAGACTTATTTCAGCCATTAATCCACGCTGAGAGCAGTTGTCCTAGACCTTTTTCAATCACTGACTCAACAAATATTTATAAAGTGTCTACTATATAGCTATCTCTGCTCTCATGAAACTTACATCTTATCAGACAGACATTAATAAAAACATTTTAGTGAATATACTATTAATACTAATTATGGTAAGTGTTATGAAGAAATGGGGCATAATTCTATAAGAACTTTTTTCGCGGTTTTGGGGATCAAACCCAGAGCCCTATACATACTAGGCAAGTACTCTTTCACTGAGCTACATACCCAGCCTCCATCCCCAGAACTTTCTTTACTACTATATATGAATTACACCGAATAATGTATTTTATTGCAACATTTTGACACATGCATGTAACATGTTTTGATCTTACACACCCTTCCATTATTCTCCCTTCACTGATCTCCTTCCTCCTGATATTAAATAGTTCTTCCCTTTAAGTGAACCAAAAAGACAAACAAAAAAAAAAGGGACAACAGTGATCAGTCATTTCATGCCATTTGGGAAAGAAATGTGTCTGTACAACATAAAATAGAGCTGGGCTTTTTGGAATCCTCCTAGGATCCTCCAAGCTTTGTGAGAATCTTGTGACCCTACAGCTCTTAACAAAGAATGTGGCCTAGATTGAGAAACCATACCACGTCAAAGGTTTTGACTTCCGGTCTTGAGAGCAATGGGAGGTAGTTGACAGGCTTAAACAAGGTTTTGGAATGATCAGATTTATATTTAGAAAAGATTGTTCTTGCTACAGTGAGGAACAGATTGAATGGGAACATTGTGATGATTCAACAAGAAACAACGGTGTCTGGCTCTGGTAGTGGCAGCAGGACAGAAGTGGAGGGAGAACGGTGGGAGGGTATAGAGTAAAGAGATGTGTAGGAGGTAACATTGATAGGCCTTGATCATGGACTGGATGTGGGGTAAGGCAAACAGGACAACAATGATGTTGGCTTACAACTGAATGAGAAGCCACATGTTATGTCTTAGACACGTTACTCCTGAGGTGCCACTGAGACAACCAAGTGCCAAAGTAGTTGGCAGCTTGACACATGATCTGGAACTCCAGAGAAAATGGTCAGAGTAGAAGATTACAAATGTGTGGGTTGGGGCTGGAGGAATGGCACAGCAGTGAAAGCACTTGCCTAGCAAGCATAAGGCCCTGACTTCAATTCCTCAGCACCACATAAAGCCAGGCATGGTGGCACATGCCTATAATCCCAGCACTCAGGAGGCTGAGGCAGGAGGATTGCTGTGCGTCCAAGGCCAGTCTGAGCTATATATTGAGTTCAGGACCAGCCAGGGATACAGAGTGAGATGCCATCTCAAAAAAAAAAAAAAAAGTGTGGGTCATTTGCTCAGTGAAAGTTCAAAGACAGTAGATGAATATGTCTAAGGAGAGAGTATAAAGAGAGAAGAAACAGGGGCCTCAGGCCAAACCCTGAACAATTCCAATTCTCACTTAGGGAAGTGATCCTGAAAGTATAGTCCATGAAACTCTGGAAGATCCCCAAGACTCTCAAAGGTCCATGTGGCTAAAACTGCTCTCATAGTAGTGCACTATTTGCCATTTTCCTTATGTTAGCATTTTCACCAATGGTACAAAACCAGTTGTGGGTCAAACAGCCTGCACCTAAGCAAAAGTCACAGCAGTGATGCTTAACTGTCTGAAATTGTTGTAGCAGTCAGTAGACCCTTCACCTCCCTGGTCATTTATGAACATCCCTGACAAAGCAGTAAAGTAAAAAAAGAAAGAAAAAGAAACTTCTACTGAATCTTAACCCTGAGTGTATCTTTTTAGTATTCTGACTGACAGAATGGGATACACGTAAAGCACTTCTGCTGTTATCCCAAAGTATTCTGAGTTTCAGTTCAACCAGCCTCTTTTTTCCATTGAGCATCATTTTTACTTGAAAGAATGACTGAGACACAAACTTCGATTATTCAAATTGCAGTGTTTGGCAGATACTTTTCCAAAAGTGAACAAAGTGAGCCTGTCACTTCAAGGAAAACAACTGACAGTATTTGTTGCCAATGATAAAACTCAAGCTTTCAAGTGAAGCATTAGAATTTTGGAACACTTGTATATGTCACCATGAGCTTGAAGCTTCCCAATACTTAAAAGATTTCTCTGATGATATTAGTGATATAGTGAATATGATTTTTAAAAATAACTGTATAATGGAATGCCATTAAAATCTGGAATAACTGTAGAATTCAGCAGACCTGTATATTCCAAATGACCAAAGCATGATTTTACAAAATTTTTTCAAACCAATAGATTTTAATATAATTGAAGACAAATTAATTGATATGGTCTCAAATTCCCTATTGCAACTGACTTTTAAGACACTACCATAGTGGCTAGAAGAATAACACAAGAGTTACAGGGCTTGCTTAGCAAGTACAAGACCCTGACTTCAATTCTCCAGCACCACACACTATCTGGACATGGTGAAACACCTCTGTAAACCCAGCAGTGGTGAGGCTGACACACTAGATTGCTGTAGCTTGAGGCCAGCCTGGGCTGTGTAATGAGTTCAGGACTAGCCTGGACTATAGAGTAAGACCTTGCCAAGAAGGAAAGAAAGAGAGAAACAAACAAACTGCTGCTATATGTAGCAAGTTTAGTGGCATACTCCTATAATCCCAGCACTCTGGGAAACTGAGGCAGAAGAATTGCAAATTCAAATACAGCCTGGGAAACTTAGGCCCTGGGTTCAATCTTAATTACCAAAGAAAGAAAGGAAGGAAGGAAGGAAGGAAGGAAGGAAGGAAGGAAGGAAGGAAAGAAGGAAGGAAGAAAGACAGAAAGACAGAAAGACAGAAAGACAGAAAGACAGAAAGAAAGAAAGAAAGAAAGAAAGAAAGAAAGAAAGAAAGAAAGAGAAAAAGAAACTACTGAGTGTTGAGTTTTGGTGTAGTATCAAAGAAAAATACTCACAATGATGTGAAAACTAAAATCATTCCCTCAAAAGATGAACAAAGTAATCTTGTCATTTCAGGGTAAATAAGTGATAATGTCTGTTGCCAATGATAAAATACCCCATTTTTCCAACTCTACCAGGACAGATTTTTTCTTTTTTTGTTCAAGGCCAGATTTTCTTTAAATACCTCAACAACAAAGTATTAAAACTGCCTGATTCTAAAAGCAGATATGAAAGCCCAGGTACCTTACATCAAGCCAAACATAAAGGGTGATTAAAATATATGATGAATATTAAAATATTTTTTGAAATTATTAGAGTAAATGACATATTGACATATTAGTAATCTCCCTCAAAATACTCTTCTCAAATATACCTGTCCCACTGTTCTGGCCACTTTCTTTTTCTTTCTTCGTCTTCTTTTTGTTTGTTTGTTTTTGTTTTTGTTTCTGAGATAGGGTCTCACTCTGTAGTCCAGGCTGGTTCTGAACTCACTATGGAGCCCAGGCTGGCCTTGGACTCACAGCAATCCTCAGCCTCCCCAAGTGCTGGGATTACAGGTGTGTACCACCCACACCTGGCTTATTCTTGCCAGTTTCAGAAGCAGGTCTGAAACTCTTCTTTTGTGGCTTTATCATCAGGCTGATCAAAAATACAGTGAATCCTGCTACTGCATGTCAACCAAACAGAAGGGTGGGCTCCTAAAAATATTATGGTGTGTCTTCATCTACCTTAACACCAGGCACCAGATCTGGTGCTGTGCAACTTCTGGCTCTTCTTCAAAGTCAAAATGACTGTGACAGATAGACCTTTTGAATCGATCCAGAACATAGAGGCAGCCACAGCAACACAATTAAAGATGCTCACAAAAGAGAACACTTCAAGCTAGATGCGGTGGTGCAAACCTGTAATCCTAGGACTCAGGAGGTGAAGGCAGGAGGATTGTTATGAGTTCAAGGCCAGCCTGGGCTACAAGGAGAGTTCAGGACCAGCCTGGACTGCAGAGTGATGCCTTGTGTCAAAGAAAAAAAAAAAAAAGAGGACTTCTAGAATTGCTTCAGAAAATGGCAAGAATGATCGAATAAGTGTGTTTTGAAGTGGGGAAAGTATTTTGAGGGAGGATTATGGTAATGTTTCTTTCACTATAATAAATTTTTAAGATTTAAATATTTACCGTATTATTCCATCATACCTCATATTATTACTGGAAGTCTAGGACAAGGTGGGGCCTGAGTATGAGGGTCCCAAAAGACCAGAGTCCACTCAACCAAACTTACCAAATACAAGACAGACTGTGGTAAATGCAAGAAATTAACTTTATTCTTCATGTGGTCACACTGGGAAGAAACAGGTATCAGCATCCTGAAGCATTTTGGGCGGATGGACAAGGACATTTAGACATAAGGACAAAAGCAGGCATAAGAGGCGCATAGTCCCTGAGTCTTGGTCAAACTGGTCTGGTCGATCATTAGTTGAGGACTGGTCATGCAAAGACTGATTCGCCCCAAGGAAATCACTGCTGCTAGGGTGAGGTTGGAGGGCAGTTTCTATCCTTGTCACAGATATTTATTGATCAGACATGTTGTTGCTGAAATCCAAACTGACTGTGGGAGAGAATGAGGCAGAGAAAAAATTCAGAAAGGCAAGATGGAGGTGGTGAGGACAATGACTGTGTCCTCCTTTGGGTTTTCAGCAATAGCTGGATACTTTTTTTTTTTTTGAAACAGGGTTTCTATAATCCAGGCTGGTCCTGAACTCACTATGTAGTACAGGATGGTCTCAAAGTCATGGCAATCCTCTTGCCTCAGCCCCCTGAGTGCTAGCACCACAGGTGTGCACCACAATGCCTGGCTTGTGTGATACTGGAGAACTGAACCCAGGACCTCAAGTGCTTTTTCTGCTCTGCTATTCCTCCAGCCCTGACTGGAGACTTATAGGTGTCCCTTCAGTGGTCAGAGCAAGGCATATAAATGCTGGCAGTTGATAATCATCTGTGAATTATGATATCCCTGTGAATCTTGAAAATATCTTAGTATTTTTACCTTGATGTCTTCATCTTTTTTTTTTTATGAGACAGGGTCTCTGTAGTTCAGGTTGGTTCTGAACTCACTATAGCCATGGCTGGCTTCAAACTCATGACAATCCTCCTGCCTCAGCCTCCCAAGTGCTGAGATTACAGGAATGCTCAACTATACCTGGTTTATATGGTGCTCAGGAATCAAACCCAGGACCTTATTCATGATAGGCAAGCACTTTAACCAATGAGTTACACCCTCAGCCCCTTCATCCTTGAAGGAAAATGATTACAAGTTTTATAGGAACATTCCTTAAAAGATTAATTTGTATACTTGCAGAGATGAACAAGAATCTGACCCAAAGTTGAAGGTGGCCAAAGGAGAAAATGTAAAATAAAGATAGAGATTCCCAGCTTTGAACCCATTAGATAACTGTAGGCCCAAATGAAGAGGTTGTGCTTTTTAGCAAAAATAGTCTCTAAGCCTCTGAAAGAGTAGTAAAGAGATTTGGAAAACTATAAAGCATAACAATCTCATCACTGTTTTGGGGGGGAAAACAAATCCTTTTTCACTAGGTAGGTTATTTATGCTAACATAAAGTGATCTATTATATTTATTATAGTGATTATATATACATACACACATACACACACACACACACACACACACACACACACACACTTACACACACTTATTTTATATATATTAAGACAGGGTCTCACTCTGTAGTAGCCCAGGCTGGTCTGGCCTCACCATAATCCTTCTGCCTCAGCCTCCTGAATGTTGGGATTGTAGGCATGTGGTAACATGCCCAGCTTATGTGGCACTGGAGAATTGAATTCAGGGTTGTGTGCTTGCTAGGCAAGCACTTTAATCTCTGTGCCATTTCTCTATCCATATTATTGTTATTTGAAGTGGACTAATAATATATATTTTTAAGTTCTGTGCCCTCCTCCCATCCCAGTCCTGGAGAATCAAACCCAGGGTAGTTCTACCACTGAGTTACAAGCCCAGGGTGGTTTTTTTGTTTTGTTTTGTTTCGGAGACTAAGTTTCTCAGTCTGGCATGGGACTTCAATCCTCTTTCATCAGTCTCTTGGGCAGCTACGATTACAGGTGCCTGGCTCAGTTTTCATTCTTACCATAGTAAATACTGATAGATGTAACCACATAAATAAAAGCTCTTAGGGGACCTCAATCATTTTTAAGGGTGTAAAGGAATTCTGAGACTAAAAAATTCTGAGAACTATTGGTTTAAAAGCTTCTATTCCCCTCCCTTAAGAAATCATTTTATTCATCTTCAAGAACAGCTACAGGGTGGGGAACATGCAACCTGCAAGCCAAGGAGTCCAGCCTGGCCCAAGAAGCCAGCACAGCAGGGATGGATCATGTAAGTACTTTACCAAATATAGCAGGCTAATTTTTAAGTAGATAATTTTGTATGGCTCACAACTGATATCATAAATGTCCAAATGGCCTTTATCAGAAACGAGGTTCCCACCCCTGGCTTAGAATAACAAATCTCTCCTAATTTGTAAACATCCTGAGGGTGAGGAAACATGACTCACACAGTATTTTAGAGCTACAGGAACGGAATCTATCAGCTGGGTGTGGTGGCACACACCCATAATTCCAGCTAATCGGAAACCAAAGCGGGAGGATTACAGCTGGAGGCCCTCCTGAGCTATTTAGCTAGACCTTGTCTCAAAATTTTTTTTAAAAAGTGCTGAGGACATAGCTCAGTGTTAGAGTGTCCCTACGTTCTATCCCACATACCACAAAAAAGAGGGGACTCCCTAAGGGTCCCACAGACGCCCCTCCATGGGAATCCCCAGCTGTCCATCCTCCCGTAGAAGCGGCTCACGTGACTCGGTCGCGCCCCACACCTGCTGCCCGGTGCCACCCTCAGTCCCTCCGCGCGCTCACCCCGGGACGGGTCGGAGGCGGGGAGGGTGGAGAGGGCACACAGGGTCAGGCTCGTTTCTAAAACGCCAGCACATTCAATTTGTCGGGTATTTTGCATGAATTTCCTCTTGAGTTCACAGGCTCCTCACTCAGCAAAATTAAAATGGGATGAAGTAATTAGAGCCGCAGCCGGTGAGGATGTTCCGGGCCAGCACGCAGAGGGAACGCGGGGCAGGGGCGAGAAGCAGGGAATAGGATCACAGCGGAGGGCGGCGGTGGGGAGGGCCCCCGCGGGCCAGCTCCGTGGGCGAGCCCGCCCATCGCCCCAGGTCGCGGCCAGCAGCTCCCTCTCCTCCGCTTCCTACTCCGCGGCCCTTTGTGGTCAGGTCCCACCCCCCCACCCCCCGTTCCAATCGCCCTTCGGGGCGCTTCCCGGAGCTCCTCACTCCTACTCGTCGTGCCGGATGCACCATTTCTTCCCTACACCCGGCTACGTGTGATTTTTACCAGCATTTATTACACTACATTGAACTAATGTGTACACCAAGCGCTGCCGCGAGACTCTTGGTTTCCCAGCCTCTGGATTTTCTTTGCGTCCTACCCCTAAACCAAATTGTAGCCGCATTATAAGACTGTCGCTTCGATCCCCACACTGACTCCTAAGGAAATCTAGTGCCCCAGTCCTCGGGCGTAAGCAGGGTTGCTGTCACCGCGTTCCTGGGCAGCGGTTTCAGCTTAGGTGCTAACGCTACCGAACAGGCCTGTAATTGGGTAAGGGATGTAATTTGAAGGGACTGATGGGTAGCTTATTTATGCCTGGGCCATGGAAACCTGAAAGGCAAGGCTAATCTTGATAAAAGCCTGTGAACATGTTCAATTACTCCATAAAAGAGAGAGCCTGAAGCTCCTTTCTCTGGAACAGCCTGTCCTGTTTCACCAGCCTTTCCAGTTATGCTTGCTGGATCCCTCTGTGGAATTGCTGTCCTTCCCCAAACCAGAGAGATGAGCCCGCTCCTGGGTCTACAAACTCCCAGAACCTCCAGGAGGAGCAGCCCCTGCCCAAGCCCGGCACTGCTGAATCCGGAGTCTCTAGGTCTGAGCAGCGTGGGTGTGGTGTGAGAACCTGCACCTGTCTCTGTCATGCCTGGTAAACCCCATTTCTCGCAGTAAGTTTCACTCCATTCAGTGAGAAATGCCTGCTCTTGGCCCCACTTTTGGAACACACACACACACACACACACACACACACACACTTTTTACACTTTTTTTCTTGTACTGTGGATTGAACCCTGGGCTTTCACACTAAATGTAGCTCCAGCCCTTTAAATTAAAAAAAAAAAAATTTTTTTTTGGAGATAGGTTCTTGTTAAATTGCTCAAACTGGGCTCCAACTTGAGATCTTCCTTCCTCAGCATTCAGGAGTGCTGGAATTACAGAAGTTTGCCATGACTATCAGCAGCATGTGTGTGCACACATACATTTTGGGATATTAATAATGGATTGTTTTATTTTCTCAAGGACATGAAATCAATGACAACTACCCTGTACTCTTAACATCTTTTAAGGAAAGAATGTATATAATAATATCAACTAAAGAGGAAAGGTTTTATACTAAATATGTTTAGTTTTATTTAAAGATGCACTACATAAAATGGACCAGTGAATAGTTTGGAGTATGGGAAGCACAAGAGCAGCCTGTGAGCTCATATGAGCAGAGAATTAGTATTCATGAATTCATTTGGGTACTTCTAAAACCTGACCTAAACCCTGCTAAGTGCTTATTATTTTACTTTGTGGAAGAAAAGAAAAAGAAAGGAGGAAGGAAAGAATTCTCCATTTGAGGACTAGGACGAGAAACAGACTAAGTCCTGTGGTATATGAAATCCTGGAACTAACTGTCCCCACGGAATTCCACCCTGGCCTCCTTACAAAGCAATGATCTGATTATTCTGCGTCCCCATTTAGCAATCTTCCATAGTTTCCCGCCACCACCCTGGGCAAGAGATACACCTCTGGGCTACTTCTCTCCAGCCCAAACTCCATGGGAGTGTGCACGAACCAATCATTTTGCAATGAGTTTCCAGTGTTCCTTTCTAGTCTTCTGTTCAGATCCTCCCATGGGGTCCCCCTTATGTCTGGTCAAAGTAAAACTCCTCATTCTGTCCATTTTGGGTCCGTTGTGCCTCTGCACTTTTTGTTCCCTCTTCCTGGAAACTGTATTATTTCTCCTTGTGAACTGGCCAATTCCTTGCTCATCCTTTAAGATAATCTATTTAAGTGCCTCTTTCTTTCTTTAATGTTAGCTGGTCCCTTCCTGAGATCACACAGTACCTGCAAAATAGCAATTATCAACCTGTATTGTGATTTCAGCTCCTGTCTCCCCTGTACTACAGTGACTTTTGAAGGAGAACTACGACTTTTTCCATTTTTGTATCTCTAGTATCTGGCACTATTTGTAAGTAAATAGTTGGGGAAGAAAAACAATGAGCCGATGAACCAATTAACCCCCTTTCTTTCTGGGAAGTCCAGACTTAGAGGCAACTGTAGAATAAAGAAAGAAAATTAGGTTCCTTCCAACTATAAGGTATAAAAAGAATTCTGAGACTTTCCTCCCTGACCCAAGCCTCTAGCCAGCTTCCATTACTTATAATGCTTGAGGCATTACTAAAGCAGGGCAAGGAAAGTTCAGGCACCAATTCACCCACAGAGTCACTTATACAAACTCATTAACCTTTACTTTGGAGCTACTAATGCAAGAATACTAGCAGGAGAATTAGAGCTCAATAAAGGTAAAGAGAGTCTGGGCTGAGAGATTCAAATTTAGGTTTTTGTTGAAACTGGAGCTGCAGCTGAAGGGTGAGTAGTCTGGGTGTGTTGATTACTCCTACATAGTTGCCAAATATAAAATGTGGGAAAACATAAAATCTGGCCTCTGAAACTATCCTTTCCTATGGTCTTTCTCTGGTTCTTCCTAATTATTATTATTACAATTATAATGAGTCATTCCCCATCAATTCCACATTAATTTTTCTATATCTTTGGGCTATTATATTTTTTTAAAAAGTGTGGCAGAATGTGCTTCTTGACTCAGGACTTTAATATAACTTGGACATGGCTAAGATTCCTGTAACACAGGCTGCACCTGCCTCCTGACAGTTTTATCTCTGAAGGAGTTAATACTTGTCTTAGTCTGTTTTCTGTTCCTATAAAAAAGACCTTGAGGTTGGATGACTTATTAAGCAAGGTTTGTTTTAGCTCACAGTTCTTGAGGCCAAAAGCATGGTGCCAGGATCTAGTTGGTTTTGGTAAGGGCCCTGTGCTGCCTGCCTCATGGTGAAGAAGCGGAATGGGAAATAGCCACATGTAGAAGGGGCCATGCATGTGGTTGTTCTCCCTTCATGACAACCTACTCTTGCAGTAACCAATCTAGTCCTGGAGAGTGAGAAACTCATTCCCTTCAGAAAAATATTAATCGGGCTAGAAGGATAGTGCAGTTGTTACAGCATTCGCCTAGTAAGCACAAGGCTCTGAGTTCAATTCCCTACATATGCTAGGTATAGTGGTATACAACTGTAATGCCAATATTTGGGAGGCTGAGGCAGGAAGATTGTAGTGAATTTGAGGCCAGCCTGAGCTTCACAGTGAGCAAGGACTAGCTTGGACAATAGAACAAGAACTGATCTGAAAACAAACAAAACCCCGAAACATTAATCCTTAATAACCTAAGCACTTCTTAAAGACCCCAATACTTCTCAGCATTAAGTTTTGGTGGGGAAAAACCATATTCAAATCATAGCACTGTGCTGGGGATCTAGTTCTATGACTGAGCAGTTGTCTAGTATGCATGAGGACCTAGGTTCAATCTCTGACACTACAAAAATAATTTTGTTGTTTAAACCATAGCACCATTCCAAAATATGCTGCCTTAACGACTGTTTCAATAAAATACTCAAAGCACAACATAACACCACAAATCAACTAATGGGATTATATGAAATTAAAAAGCTTTTGCACAGCAAAGGAAACAATCAACAGAGTGAAAAGAGCACCCACAGAATGGGAAAAAAATCTTTGCAAGCTACTCCTAAGACTACCGGTCTATTATTATTATTAAGGACTATTATTAAGAAAGCACAAAGAACTGAAAAAAATTAAAGCATCCAAAATAAAGGACCCCATCAAAAAATGGTAACCTGAAATGAATAAATAGTACTCAGAAGAAGTCCAAATGGCTAATGAATGCACAAAAAAATGTTCAACATCTTTAACCATCAGAATAATGCAAATTAAAACAACCCTGAGGTTTCATCTCACTCCAATAAGAATGGCTGCTATTAAAAACTCACAAAAACAACAAATGCTGGTGAGGCTTTGGGGGAAAAGGAACTCTCCTACACTGCAGATGGGACTGTACACTGGTACAACCACTGTGAAAAGCAGTATCGAGATTCCTCAGAAAACTAAAAATCAACATTCCATTTCACCCAGCTATACCTCTTCTGGGTATCCTCCCAAAAGAGTTAAAGTCATCATACAATAGTGATATATGCATACCCATGTTTACAGCAGCACAATTTACAATAGCCAAATCTTGGAAGAAGTCAGTATGTCTGACCACAGATGATTGGATAAAGAAGATGTGATATATATATATACACAATGGAGTACTACTGTGCCATAAATGATGACAACTTTGAGTCATTTGTAGGAAAATGGATGTACCTTGAGACCATTATGCTCAGTGAAAGGAATCAGACCCAGAAAGTTAAATATCATATGGTTTTTCTAACATGAGAAAACTAAACCATAAAAATCTAAGAGATACAGAAGAAGATAGACTTTGTGGAGAACGAAAAGGAAGGGGAGATGAGAGGGTGGGCAGGGGAAACAGAAGTGCTATGTAAATAAAAAAATGGATAAATAAAATAAATCCTCCTTTAAAAAATATAGTTACCTTGGACTTCAAACTGATGGCCCTTAGGGAAGAGCAAATGCCAAGAGCTGCTTTCATTGCCATGAATCCCCTGCCCAGGAATCTCACCAACCAGAGGAGATTAAACTCAAGTCACAGAAGAGGTCGCTAGATGCTGCCACCACACCTGACACAGGATTTACAAGCTATCACCTATTTTTCTGACAGTCCATTCATTTTTTCCCCAAATCACTTACTCTCTCTAAATTCTGTACATGCATGCTCCCTCCCTCGCCCAGGTGAGGAGAACACATAAGCTTCTGGACCTGAGAGGGTTTGAAGCTATTTATTTTTCCTTCATGTGATGCTCCTGTACATGTTAATAAAATTTCTCATGTTAATTAATCTACTGAGTTTATTTCATAAACTCAATCGTGAAACTACAAAAAGGTAGAAGAAATGTCTTCTACTGTCTAAGCTGTAGGAAATCAGGGATATCTGTGCCCATTCAAGTTCACACTTACTTGCAGGATCACAGAATTTTAACCTTTCCTGGAGCCCTTCAGCTACTTAGGACCCTGGTGCAACCCCAGATTTCTATTACTGCAGGGCAGGAGAGGGGTTGGGGAAACCAGTGAGAAAGCACACATAGGTTAGGGAAGACCAAAGGGAGAGTCAGAAAACAAAGGTAATTAAAGAGACCAAAAGGGACTGGAGAAATGGCACAGTGGTTAAAGTGCTTGCCTTCCAAGCACAAGGCCCTGAGTTTGATCCCCCAGCACCAAATAAAGCTGGGCTGGGTGCCACACACCTATAATCCCAGCACTTAGGAGGCTGAGGCAGGTGGGTTGCTGGGAGTTCAAGGCCAGCTTGTGCTACATAGTGAGGGCAGGACCAATCTGGGTCACTGAGAGAGAGGAGACCAACCCTGCCTCAAAATAAACAAACAAGCAAACCAGAAAGAAAGAAAGAAAGAAAGAAAAGAGGACAATGACCTAAAGGAGCAGAAAAGAGCATAGGAAGGCAGATGGCAAGAAAAGAGGGAGCATATGCACCGGTAAGAGTTCACACTGGTGAAAACAATGATGAAATTTGTGCGAAGGATGAACCAGGCCCCAGAAGACGCTCACTCCCACAAAGAGCGCCAGCAGCCTCATAGTTTTTTTTTTTTTTGCATCCCCCACACCCCCACCACATAACTCTCAATAGTGTTCAGTAAGTATTTATTCATTCCATCACCATTTATGGACCAGAATCCCGGGCCTGGGACTGGCATTAACTAAATTCTCATTCCATGCCAGGCTTTCCATCCCCTCTGCTAGGGGCAGGATTTCAGACTGTACACAACTTTGAGTCAGCAGGTTCAACCCCCGGAGTAAAACTGCTTTCTTGAGGTAGACCTGTGCACCCACAAGGAGATGGCAGGCCTGTGTTAATCCATAAAGTTGTGATTCTGCCCCATTTCTCCCGACCGTTAGAAAAGAGCTTCCTTTGGCTGGAAGCATAAGAGACCACAAAGAACTTGCCATCAGGATGTCTGGTCTACCATGCACGCACTTCGTCTCCCCTAGTGAAGAGACTTCCCAGAGAACCTCACATTCATTTTCGCACAGGCAGCTTTCCTGGGAGGAGCCAGCCTCCCTGCACATTCCTTTCAGCCAGATATTGACTCAACTGCCTGACTTTCCACCTCTGGCCTGGCTGCTTCTAAGGGAGGGCATTAGGCGGAAGTGCTTCCAGCACTTCCTGCTTTGCGGGGCTTTGCAGTGCCTCTGTAAGGGTGTTTCCTTCCTATGTTCCCCTTACAAATCTGTATCTAGAGTCATCTTGGTATAGATCCCAGCATCTTATAACCTACTCTTTTGTTAGTCCTGACCTAATCACCCTTCAATTTTACAGTTAAATCTAGTGTTGATAGTTTGTGTGAAAAAAAAATAATCCTCACAGACTAAAAGCCTGGTCCCCAGCTTCCAGCCCTCTTTTGTGACTAAAATATCCTAGGGCCTTAGAGCTTCCAGCACAGTCCCTGTTGGAACCTCTTTGAGCTCCTTCATTTAGCTCTAGAAAAGCACTTCAGCAAGAAGCTTGATGCATGCTGACATCTGCTCGTTAGCAAGCCAGAAATCATGGCTTCCATTTTATTTTTCATTTAATTGATTCCCAGGATGCTCCCTCCCCACCTTCATAAACTGGCCCTTATTTCAAACAATCAAAGTAATAAAGCTTTTCTTCATCTAGTTGCATGCTTTCTCGCAGTCACACATAACCCACACAAACCCTCCTAAACCTTTTCCCATCACCTTCTTTCCCTCCCTCTGCTGCCTCTCTCTCGTGCCTTCCATCATCACCCTTTCTCAATGTTCTACACTCCTCATATAATCTTCTGAGCTCATGCTCAGCTAGACTGATCATCATGGCCCTAAACATGTATTTCATGATATGGTTTGTAAGCAATGATTTCCTCATGACAATGTCTTAGGTGTATGTCTATCAGAAATCCCTTCAAAAAAAAAAAAAAACTCTTATTCTAGAAAGAATTTTAAAATCTCAAGGAGATTAGGTTGCTATAGTTGGATTTGTCCTGTCCTAACCAACAGCAGGGATTATAGTCATAGACAGGGCTGAAATAATCCATATGTCAAGACATTGGCCTTGGTTCTTGGTTTGGACTAGGAGCCACATGTTTGAGGGGAGGGCCCTCTGTGGTCATCTGTGTAGTTATTCCTCTTGCCAAAAGCCTTGACACCCTTGGGCAGTAAAATATAAAGGAACACAACTGAACATATAAGGTAAGACTTTGATGTCAACAACAGAATTGCAGCCAGCCTGTGGCACAGGCCTGTAATCCTGTAATTCTGGGAGTGTGAGGTAGGAAGATTGCAAGTTCAAGCCCAATCTGGGTAGTTTAGCAGTTTAGAGACACTGTCTCAGATTAAAGTAAAAATGGGTTGGGGATGTAGGTCAGTGTGAAGGCCCTGGGCTCAATCCCCCGTATCATAATCAATAAATAAATAGTTTGAAGTTATTATCACCATATATAAACAGACCTCAATCTGCTAAAATTCATTTAGAATTTTAAGTAAAGAAATACAGCTTCACTATTTTCTAAAAGGATTGCCTCTACAATTTGCTTTAATGAATTGCTAGAAAAAATGATTTGTAATTACCATATTGTTGTAATTCAAATGGATACTTCAAAGAGGTGAAAAGTAACTTCTTGAGAGGAATAAATATTCCCCTTGGGATTTTGTTTACAAACTCAGACATTTTGTAAATAAATAGAACTAAACCTTCAGTTCATTTAGGTGAAATTATCATAAAACTGTATTCTGGGCTTGGAGTTGTTGAGGTGTTTACCCTATAGACAAGGGGCTATTGTCCAATGAAATGCCCAAATTTCAAAAACGTAAGAAAAAAATATCAACTTTGATGTTTTTTTGTTTTACACATCTTTATTCTAATGATGCAACAATATTGGTTACTGGCCAACCTATTGCATAAATATTGTCAGTGTTCAATTGTTTGTGTTTGAATTATCTGAGGCAGGTATCTGAAGGCGCCCTTACTCCTCTCTGTGCCCCCCGCTGTTTAGCTTTACCGCCCTCCACCGCTTTTTCTCTTCTTACACCAACACATTCACAATGTACTCAGACACACATTCACTCGTTAACAAACACTCATGTACAACAACACATTCCCAGACCCACGAACTCACATCCTACACACACACACACACACACGCACACACGCACACACACACACACATCCTACTTCGCTCAAAGCAAATAAAATCAGAGCTGCCTACTCTGGTGGTTATGAAAAACTCCAGTGTTCCCTCAAAATAGCATCTCCTGATTTCCTTTCTCCCCTCACTGTAGGTTTCCGCTTCCTAAATGTCACACAGAGCATGGTGGGAAGGAAGAGAAGGAAGGAAGGAAAGAAAGGAAGTCATGGAATATGTCCCGGGCCCAGCAGTGCAGTCTATGAGAAGCAGAAGGCTTCTGCTCCCCGGGGCTGGCATCTTTTCTGCCATTTTACTGAAACTTCGGGGTGTTTTTCTCTCCGCAGCACCCACGCTCCCTCCCTTTCTGCCAAAGTTCCTTGTTGTGACAGAATGAGAGGCTGGTGATTGGGGGTGGGGAAATGCAGCTCGGTAGCCTCAAGGCTGAGCTACAGCTCCCTCTCCAGGAGCAGCCAAGGGGAGACCAGATACAGAAATCCTGGAAGCCACTTGCTGCTGACCCTGCTACACATCCACGGCACTGGTGTGCATGCAGAGCTATGCGTGTCTCAAACTGCTCTCAACACTCACACATGCAGGACTGGAGCTAGGTGGGCACAGCATTACAGTCAGCAACGCTCGGGCAGGAAATCCCATGTCACACTGGCTTGGATCTGCCCAAAGCAGTGCATGCTCAAATCCTCCTCTGATCTCTCTCCTTTCTTACAGGCCAGAGAATGCCAGCAGGTGCTGGACACTCTTGCAATATAAAAAATTGATACTTCTTGTATACTTAGACTCGATTATCATCTGGCACTTCAAACCAAGGGACCACCATGGGCAGCACCAGCAGATAATTCAAATCCCTCCCTGGGCCTGTGCACAGAGGACCCTGGGACTCCCGCTGAGGGCCACAGTAGCACACTCTGGAAGCACAGGCACAAATCCTGGTGAGGCGGCAGAGGAAGGTTGGGCCAATACTCCACAGTCTATTGCCTCATTCCCCTTAGGCTTAGCTGATAGAAAGAGGTCCGGGGTTTGTTTGAGAAGAAGCTTTCTCACATGAAGGAATGAGAAAAGATTCAATGGTCTCTCAAAGTGGCAGGAAGAAACCAGGCCTGTAATCTCAGCATGGGAGGAATCAGAGGCAAAAGGATTGTTAGCTCAAGCCCAGTCTGGGCAATCAACATGAGTGACTTAGTGGGACCCTGTCTAAAACTCAAAAATAAAAATGAGTTGAGGATGTATAGCTCAGTGTGAAGGCACTGGGCTCAATTCCCAGTAACACACACACACACACACACACACACACACACACACACACACACACACTCCACTCTAGGAGAACCAGCAGTAGGGGTCAGGAAGCATGCTGCCATCTTGCTACCAGAGGATGAAACATGCCAAGCTGGTTCCTTACGAAAGTCAAAAGAACTTGCAGGCATAAAAATGAGGTGCTAGAAGTTCAGCTAAAAGCCGTTCTAAAATGAGCTCAGTTTTCCTTCCTGGCCATTGGTGGGTGAGGACATGGCTCTCTTCTCTCCCTACATCCTTCTATCAGGCATCTGTACTACTCCTTGTACTTTATGCACATTAAATGATTTCAATATCTCTACAAGGTGTTACTGAAGAGAAAGTTGAGGGCCTGGAGGAATGGCACAGTGGTTAAAGCACTTGCCTAGCAAGTGCAAGGCCCTAAATTCTATTTCCAGCACCATATAAAACTGGACATGGTGGCACATACCTGTAGTCCTAGCACTTGGGAGGCTGAGGCAGGCAGACTGTCCTGAGTTCAAGGCCAGCATGGGCTATACCAGGGAATTCAGGACCAGCCTGGGCTACAGAGCGAGACCCTGTCTCAAAAAAAAAAAAGAAAGAAAGAAAGAAAGAAAGAAAGAAAGAAAGAAAAAGAAAGTTGAAAAAGCTTGCAACTCAGGGAGTTTTACATGACTTAAATCAAGATGACATGACTAACCCAACAGTACTGGTACACAGTTGTAATCCCAGCACTCAAGGAGGCTGATATAGAAGAATCTCTAGTTTGAGTCCAACCTGGGCAATTTACAACTTAGACTCTATCTCAAGGGGAAAAAAATGAGCTGGGGGTTATAGATCAGCAGTTAGGGCACTTTTCTAGCAAGCACAGGCTCTTGGTTTGATTCCCCAGCACTGCGTATGCTGGGCCTGGTGGCTCAGGCCTGTAATCTTAGCACTTGGGAGGCTGAGGCAGGAGGACTGAAATGAGTTTAAGGCCAACCTGGGCCTTGGACTACAGAGTAGTATCCTGTCTCAAAAAAAAAAAAAAAAAAAAAGGCACAATTCAGGACCAGCCTGGACTACAAAGCAAGACCCTCTCTCAAAACAAAAACAGAACAAAAACAAAACAAACCATAACAAGTAAGTGAAGGAGCCACACTTACGGTATTACCTTGGTAACTCAGGGCATTTGTGCTTTCCACTGGGATGCCAACTCTCAGCTTCTCTTTGAGTAAGCAAAAGTATGTACCAAAATATTGGGAAAGCTCCTCACTGCCAAGATGACCAGAAAAAGGAGGAACAATGGTCGTGTCAAAACAGGCCACAGCCACATGCAGCCTATTCACTGCACAAACTGTGTCAGTTGCATGCCTAAGGATAAGGCCATTAAGAAGCTCATCATTTGACACATAGTAGAGGCTGCTGCTGTCAGGGACATTTCTGAAGCTAGTGTCTTCAGCCCTTATGTGCTTCCCAAGCTCTGTGTGAAGCTTCATTACTGCATGAGCTGTGCCATTCACAGCAAGGTGGTCAGGAATCGATCTCATGAAGCTTGGAAGGATGGCACAACTTCACCCTGATTGAGACCTGCTGGTGCAGCCCCACAACTGCCGCCACAGCTCACAGAAAGAGCTGGGTCTTTGTGGACTGAAGAAAAAACATTCTGGGAAAGAATAATAAAACAGAAATTATACTTCAAAAAATAAAGTAAATGGTAGAAAGGGTAGAAGAGGCGGCACCTGTTGGCTGATTTTTCTTGCAAGGGAGAAAAACTAGCACAACCTGGGTCTTTGGACCCTCTGTTTATCTTCTAAGCATTGTTAAAATAGGTCTATTTCCAGCTCTGGGCAGGCAGTGCCCATTGGCACAGGCATGGGTAATTCATTTAGAACTATTTCTTCTTCAGAACCCACAGGTTTTTCTTCTTTCTTTCTTTCTTTCTTTCTTTCTTTCTTTCCTTCTTTCTTTCTTTCCTTCTTTCTTTCTTTCTTTCCTCTTCTTCTTTTTTTTTTTTCTTGTACTGGTGATCAAGTCCAGGGCCTTCACTCTTCCCAGCCCATTTGATTGTTGATCTTTAGACAAGGTCTCTTGCAAAATTGCCTGGGTTGGGCTCAAACCTGTAATCCTCCTGCCTCAGCCTCCCACAGTAGTGGCACAAGCTTGTGTCCCCAGGCCCAGATCCACACTCTGTTGATCTGTTAGCCAGTGTACTACGTGGCTGCAAAAGGCCCAGCTCCAGACATACAAAGAACGTGTTGATTCAGAAACATTTTTTAAGTTAATAAGCACATGGTATTACAGGCTGTTTGTTCAGGGCGATGTGCTGTCTAAACTGGGATGTGCCAAACTCCCTCCTCCCTTCCCCCCAGCTCCTCCCTCTTCCCAGGTCCTGGCTCTTTCCCACGAATCTAGCCCAGTCAGACAGCATGTGCAAGATCCTGAGTTTGATTCTCCACTGCTGCAACAAAGTAAAAACGTGGGGAAAAAGGAAAATTAGAAATTCATTTATTTCTCTACCTTCAGGAAAAGCTCCTAGGGAGGCAGGCACTCAGTTCCATGCCTGCTTTCAGGAAGCAATATGAGGAAATTCTCCATGAGGTAAGAACTACAGGTTGGACTTCCTTGCGGATGGCCAAAGTCGAGATTATTTTTCCCATAGGGTCTCCTACCAAAAGTTTATCTCCTTTTTACCTCTTTCATATAGAGGCAGCTCTTCCATTCAGTCCAAACATAATTCATTCAAATATTCATATGACAAGTATTTATTGAGTCTTCATTACCAGAAATGGTCACAGCTGCAAGGACATGGTGGTAACATGACAGAAGAGCACCCTGCTCCCACAGAGCGTGGATCACAGAGGAGGCAGTAAGGAACCAATTAACAATCAGTGCCAAGACGCATCTCAAACAATATGATGAGAGAGAGCAGGGATCAGATCAGCAAAGGATGGCCCATGGGCCAATTCTGCCCTCTACCTGTTTTGTAAATGAACATTATAGAGCAAATAAAGAATTCTTAGAGCTGGAAAAATGGCTCATCAGTTAAAGCACTTGCCTAGCAAGTGTTAAAGCAAGAGCTAAGTACCTGAGTTCTATTCCCCAGCACCACATAAACTGGATGTGGTGGCACATGCCTGTAATACCAGCACTTGGGAGGCTGAGACAGAAGGATTACCCTGAGCCCAATGCCAGTCTGGGCTCCATAGTGAGTTCAGGACCAGCCTGAGCTACAGAGTAAGACACTGTATCAAAAAAAAAAAAAAAGAAAGAAAGAAAAAGAAAGAAAAAGAAAAAGAAAAGAATTCTTAGCTTTCTTTCTTTTTATTTGAATTTTAAATTAACTTTTGAATAGATAATATATTTGGTGAGTCTACATTGTTTAAAAAAAAAAAAAAAAAAACCTGGGTGTGATGGGATATACCTCCCAGCCAGTGTTCTGGGAAGTTAAAGTAAGAGGATCACAATTGCAAGCCCAGCCTAAGCAACTTAGTGAGATCCTGCCTCAAAATTTAAAAAAAAAAAAAAATTTTAAAGCCCAATGAGGGGCTGGAGGATTGGCACAGCAGTTAAGTTCCCTAGTACCACATAAAGCCAGGTGTCATAGCCCATCCCTGTTATTCCAGCCCTAGGGAGGCTTAGGTCAGAGGATTGCGGTGAGTCCAATGCTAGTTTAGGCTACATAATGAGTTCAGGACCAGCCTGGGCTACACAGCAAGATCCTGTCTCAAAAAAAAAAAAAAAAAAAAAAAGATATGTAAGGCAACCTTGAGTTTGGGCCAGCTCAGAGGTTACAGTGCTTGCCTAGCAAGAACCAGGCCCTGAGTTTGATTCCCTGCACCACATAAGCCTCGCATGGTGGTGCACACCTGTAATGCAGCACTTGGTAAGCTGAGGAAGAAGGATTTCCAGGTGTTCAAGGCCAACCTGAGTTCAGCACCTACTCTAGACTACAGAGCAAGACCCTGTTTCAAAAAATAAAAAAATCTCTCTGGGAGCACTGTTGTACATTCCCAGCTATGAAGATTCCTTCACTATATGCAACAAATGCTAATTTCTTATGCATTCTTCTAAAAAAACTTATTCATACGAAAGCAGTACATGTATGTAGTCTATGTTTTTGCCCCCAAGTAAATTATTTTAAATTGGGAGAGTAAGGAACACTTGCAATTTTGGCCAAAACTTGGATGATAAGAAGGCACAAACCTGGTGAAGATCTTAGAGCAGCAGCTTCCAAGCTGTGGAAACAACCAGTACAAAAGCTCTAAGTGCACCCTGACACGGCAAGTCCGAAGATGAAAAAAGAGCTCGTGTGTTCAGGCACACTGGATCAGAAGGCAGTGACTTGAGACAAGGTGGAAACATACTGGGAAGCAGGAAGATTCTTCCCTTAAAGCCTTTATTGTGTCCATTAATCCTTAATCCCGAGTCTCCACATTGGGGCAGGAGGTAAATCATTGCCGATATCTAACTCGAGGCTTCCTTTCTATCCTCTTTGGTTCTATGGAGGGACCACTCTGCTTTTTAATGATACTATTCATCTGTATATGCCTGTATATATTTATATGAGTACAGACAAAGGTACGAAACAGACCTAGGGTTTAGAAGAGGAATGGAAATAACGTGATTAACACAAAACAAAACAGCCAGAGCAAGAGGAAGAAGCCAGGATCCCACCGAGCCTGGTTATGCTTCCATGGCACCAGGAGCACTGTCTCTTCTTAATTATTTATTTATTTATTTATTTATTTATTTATTTATTGAGATAGGGTTTCACTTTCTAGTCCAGGCTGGTCTTGAACTCACTATGTAGCCCAGGCCAGCCTTGTCCTCACAGCAGTCCTGCCTCCTGAGTGCTGGGATTGCAGGCGTGCACCACTACACCCAGTTTATGTGGTGCTGGGGAATGAACCCAGGACCTTGAGCTTGCTAGGCAAGTACTCTAACCACGGAGCTATTCCTCCAGCCCCAGGAGTGCTCTCTCTTGAAAGAAGACTGTACCCTCTGCCTTCTCATCTAGTTAGTACTGATCTGCCCACATCAGAGGTCCTAGCTCAGGAAAAGGAGAAACTTCTTGGTGAACAATCTCAAGCAAGAGAAATTTACCATTTTTACAATCTCATTAGCACTGAAGACTCGCACATACATGCATCATACCTGCAGGTTGTCATCGGTCAGTTACTGAGCCTGAGGCCTGAAATAAATTAGGTGATGTCTTGGGAAAACAAGGTTATATTACTCATATTAAGTATTAAATATTTGTGTGGATTAAAAAGTCATATACAATTTTGTGGGTCACCTTTCTTTTCCCAGGACCCTGCCAAGTTCTGAAAGGACTATATTCTACACCCTCCACTCACTCAGACCCACCTGAGCACAGTGGCTCTGCTCTGTGACTTCCCAGAGCAGACTGGCTAAACTGAGCCACCTACACATTGTCTATCAGAGCCAGAATCTGAGGCCTGCCAGGGTAGGGACTTCTGTGTCTGCCTTTGGAATGAGGCTGCCTTCTGGGGTTGCCCCTAGCAACCAAGCTGCCTGCTTGTCTGAATCTCTTAGCAAAGGCTGGGAGCTCAAGAAGATGGGGGGTGGGTACAGTTGTTGAGTACAGGATGCAGGCCGCCATTCTCCTCCTTTCCTTATCCTGGCTCCTGATCCCACTCTCCTGATGAGTACAAGTGTCCCCTCACCTTTCTTTTCCAGACCAACAGCATCAGCCTGAGATTCTTCCTGAGAACAGAGATCAAGGAGAAACTATCCTCTTAAGCCTGCAGTGAAGATCCACTCACCCAACACATCTTGGGCCAATTTCTGACACGTAAGAC
Organism: Ctenodactylus gundi; assembly: GCA_004027205.1. NCBI lineage: Eukaryota > Metazoa > Chordata > Mammalia > Rodentia > Ctenodactylidae > Ctenodactylus > Ctenodactylus gundi. Next base: position 208,249 of record PVKB01002899.1, read on the forward strand.
CTCAAGTGACTAATTCCCATTTTATTCTGAAGGCATCAACATTCCTTTTTCCAGGAAGTCTACCCTGATTTGCCTTGTATGCCTCAGGCAGGGATAGGTATCCCTGCTGTAAAATCCTCATTCCTTCTGTTATGAAAATATCTATCACCCCAGTTGTATATATCTACCTGCTTGTATTGTCTCCTTGAGATAAAGGGCTGTGTCTTATTCTAGCACAGGCCCTGGCATGTAGGTACAAATGAAATGCTTGTTGAATGGCTAAAAGAATGAATGAGAACACAAGATTATGGTAGAGGAAATTGGGTAAGGGGGTGGGTAGGAGGAAACCTGACAATCTCCTGCTGGAGGAACAGCATGTACAGAGCAGAGAGAGAGAGAGAGAGAGAGAGAGAGAGAGAGAGAGTAATTCAGTTTTGTGTGCAATGTAGGGCGTATACGAAGAGAAGGGAAGGCAGGCTGGGTCATCCAGGACAGTCTCAAAACCTGAATTAGTGCTTGCAAGCAAGGAATGCAGCATGACCAAAACAGTGCTTCCAGGAGACAGATCTGGCCAGGAGTGCAGGGTGGATTAAGGAAAGCCAGCAGGCAGGGAAATTAGTCAGGAGACTGTTTTGACAGCTCAGCCTTGACATATAAGGAATCTAGACAAGAGCAGTGATGGGGGAAATAAAAGCAAGAAATAAACCACCCAACTCTATTGGATGGCTTTTTTAGGCAGCTTAGAAATGTCACCCGCTGCCTAACCTTGGTTAATTAGCAGCCAGTGGTTGCCATCGGAGCCAACTGGCCATGGAGCTTTTATGCTGAGCAGAAATTTTAGGTGCCATCCACGGCGCTGCCATTACTTCTAGGGGCTGAGTGGTGTGAGGTGAAGGGTCGTAGGTATAGGAGAACATGCCCAAACCCAAAGTCCTGTGGTCTATTATATAATAGAAGGCAAGATGCAAAGAAAAAAATTAATGAATTAACTTCTCTACTTGCATAATTTTTGGAAACCCCAAATTTAACAAAGTGAAAAACATTTTCTGACCTAGAATATGTTAAGAGGACCATTACACCCTTTCCCTCGGTGTTTTTCAATGTTTAATGGCAATTGACTTTTCACACCACACCCTTTTTCAGCTCCTACAAGAGCACTTGCAAAACAGCTGGAAGGTTCTGGAATCAAGCCTGTTGGTCTGGCCTCCTGCAGGATGCATCCGGACTACATACAAGCACACTGCCTGCTCACCTACCACAGCTACTTAGACAAGTAGCTTTACCTGCAGCACTACCTCAGAAACACTATAAGAAGCTGCTTACAAGCTCTGGCTTTGAAGATTGTTTACCTGCATTCAAGTCCTGGGTCTACCACTTAACAGTTATCTAGTCTCTCTGTGCTTCAGTTTGCTTATCCACACAATGGAGAAAATATTAGAATCTACTTCAGTAGGGTTGTCTGGAGAATTATATTAGCAAGTTAAAATATGAAAAACACTCAGCACTGTACTTGGTGCATAAAAGTCCCTCAGTAAGTGTGAGCTACTGTTTTTAGTTTATGTAAACAAATGTTCCATAATGAGGGCCCTTCAACTACAGGGCAGCCTGGTAATGCCTGATACAAAAAAAAAAAAAAATACGGGGAATCTGCTTATCTTGGAAGAATTTGAAATGGAACCCAGGACCAAAAGAATAGCAATGGGAGTGAAAGCTGAAAGGATACATAGGAAGAGGAGCCAGGAAATACGACAGAGGCTTTAATGAAGAATCATAGCAAGCAACCTCTTCCAGAATCAGCCCTTTATTCTCCATGCCCAGAGTCCCTGTGTCTTTTTTTTTTTTTTTTTTTTTTTTTGAGACAGGATCTCATTTTGTAGTCTCACTAAGTAGCCCACGTTGGAGACAGATCTGACTCAACAGATCTCACCTGACTCTGTCCCTATGTCTTAGTCCATCTTGTGCTCCTAAAACAGAATACCTGAGGCTTGGTAATTTATTTTTTTAAAAAAAGATTTATTTCTTACAGTCTGGAGGCCAGAAAGTCCAAGGTCAAGGGCCATGTACCTGGCAGAAGGCCTTCCTGCTGTATTATCCCGTGGCAAAATGTAGAAGGGCAAGAAAGCACATTTCAGAGAGCAAGAGGTGGCATTTGCAGCCTCAAGCTCTTTTATAGTCAGTACTAACCTAATTGTGAAGGTGGAGACCTGATGACCTAACCACCTTCCATTTGGATCCCCTTCCCAACATCAGTGCATAAGGGATTATATTTCCACCATATTTTCTTGTGGGGAAAGAGGACATTCAAATCATAGTTTGCACTCCCTGTTTGTAATGCCTCCATCACAGCAGCATCAGACCCTCCGATATTTCAAGCTAGTGACTTCCTGGCCAGGGTACCAACTCAATAGTTGTTTTATAAACTCTGACTGTATGAGTAGGAAGGTCATGTTACATCCTCTACGTCTGCAGAGGACACCACTTCCCCACATCTTTTCCATTCCTTCTCTCTCCTCTGCTCTTGCCATACGTACCTTTCTAGATACTTACTCTGAACCCAGTAGCTTTCACAACATTCCAGAGACAGGCTTTGGACTTAGGAGATAGAGTAGAGAAATGACGTAAGTAATTCCTTCTGCTAACACACAGCATTTACAAAGTGGTTTTTTATGTATATTGCCTTATCTGGCTTTGAAAATAACATTCTGAGGAGAGTATTAGTATTATGATTTCCATTTTAGAGATGAAAATCCCTAAAGCTTTATAGCAATAGCTTAAGGTTATACAACTTACATGGGAGGAAGTAGGTTCTGCACCCAGCACTTTTCTCCTATAAGCCAGAGGCCAGTCCACTGTCCTCTCCACCCCGGCCTTCCCTTCAACCTAGAACTTATCATTAGGTCCGTAAACCCAAGAATCACAGCTTTCATCTGATTGAGAATTTGTCTTGAAGCAGGTCATACTTAGTTCTGCAAATCTGGGGATAGGCAGTACCACCAATACCTCATTTAGACTCCGAAAGTGACTTTTAAGAGGATGTGAGCTGGTGAAGACACACAGGTACGCCAGAAGTGAAAACTTGGATCAGAGCTGCTGAACCTGCTCTTGTCATATGTCCTTCTCTAAGGAAACCCCAGCCGTTGTGATATGATCAGGCTCAACATTCTGCCCTAATGTGGTTTGACTGCAGCTAAAAGGCTACAGTGGGAAGATACTAAGACTAAAAATATCTCTCAGTGGAAAAGTAGTTTCTGGCACCTTGTATGTTCTCCACGTAACAGAGGCCCAGCAAGCCTCAGGTACTCCTCATCCTCCTTCTGAATCCCGGGACTCAGCTCTCTTATCCTCTCCCTCTCCTCAGCCACCAGCACCATCACAGACTCTCTAGGGCACCCAAAGTTCCGCCATTTGGTTTGGCTTTGTTTTCCAATTCTGCGAATGGAACCCGGCCTCACACACACAAGCAAGCACTTTACCAATGAACCACGTCCTCCAGCCCCTCCACTATGTCTTTATCATCTGAATTCCAGGACCAACAATTTATTTGTATTTATTGTCTCATGGCCCAGGTTGGCCTTGATCACATGGCAATCCTCCTGCCTGAGCCCCCCAAATGATGGGATTACAGCCATGCACCACCACACCCAGTTTATATGGTACTAGGAATCAAACCTAGGGCCTTGTGCTTGCCAGGTACGCACTCTAACCACTGAGCTAGACCTACAGCCCAATAATTTGTTCATTACAAGGACAGCGGATGCATTCCTTCTCACCCTCCCTACCCTGCGGTGCTGAGAAGGCAGGAGATCTGAGCACCCCTATACTATCCTATCTAAATTGTTACTCTTTTCAGCTCCCCTGTAGCTACCAGACTCTGTCATGGCATACAGGCTTAGGGAACCACAAAATTCCCACAGGGAACCACAAAATTCCTACAGGGAATTTCAAAATTTCCACAGGGAACAAAAATAGCCCTATTTCAAACCACAAATAGAAACTCCAAAAAGATGTGGATGGAAGCCCCAGTTCTTTTTGGTCCTCCCCCTCCCCATTTCACTCATGCACACCCTCCAGGGAGATGCTAATGGAGTCTTCCACGGAGAAGTTAATGGAGTTAGCCATTAAATGCAGCAGCTGCCAAAGCATTAGGCTGACTGGGCAGAGGGCCTGAACCCATTTATTGCAAACTGTACCCTCCATCACATATCTCAGGTTTTTATCTTTTCATTTCCACATTGTGCTTCCGCCAAGTGATTGAATGCCAATTCCCAGATGGAGAATTCACATGCTTCTCCTTATTATACTCTGACGCTTTTCTGTCCACTGGCCACAAAGGCAATGTGTGGGAAGATGGGGGAATCATGGGCACATCACAGCCAACACTCCCCACGCCCCCCAAAAGTTACTTAAAAACCCCAGGAGGCTGCCTCCAATTCTTAATTATTTTTACCTCTCCCAGCTTCCTCTGTGATCTGGGATTTCTTTTCTGTTTTCTTTCCTTTTGAGTTAGCATCTCACTCGTAGTCCAGGCTAGCCCTGAGCTCTCAAGGGTAGTCCAGGCTAGCCCTGAACACATGGCAATCCTCTTGCCCCAGTCTCCATAGCACTGGGATTATAGGCATGTGCCACCACAAGCAGCTATTATGTGGTGCTGGGGGATGGAATCCAGGGACTCTTGCTTCCTAGGCTAGCACTCTAATCACTGAGTTATACCCTTAATCCCGATTTGAGATTTTCTAAGCTACAAACACCAAGTGTCACTATGTACCAAGCTACTCTTCCTGGCACAACCTTTAGGTTCCTGGACAAAACTGCCTCCTCCTTAGAATTTTGCAACACGTCGAGCTGCTTTCCTGGACACTGTGACCAGAAAGCTTCTCAAACTAGTTCAAATGATTTAAGACTGACTTTCTTTCTTCTTTTCTTTCTTTCTCTCTCTCTCTCTCTCTCTCTCTCTCTCTCTCTCTCTCTCTCTCTCTCTCTCTCTTTACAGTACTGGGGATTGGACCGAGGATCTTCACACTGAACTATATCCTTAGCCTATTATCTTTGTTTTGACAACAGGTCTTGTTAAGTTGCTAAATTGCCTAGGCTGAGGTCAAACTTAGAATCCTCCTGCCTTAGCCTCCCGGAGTGCTGGGATTACATGGTGTACCACCAGGCCCAACTGATTTTTTTTTTTTTTTTACAGAGTCTCACTGTAGTCTAGGCTGCTGGTCCTGAACTCACTATGTAGCCCAGGCTGGCCTCAAACTCACAGCTATACTCCTGTCACAGCTATACATCTGAGTGCTGGATTAAAAGTGTGTGCCACCACACTCAGCTTCACAAAGTAACCTTTAGAGGATCTGTCTTTCTAGTTATTCCAAGACCATATGCTTTTTGGAGTAGCAGCTCCAGAGATAAGTACACGATCTAGCCAATTAGATTATTCAACACTTCTGGGCACAGTAACAGGTTCAGAGAAAGGCATACAACTTAGACAAATCACAGTCCTCTGAGCTTTTATGGGAGCTATGGAGGAGACATACAGCTTGTCTTCCTCTAGAATGGGGGGTTCTAGAAGTGGCACTGGTTTGGGGTGTCTGGTGGCATGACTGCCATGCACAGATGTGTATGAGAAAGAAGAAAAGCAGCAGAAAGCAAAGCCACGTAATGGTCTTCCCAAAGCACACTGACCTTTTGTTGGAGAGATCTGGAGAGAAAACAAATAGCTGCCTTTCAGTTGTCCTTCTAGAATAAGGTCCTTCTACAATAAATATTTTATTCTCTCCCACAGAATATGTTGGGGAAAACCTTGTGGAAATGGGTAAGAATTGTCATTTTTTGACATGTGGATTTAAACACAAGATTCAAGCCAGGCATGGTGGCACAAGCTTGTAATCCCAGCACTTGAAAGGCTGAGACAAGAGGATTGCCATGAGTTCAAGGCCAGCCTGGGCTACATAGTGAGTTTAGGAACACACTGGACTACAGAGCAAGACCCTGTCTCAAAAAACAAACCAACAAATAAATATAATATTTCAGGTCTATTCAGAACAAGTATCAGGAGCTTCTTTCATTCTAGAAATAGTGAATCAACTGAGCTACTTGTTAAAGATGTTATGGTTATCTGAGGTGTATCTCTATATCTTTAGAGCATGTTAATAAGTACCTACTGTGCTCTAGTTTTTCTGAAGGCTGTCATGAAAATGGATGGACTGGGGCTAAAATGCTTGCCTAGCAAGCTCAACACCCTAAGTTCAATTCTCCAGTACCACATAAGCTGGGTGTGGTGGTACATGCTTATAATCCCAGCACCCAGGAGATGGAGGCAGGAGGATTGCCCTGAGTTTGAAGCCAACATGGGCTACATAGTGAGTTCACAGGAGTAGCCTGGACTACAAAGACCCTGTTTTGGAAAGAAAAAGAAAGAAAGAGAGAGAGAGGAAGAGAGAGAGAGAGAGAGAGAGAGAGAGAGAGAGAGAGAGAGAGAGAAGTAAATGGATGGACTAAAGTATGATCCTTGGCCAGAAGTGTGGCAGGGAAGCATTCTTTACGTTTTCCCCACTGCATTCCTTTACATCCTCACGGCTGGTGGGAAGGGGGTATTTCAGCATATTAGTGCACTGATGTTAAACTTTAAGAAGAGACCAGAAGCGACAAGGGATTGGCTTGTAGAAGCTCTCTTGGAAAAATAAAATCTACCCTCAACCTCCCAAGATGGAGCCAGACCCAGATCTCACGGGCTATAATGATGAAGCCTAGACTCAGACAGGAAATCAAGGCTGAAAAGGAATAAAGTAAAAACCAAAGGAAACTATTGCAAAATAGCACCATAAAGAAATCAATAGGCTGAGCAAAACATAGCAGAGAGTAGCAAGAACCAATTATCTGAAGCCCCTCAGGTCAGGTTGTCCCCCTGGGTCGGTGCTAGGATTCTTCCTTTCAGAGAACTCACTCCTGCCCAGAAGAGTATGACACCCAGGACATGAGCAGAGCTCCTTGATTGACACTGTCATCTCATCACGGTTCCAGGGTTCTTGCAGTCAAGATGTTTCCTTTACTGGTTAAGACCATGGAACTTCAGCCTGTGGCTATATGCTAACGAGGCTATTTACACTCTTGCTAGCACAGGTGCCGCTAGATGGCTGTAGAATGAGCCATCTTTTGCCACAACACACTCCCTCCTCATCTTGCTCAGTAGACCTGTATTCTTCCATTCTTTCTGGACATAAAACCAGAAGCTGTGGTCCTAAAGCTCATTGTCATTGGGCATCCATCATCACCACTATACTCAGAAAGTTCTCCTCAGTTATTTGTGTTGCTCCATACTTTAACACCTGGTAGAGGGGTGTCTTAGTTCATGATTCTTGTCACATGATTTATTGAGGTACAGCCTCAGAAAAAAGACAATGAAGGAAGCAGAAGCAAAGAGTAGGATATGAAGGTGTGCTTATCGTCTTGTGTTGGGCCTCAGCAATCGTCAGAAGTATGAATGATACTAAAGAGTTGATTCTTCCTTGAAGAACAAGAACTTGCAAGACGCTGCAGGAGTCATAGGAAGGGTCTTTCACCTACTGGGATCAATTTTCTTGAGAAGGAGGCATCTATGATCCAACTGTTGGAAGTCAATACATAGCTACAAGGATCAGAGCAGGGAACCAACAGCATCCACCACAGCTACTACATTAGAGACCTTGGGATACTGTAATACCACAGACTGGGCAGCTTAAACCACAGAAATCTATTTCCTCACAGTTCAGGAGGCTAGAAATCTGAGATGGTGAGGAAAGAAAGAGAGAAAGCACACAAGGGAGCACCTCTGGTATTTCCTCCTATAAAGGCACTATTCCTATCATGAGGGCCTATAGTGAGAACTGTCTTCCAAATCCTAGCCAAAGTCACTGCATATTGAAGTGAGGCCCTGTTTGGTTGTCCAGTGAACCCTTGCCAGGTGCTGAGGCTATGCACCAGACTGTAACATGGCAAGGTCATCCACCACTGTGGCTGGACAGGGCTTAATGAAACTGTCAGAGTGTCTTGGTAAGGATGGGATGAGAACAGAGTACAAACAACTTTTCCCAAAGAGCCTTATTGTTTTTGATCTTGCTTCTGCTGTTTTAATTAGTGTCCTGTAAAAACAGTATCATCTCAGTACAGGGGCACTGGTGACTTTGACAGTGATACAGCCCACAAGCCGTCCACTGCTCTAAGTTATGGGGTTCCTATGCTGTAACTCCTGTGCTGAGCTCCTGTGCTGAGCTCCTGTGCTGAACATGGCTATTGCTTCCACAGCTTGGTTGGCTGTGGATGACCTGGCTTACCAATGGCTAATTCCCTCATTCCTTCCAAGCCACAGCAACCTGATTTCTCCAGCCCCAACATAATTTTCCCACCATTTATATATATATATATATATATATATATATATATATATATATATATATATACACATATATATGTATACATATGCAATCCATAATGTTTACAGTGAACTTGAGTATTTTGTACAAATACACATAACATCAATATTATGATCATTCATTTGGTTCTATAGAAGCCTGTGTTGTGGGTTTCCCAAATCAGAGAAACCATACGATATTCCATATATTTAATCTTCTGCATCTGATTCACTTTACCACTCAAATCACCCCTAGAATTGGCTGCAGTAGCCACATCTTGATGCCTTTTCTCTGAGTCCAGCAGATCCCTTTACTAAGGTGATTTGCTAAAAGTCCTTTTTTTCTGTATCTTACTCTATCTTTGTTCAGATTCTTTAATGTGGATTTACCCATGCATCTACATAAGAAGAGAACTATAACAATGAAATTCATAAGGCTAGAAAACATGAGAAAGAAAAAGAAAGAAGCTAAATTTCAAGTTCCTTACCTAAGTACTGAAAGGTAAATATTTGTACATTCAAAAGACATTTAGATGTCATTGCATCAGTTTTCTTAGGATAAACTTACATCCAAGAACAAATGAGTAAATCACTACATTAAACAAGCTTAAGTTTATACTGAATTGTTACATTAAATGAACCAAAATCTGCATCACATAAGTATACTACACTTAAAGCAATAGATAGAGTGGCATGCTTAGGTATTTCAGAATTTTTTTAATTTTCATAAATTATTTACTCACATTTTACTAATTACTAACATTTTACCAGATTTGGTTTATCATTTTGCCTATCCATCCCTAACTTCATGCATAAATATTTTTAAAGATTTTATACCAATTCCCTATGTTGAATATAATTATTATGTATGCAAACTTATATACTATTAAAAGCAATAATTATGGGGGAAGATTCACAGATTTTATGACACAGTTGGTACTGTTTTAGAAGGATACCAATCAAATGATTCAAATACCAGTCTTTTTTTTTTTTTTTTTTTTTTGAGACAGGGTCTCACTCTGTAGCCTACGCTGTTCCTGAACTCACAATGGAGCTCAGGCTGGCCTTGGACTCAGGGCAATCCTCCTGCCTCAACCTCCCCAGTGCTGGAATTACACGCATGCACCACTGCGCCCAGCTTATGTGGTGCTGGGAAATTGAACTCAATAGCACTTGACTCAGCACTTGCAAGGCAAGCACTTTAACCCCTGAGCCATTCCTCCAGCCCCAAATACCAGTCTACTCTTTTGTTACACTTTCTTTAGATGCTTCCTTTCCACTATGTTTTTTGGTGCTGCTTATCTCTCTGTCTCTCTCAAAGATTCCTTCAAGTATTTCCTGCAATGCCAGACTAGTGGTTGCAAATTTCATTAGGGATTCTTGGTCACAAATTTTTTTTACTTCTCCTTCAATTTTCAGGGGTAATTTTGCTGGATACAACAATCTTAGTGGACACTTGCTGCCTTTTAAAGCTTGAAAGATCTTGCTCCAGGCCATCCTGGCCTTCAAAATTTGCACTGAGAAATCTCCAGTAATTCGCATGGGTTTGCCTTGTAAAATAATGCCTATATTTCTCTTGCTGCTTTTAATATCCTCTCTTTATGTTGGATTTCCGAGGTTTTGATTGTCATGGCAAGTCTCGTGGCTGGTCGAAGCTATTTGGTGTTCTATAAGCTTCTTGTACTTGAAAATTAATTTCTTTTTCTAGATTAGGGAAATTTTCTTGCACTACTTCAGTGAATAAATTCTTTACACCTTCGGTGCTGTCTTCTACTCTTTCTCTCATAACCATAATTCTGAGATCGGCTCTCTCTGAACCATCCATCAGCTGTTGTATCCAGCTACTTTGCTCACTTCTAATTTTGGAGTCATGCCTAATTACAGCATTTATTTCCTCAACCTTGTCTACAAGGTCGGAAATTCTGTCCTCACAAATTCGAGTCCCCTACTTTGACATTTTTTATATCCTAAATTTCATTTAGATTTTAATTTTCACCATCTAAATGTTCCTTTATATCTTGCATTACCTCAGCCAACTTTTTATTTATGGCTTTAATATGCTCGTGAGCTTTGTCTCCGTTGAGACTATTATTTGACTAGTGAGTTCCTCTTTAAGCCCTCTGATCAATGGTCACATTTCTTTGAGAGTATTTTGTTTGAACTGGTTGTTCAACTTGTTTACTTGCTTTTTGACTTTCTACCCTATGAGTTCCACTATTTCAGGGCCCATGACATTAGTCTCTGGGGTCTCAAGCATCTCTGTGTGTGTCCTGTTGCCTTGTCTTCTTTCCATGTTTCTCCCAACATAATTTTGCAGACCCTGGCAGTGGGCCAAGTGATGATGACCACCCTGACCCACAGTCAGGATTTTTCTCCCTTAACCTGTAGCCCACCTACCTGTTCTCCAAAACTATCAAGCATCTCTGCTTTATCCTCTTCTGCCCACTCTCCAACCCACAGGTCAGCTGAACAACCCAATCCCTGACCACTCTGCTAGCTAATTCACCCACACTACATAAAAACTCTGTTTCCCTTATAATCTCCCTTTTTTCCTCTTTATTTTGTCACACACACACACCCTTTCACCTTTCCTAATCCCTTTGCTCCTTTTATTATCCCCTTTATCCCTTATGCCTATACCTGGCCTTAGGCCTGGAGCTGTTAGCCAGGCAAAAGGTCATGAGGGCAATACGCTTTCACTCCAGATTCTCTTGCTACTGGTCATATTTTTGGCTCTGCCTGGCTTCTTATTTGACCTAACATAAGTAAGCCCTAATAAACTCAATTATTGGCCAGGCTGGACTTGTCCATGTTGTTCTCTGGACTGTTGACTCCCTCTCAGTTCAGAGGCAGATGTGTCTATTACAACTCTCCAGAAGTTCACACACTAGGGTCCCACCCTTAGTCTATCTAAGCCAAATTACTTCCCAAATGTTCCATCTCCCAATACCACCACATTGAGTTTAGGGGTTCAATATAAGAATATGGGGACAATGCAACTCGGTCCACAGCATCTGCCATAGATAAGCAGTGTTATCCAGAGTTGTTCAATGACAGCCATCTCCCTGCCAGCCATTTCCTTTGCACCTAATTTTGTGAATCCAATTTGTTGGACCTACTTCTGGGAATCTCATACAGAAGAAAGAAGTTACACTCCCACCCAGCTGGGCCAGGCCTAAGGTCTCCCAGCAGTTTCTTTTTCCTCTGTCTTAGGAGGTCCTGCTTTTTGATTCAGGAAAATCAGGCTGTGATTATTTGTAAGGCTTAGTCCTTGGCAAATATTCTGTAGGTGACAGCTGAGGCATCTGTGTGCACTTTTACCTAGCTCAGACTTTGAAGCTTGGGAGCAGAGCCATTAACATTCTCTTCAGCCCACAGACAGTTCTCTTCAGACCTTGTTAGTCTCATTTGCTTCCCTCCTGACTTTTTCATCAAGAGCAGTAGCTTCCTTGTTCTTAGAATCTTTTCTTATCTTCAAAGATCTCTGGGCTCCAGGGAGGCCTGTGGCCAAGAGACTTGTCAGACACCTCTGAATTCGCAATAAAGAGAAGACTGTGCAACCTGCTCTGTGCAGCTAAGACTTCCAACCCCTTACTCCCCTCAGAGGCTTCAGGACCGAGCAAGGAGCAGCCAAGAAGCTGGCCTCCCCACTAGCTTCCTGGTCAGTCTATCATGGTGATGTAAGTGATCCTGCTGAGTCCTCCAGCACACCCCTACTTCTGGAATTGGGGTGTTTTGGTAGAAGGAGAGAGAGGAGATTCACAGACCCTGCCCCTGAAAGAAGGAACTCACTCATTGTTTCTTTTCCATTCTGAAGCTATGATATAATGAGGAAGACTCTCCATTTCACAGATGACCTATAGGCTGGAGAGGGGCAAAAAGTTGTCACTGAGAGTATTTCTCATAGTTACTTTTTTGTTGTTAGGACAAAATACCCTATACCCACAACTAAAGGGAGGAATGCTTTCTTTCTCTCTTTCTTTTTCTTTCTTTTCTTTTGAGAAAAGGTCTCACTCTGTAATCCAGGATGGTCCTGAATTCACTATGTAGCCCTGGGCTGGCTATGAACTAGTGGCAATCTTCCTATCCTCCCGCCTCAACCTCCCAAGGGCTGGGATTATCATAGGCATGAGCCACCTGGCTTAAGTGGTACTGGGGAATCAAACTCAGGGCCTTGCCCTTTCTGGGCAAGTGCTCTAACCACAGTTCTATCTTTGTAGCCTAGAAAGGATTATTTTAGCTCTCAGTCATTCATGGGTGGCCAGCAGTTGTGGAGGCGTAGCTAAAAAGAAGTTGCTCATGGCATGGAAAGACAAGAAGCCAAGTGAAAAAGGAAGGGCAGAGCAATCACGTGCCCTTCCACTCACATCCCAGTGACTCACCCTCCTGATCCGACCCCACCTCTTCACAGCACAGGAAATCAATAGATTAACTCCCATGACTGACTCATCTTCCAAACATGAGGCTTTTGGGGGAACATTTCAGGTCCTAACCATTACAGCACTATTTAAACCAACAATATCTCTTAAGAACACCCATCTGTCTAGCTACTTGGCGGGTGCTTAGAAAGAAGTAACTTCATGGAAGTAGGGACATTATTTTGTTCATCTGTTCATTGATGCTGTTGTTTTGTACTAGGGATTAGATTCAGGGTCCACACATTGAGATACATCCCTGTTGTTATTGTTGTTCTAAATTTTGACTGTTTGTTTGTTTGTTTGTTTGTTTGTTTGTTTTGAGACAGGGTCTCACTCTGTAGTCCAGTCTGGTCCTGAACTCACTATGGAGCCCAGGCTGCCCTGGGACTCAGGACAATCCTCCTGCCTCAGTCTTCTGAGTGCTGGGATTACAGGTGTGCACCACCACGCCCAGCTGATGTGGTGCTGGGGAATCGAACTCTAGTACTTAGCACTTGACTTAGCACTTGCTAAGCAAGTGCTTTAACCGCTGAGCTGTTCCTCCAGCCCTGTTTTAAATTTTGAAACAGGGTGTCACTAAGTTGTTAAGTTGCCCAAACTAGGCTTTAACTTGGAATTCTCCTGCCTCAGCTTCCCAGAGTGCTGGAATTACAATTAATGCACCACCACACCTGGTTTAAATTCTACTGTCCCAAACCAGTTTCTTAAGCAAGCTAAAGATTTTAATAAGAGGGCCTCCAGCATCTATTCTGAGAGAAGTGAGTTTTGTAGATGGAGTTAACTTCATTGTTTTTCTTCTTAAGACTGTCCCTTCCCAGGGCTGAAAGAATAGAAAAGTTGTTAAAGCACTTGCCTAGCAAACACAACACCCAGTGTTCAATTTCTCAACACCACATAGGCTGGGTGTGGTGGCACACACCTGTAATCCCAGCACTCCTTGGGCTGAGGCAGGAGGATTGCCATGAGTTTGAGGCCAGCCTGGGCTACATACTGATCTCAGGACCAACCTGGACTACAGAGTGAGAACCTGACTCATTTAAAAAAAAAAAAAAAAAAAAGGTTGAGCTTTCCCATCAAAGCCACTTGTAATCCTAAATTTTCCACATGGTGATCCAGGTGCAAGGATCGTGGTGTCATCTGTCCCTGCCCAGGACTTGATTCTGTCATTTCTACATCTTCTTGTCTCTTTTTGTCTTAGCTACTTTTTTGTTACTGGAACAGAACACTCAACACTCACAATCTTAGGGAGGAAAGATTATTTTAGCTCACAGTTTTAGAAGGACACAGTCTGTTCACAGGTGGATGGCTGGAAATGATGGAATCACATGCCAGGGCGAGGGCCAGACTGGCGTCAGGGCCAGAAACAGAGCTCCTCATGGCATAACAGAATAGAGCCAACTCTCAGGAGGAAGGGCAGAACCAGCAGACACTCCCCCAGGTCAAGCTTCAAGTATTTGCCCTTTCCAGCCAAGCCCCACCTCCTAACAGTACACAGTATCCACAGATACACGAGACATGAGGTTTTGGGGGGACACTCCGCATCCAAACTACAACATCTATGTTCTGTAGTCATCTGAGGTACACAAGCACACATTCCTCACAATTGTTTCTGCAGTAATTCCACCGAGGAACATATACAACTTCCCCAGGATTACACTTTAGCAAATTCCTCCAACAACAGGATAACAGTTATAGCAATGTGGCACAATCATTTTTATTCATTTCCCTGTCCCCTCTGGCCATAGAGCTGAGCTCAGAGCATCACTCAGCATCCAGCCCAGGTGGACCCAGAGTCACACAAAGAAGGACTGCTACTCCATCTGCTGGCTTGACAGTAGCTCCAGGTTGGAGCAAAGCAGAGACTGATTCTGAACCAGAAGACCAAGAGGTCTTTTTTGTTTCTGTTTTTGTCTTTTGGGGTGTTTTGTTTTGTTTTGTTTTTGAGACAGGGTCTTGCTCTGTAGTCCAGGTTGGTTCTGAATTCACTATGTAGCACAGGCTAGCCTCAAATTCACAGCAATCCTCCTGCCTCAGCCTCCTAAGTGTTGGGATTACAGGTATGTGCCATTCCACCCAGTTTATGTGGTACTGGGGAATCTAATCCAGGCCTTGAGCTTGCTAGGTAAGCACTCTAACTGCGTGTTGTGCTATTTCTCTAGCTCCAAGATGTATATTTTTTATCACAATAATGATATTCAGTGTTTGGGAGGCTGAGGCAAGTCTGAGCCCAGCCTGGATAACTTAGCAATTTAGTGAGACTCTCTCTCAAAATAAAAGTTTAAAAAAAGGGCTGGGGATATAGCTCCATGCAGAAGTCCTGGGTTCAATCCTCAGTACCACAAAAAGAAAGAAAGAAAAAGAAAGGCTATCTTTGTCTAAGTAGATAACATTTACCCCTCCTATTTTGAATGTAAAGACACAGACACTAATATGACTGGAAAACACATTTGTATCTCCCTATTATAACAGGACCCAGGGACAGACCTGTTCTAGGCAAGCTGAACCAATGCAGCACTGGGAGGGATCAGAGATTGGTAAAATTAGCATTTTCTTCTATCCATCAAGCCCTTTATCTCTACTGGCCACCTATGTGAATGGCTTTCCCCAAAGATTATCTAACTATTTTCCAGGGCCTGTTGTTCAACCAGAGTTACCTTTATGCTCACAATTTCTTACTTATCTATTCTGACCAAGGTCAGGAAAGAATGGAAGAAAACATTTTATAGGTGAGGAAAATTATGCTTCTTTGTCAGAAAAGACAAGAGCAATGTTATTTCCTACCCTTACTCAGAAATTAATTATTTGGTTGCATAAATCTCATTTGAATTTAGTAACTATACTGTGTTACCTGCAATTTTCAGTAGAGACTCCAATATGCTGTATCCATATCCTACCAAACTGAAGCATCAGAAAAAAATGCAATTTTTCACAGAAAACACTTGAAATCAGTTATGGAACACTAAACTTTGAACCACATAAAGGGTTAAAAAAAAGTGTAGCTGGGGCATAGCTCAGTGATTAAAACACTTGCCTAGCAAGCACAGGCCCTGGGCTTGATTCCTAAGAACCACATAAACTGCGTGTGGTAGCACATGCTTGTAATCTCAACACTCAGGATAAAGAGACCGAAGGACTGGTGGGAGTTCAAGGCCAGTCTGGGCTATATAGTAAGTTCAGTACCAGCCTGGACTACAAAGTGAGACCTTATCTAAAAAGAAAAAAAAAGGAAAAATTATTAGATATTGAGAGAATTTTTTTCTTTTTTTGTGGTAGATTAAACCATTGACTTGAACTGTAGATAGAACCAAGTGATTCGAGCAGGCTAGGTAAGCATTCTACCACTGGGCTATATTCCCAGCTTTTTAAAATTTTATTTTGAAATAAGGTGTCAGTAAGTAACCCAGTGAAACTGGATTTAGCCTCCTGAGTAGGTAGAATTAAAGGCATGTACCTGGATGAGAATATGTTTTAAAGTATTTGTTTGGTGAGAATTATTGGTAAGGTATGGGAACCCCCACTCAAAGAAAAGTAAGTTTTTCACCAAGGCCTAATGTGACAACATCAAAGAGAACCCTCAGAAAGCTTGCTATGTGTCTCCTGAAGCTAGGCAGGAATAGTAGATGAAACGTTGATGCTAGTCCAGCAAATACAGAGGCCACAATGTATGCTTAGAGCTTCCATGGGCAAAAAAAAAAAAAAAAAAAAAAAAAAAACTGTTTTTCACAAAATTGACTTGGGCCATGTCTTAGTTACTTTTGTTGCTGTGACATAATGCCAGGCATACACAAAATAGGAGAGGGAAGGTTTAGTTTAGCTCACAGTTTCAGAAGGTCACAGTGCATCCATGGGCAGCTGGCAACAGGGGGAGCACATGGCAGAGGTGGAGGTGGAGGCAGCTCTCACAGAATTGCAAATGGAAAGCTAAATCCAATCCCAGAAGGAAGAAAGGAAGTAGCAAATACCTTTCCAGGTCCCATTCCAGTGATCTATCCCTTCTCGGTCCAGCCTCAGTGTTCACCCCTTCTAGGTTTAAGCTCCCAACACATGCCTGTAATCTACAATCCAATCCACACACCTGGAACCTATAATCTACCACACACAAGTATTTTTACAACTCCAGACCAGGCTCCCAACTTCTAAAAGCACACGGTTCCATAGATAATCCATAATATCCACATGCATCAGGCTTTTGGGGGACATAACAAATCCAAACCACAATAGGCCCCGTGTGTGGTATATGGCTTAGAGATTTGTTTGTTTTGTGGTATTGGAGAATGAACCCAGGGCTTTGAGGATACTGAGAAAACATTCTACCACTGAGCTATATTACATACCCAGTCCTTTCATTTTGTTTTGTTTTGTTTTGTTTGTTCGAGACAGGATCTTACTAAGTTGCCCAGGCTGGACTTGAATCTGTCCACGCTCCTGCCTCAGCCTCCCGAGTAGTTAGGCCTACAAGCATCTGGCTTGGAGATCGTCTTAGATCCCGTTCCATAAGACTATCAAAAGGCAAAGAGATCTTAGCAAAAGTGAAATGGGAAACTGACTATTAAATTATTAGAGACTAAAGGAGAGAGCAAAGAGCAGAAGAGAGGATATCTGCCCAAGTCGTGTGTGTGTGTGTGTGTGTGTGTGCACGTGTGTGTGTGTGTGTGTGTGTGTGTGTGTGTGTGTGGTGTTGAAGAAATATGTGTGATAAATGGTGTAGGGGGAATATAATACATCCCTGAAGAACCTACAAAACTGTCCCATGAGAAAACTAGATTTAAATATGGCTATTAACTGGTAAATGCAAAGCCAGTTTTGAAAACATCAAACACGAAGAGTATTTTCTTGGAAGAGGCAGCAACTTTAGGAAAGAGAAACTCCCTCCCCTCTTTTCACTCACAGCAGCTTCCGGACGTGTGAGATAAACAGCTTAAGATAAAAAAAAAAAAAAAAAAAAAAAAAAAAAAAAAAAAAAAAAAAAAAAAAAAAAAAAAAAAAAAAAAAAAAAAAAAAAAAAAAAAAAAAAAAAAAAAAAAAAAAAAAAAAAAAAAAAAAAAAAAAAAAAAAAAAAAAAAAAAAAAAAAAAAAAAAAAAAAAAAAAAAAAAAAAAAAAAAAAAAAAAAAAAAAAACATTGCAAGCACTGACAATACTGGCCAGAACATTTTAAGCACCTAACTGAACTTGTTTTACTACAAAAAGGAACTAGAGGACTTTCTAATACCTACAAGGGATCCAGAAAACCATTTGTCCTGGAGTAGAGTTAGGACTATCACTAATGAGTATGTTTAAAGAAACAGTGGTGTAGGAACAAATTTATTAAAAAAAAAAATAGTAAAACACCACTAACAGGATCACAATGAGAGGAGTACTGCCAGGCCTAATGGCTCTTCTTGGTATGACTACCACTGCCACTACTAGTGCTTTGATGTACTGCTGGAAAATGCAAGCTCTTTCCCCTGCCCCTTCCTGAAGCATGCTCTCTCTCTCTGACCTTCTTTTGAACCCCAGTTCTGAACACGGCTACTTTTGGCCCTACAGCCTCCTGTGCTCTCTCAATCCTACACCACACCTTTCCCAGGAACCTTCCCATCTTCAGGGATAACAGAGAAACTCAGAATCATTCCAACCGTTTCAGAGCACCCTCCATGAAGGCGCTTACTGTCATTTTCTGTTTACCTTTTCATTCCTTCCCTTCAGTCACAGGATGAGACACACACACACCCACTTACAAATCACTACACAAAGAAAATTATATATGTGGGTTATCTGGCCCCTAGGAAGGCACAACTTAAAACAGCTAACATTAAACAGACAAGCACAAGCATATAAATAGAAGAAAAGCAGCATTAAACCAGCCCACATGTGAACAGCAGAGTACATGCGTGATTGAGAGGGGAAGCTGAGTCTACCAGTTGACGAATGTTTACTGAACAGTTAATAAGTGTCAGGTGTTAGGTTAGGTTCTGGAAATAAATTTCTGAACAGTCTCTGCACACCTGGAGATTTAAAAATACCATAAAGATAAATACTAAACATATTTGTACTAAAAAGTAGTTTAATAAGTGTAGAAAGTTCTGTGGAAGATAATATGCAAGACTGGAAGATAAAATGCATTAGAAGTCTAAATTATCCATGGTGATAGAAAAACTTGTCAACACAAATGACATTTAAATTGGGACTTGAGGGGCCTGAAGTTTTAGCTCAGTGTTAGAGCTACTGAGCGAGATTCAACCTACAGAATTAATATATACAAGTAGGGTTAGATAAATGGCCAAGGAGAGAACAGAGATCTAGGAAGAACACTGGACCTGTGGGGATGCTGAAGCAACACATTCAACGGATTGGCCTACATGGCCAGAGTAAATCTACTGAAGAGGGAAAAAGTTAATGAGAGGGGTTTGCAAAAGTCAGCAGGAAATTGGGAGACCTTAGATGTTGATTAAGAGCAAGGCAAGTAAAAATTACAGGACCAAAAATTCACAGAATTAGAAGGAAATTTAAAAGCTATCTAGTCCCTCACCCCCAGATGATGCTGGAATCCCTTCTGCCCAATCCTTACCATGGGCCAATACAAATGGAGGCCAGAAAAAATTTGGCATGAAGTCAAAGGAGGCTGGTGTAAAAGAACAAGAGAAGTGACCATTAAGCCCCAAGGGCTGAGGCAAGAGCATTCTTTGTTCCATTTCTCTAATCCTAGAATGTGAGCTAGAATTGGCCTGTGGTCATTGTGAGTGAAGATACCCTCACTGGATTGCCAAAAAGTGGATAACAAACATTCATGTTTATTAACCACAGATCACTGGAAGGATGATTACTTTGAGCAGGTGTCAGGGAGGATGATTTGCTTAAGAGGGCCTGCCTAGTTTACATCTGTAACAGAAATCTACTGTTGGGACTGGACAAAGCAACCTATACAGAAGCTAAAAACCAGCAAAGCCAGAGTGACCACTACCCAGAGGATCTCAGGCTCATTTACTCTGATAAATGGAAACTGTACATCATTACTAGGGCAAATGCCTCCGTCTGTGCTGGCAGAAGGACAAAGATACTACTCTTGAATGATAATAGTGAAAACCCCATGTTTGTAATATAGCAATGAAACTTAGCCCCATCCTCCCTTCCCTTAACTTTTTTGATTTTCACTGTACAACAGAACTAAATGTGCTCAAAATAAGTCCCATGTCCATGTCATCACCATCATCATCATTCATCAACATTTAGTGAGTACTTCACAATACAAATGTTCCGGCAGTATCTCAGGATACAAGAATCTGGAGGACTCTGAAGCTGGATGCTGTGGCACATGCCTATACTCCTAGCACTCTGGGAAGTTGAGGCAGGAGGATCACCTGTTCAAGCTAAGCCTAAGCAACTTAGAGAGATCCTGTCTCAAAAAATAAATGTGCAAAAAAGGGCTAGAAATGTAATTCAATTTAAGAGCCTGAGTTTAATCCCTGATACCACCGAGAGAGAGAGAGAGAGAGAGAGAGAGAGAGAGAGAGAGAGAGAGAGAGAGAGATCTGCAATGAGTGGCTCACAAATCTAGATGAGGAAGGTAGAAACATAAATCTGAAGATAACATGTAATTGTTGTGTGGCTATAGTGTTGGGGAATTGGGATTAAAAAGATCACTACTGTAAAAGAATAAGAGATATGATACAGTTTAAGAAAACTGGCCTCAGTGCAGCATGCTTCAGGAAGACATTACTTGTAGACTAGAAAGGGATTACCTAGGGGTGGGAGTAAGGATGAGTTGTAGGGCCTGAAACAGGAAGACCCAGGTCTTGTTCCTGGAATTACCTGAGAAAAATGCAAGACTTCAGAGAAGCCTGGTCACTTGACACAACCAAGAGACAAGATTCTAGGTAGCAAGATGCACAGCCTCATAAAAGATTGCTTTAAGACAAGGATGAAGAGATGGGTGGGGGTGGGCAGAACCAAGATGGCCAGGATGAAGGATAAGTTCATCAGTGGCTCTACATGATTTGTCTAGAAGACAGAAATTTAGAAAGGAATTTCCTCCATGGCTTGACTAAGAAGGCAGAGGGTCTGCTGGATCTAAATGGTACCTGAAGGAAAAGGAGTGACCATCACCAGCAGGTGACCCAGGCTCCTAGACAAAGACAGTGCCTAACACCACAGTAGGTGAAGACCAAGCTTACCTGGGTGTGATATGCATAGGGGAGGGGAGGGAGTATCAGCACCCTTTGACACAGGGCCATCCTGCCCTTGCTCAACCAATCTCATGGTAGCAACAGAAAATACTTTGGAGTAGGGCATCTTTGCAGGCTGAGACACAGGAAGAAAAAGGGAACTAGTTACACTTTCCTCTCAATCAGCCTGATCCAAGGTCTTGGATGTGAAGACTTTCCATACAAACAACACAAAGAGGTAATTTTTTTTTTGTTACTTCAGGCTTACTTCAGTATTTGTGTGTGTGTGTGTGTGTGTGTGTGTGTGTGTGTGTGTGTGTGTGTGTGTGTGTGTGGATATATTGCACTCATTTTTTTTCTACTATTGATTTGTGGGCCTTTGTTTCTCATTCTCTCTCTCTCAGACAGGGCATTACTCTGTAGTCCAGACTAGTCCTGAACTCACTATGGAGCCCCGGTTAGCCTCAGACTCATAGCAATGCCCCTGCCCCACCCTCCCAAGTGCTGGGACTACAGGTATGTGCCACCACACCTGGCGTATGTGGTGCTGGGGAATCAAACTCAGGGCCTTGTGCTTGCTGAGCAAGCACTCTAACCACTGTACTATTCCTCCAGCCCCTCTCTTTTGCTTCCTTTGTTGCCTTTCCCTTCTTTCTGTTTCTGTTGTTAGTTTCCACATTTCCTTCTCTCTGGAATAGTTCTTTATGTTCTTTTTGAAAAGGCTTTCTATACATTCTAGAGATGCATTATCTTAATTTCACTCATAACTCTCCTTGTTTCTTCTTATGGTTGTTTCTATTGCTTAAGTTTACCCACTTTCTTATGATCTGGGGTTGGAGCTATATCATGCTATATGTAGCCTATAAATACTCTTTTGATTTCTATCACACTCCCAAAGTTAACCCTTATACCGTATCACTCTTATTAATAATATTTTTAAGTATTGGCAACTTACAAGCATGTGGCTGGATATGTTAGAAAGAAATAATTGTATACTATTTTGCAAGACACAGATCATCAAGGTAGATTTTTCACTATATAATCAATAATAATTCAATGTTGCCTTCAACAAATTCTAATATGTTACTAGACAATCTGTATAGAAACCTTCATAAGTAGTATAGATCACATTTTAATATGAAGAGTGTATTGGTTGTATGAGTAGATATTTTGTTATCATATGTCTATAGCTGATATATATTAGGCTTAACCATTGATTTGAATATCCATCCTACTGATAGAGAGGGTATAGCAGGTAGAGGCTATTATTAAGGGTTAATAACTTGGTGGTTTGGTTTTGCCTGGTAAACAATATAGTGATTGTGATATCGTACTATTACTGGAACATTTTGATAAGTCAGTATCAGGTTTACTTAGATACATTGCAGACTGTGCCTTTTAATGTTAAGGAAAGAATAGTTGTACTGTTAAACTGGTTAGCAGATTTTTTCAATAATTTATTAGTCTTATAATGGTACTGTAAAACTATATTCCAATTATGAATGACACAAACATTGATCTTTATTTCCAATATATGCCAACAAATGTCTGTGAACCACATACAGTTCTATAATCTGTTTCTCCTTCAACAAAAAGTAGAAGAGATTAGATAACCATCAGAAGGTTGGTCATTGAGAAGACCTCCAAAATTATTAGCTAAGTAAGGTAAAAAGCAGACTTAAGTACTAAAATCTGAACAACATTTGCATAGTAGAGACAGAGCCCACTGATACTACCTGATCTACAACCCACAGCAAAAGAATTATGGAAAAACAAGTCAATAAATCACTGGAAAAAAGGCCCAACTCCCCATAAGCTGATATCATGGGCCTTGAAATAGTGGAGCCTATTCGAAAGTAAGCCAAAAAACAAATGGACCTATTGGCCAAAGAGCTCAAACAAAATATGCAAATATACTTAAATAAATGCAAGAGTTGATCAAAAGAGAGTTCAAAAGAGATTTAATCAAAAAAGACAGTCTTAATAGATAAGAAGCTCAAGAACTATAAAGAAGACACAAATAGAGATAAGCAAGGCAATGCAAGAAATGAAGGAACATTTCAGCAGAGAAACAGAAAGACTGAAAGGGTTTCAATTAGAACTTCAGGATATGAAAAACTCATGAATACATGGGAAGTTGGCTCAAGCATTTTGAGGATACATTATCGAATCTTGAAAATAAGGCTGACATACTACACCATGCAGTCAGTGATAACCAAAAACAAAACAAAAAGGGACTGAATGTAACAGCTGATGGATGACTCAAAGAGAAACAACCTTAGAGTGCAAGAGAAAATGGAGGGAGTGCAAGAGAAAATGGAGGGAGTGCAAGAGAAAATGGAGGACAGAGCCAAAGATGTAAAGGACATGTGTAATGAAATTATAGAGGAAATTTTTTCAAATATAGAAAAGAAATCAACATTGAGCTATTGCAGGCATTTAGAACAACAAATAACCTTAACCAGAAAACAGCCTCTCCATAAAACATCAAAATCAAAATCCTAGATACTAAACACAAAGAAAAAATACTAAAAGCTGCTAGAGAAAAATAAAAAGTAACTGACAAAAACATTAGAATAATCACAAACTTCTTAACACAAACTTTAAAGGCCAGGAGATTGTGGAAAGTCATTATTCAAGTGCTAAAAGAACATAAATGCCAACCTGGACTGTTAAATTCAGCAAAATTATCCTTCAAAATAGAGGGAGATGTTAAAATAAACCATGATAAAGAAAACCTAAAGGAATTCATGATCACAATACCAGTGTTGCAGAAAATACTTAAAGAAATCATAGACAGAGATAGGAAGACCAACAGCACTAAAGATCCCAGAGAAAAAGAAACAACAAATAGAGGAAAATGAGCTGATAATAGTGTAGAACAAACCCTGAAGAATCCTAATGGGATGTAACAAACACACCACTCTAATAACATTCATTGTTAATGGTCTCAAATCTCCTTCCAAAAGGCAGAGACTATCTGATTTGGGAATTAAAAATTAAACCCAGCAATTTGTGGCTTCCAAGAGACACATTTTACTCAAAATGAAGCACATACACTAAAAATAAAAGGATGGAAATCAATACTTCATGCAACTGGACCCAGTAAACAAGCAAGGGTACCTATACTATTCACAGACACAGCAGATTTCAAACCAAAACAGATCAGAAAGATGAGCATTATATACTGGTTAAGGTAAAATCCAACAAGAAGAAGTCACAATTGCCAAGACACACTCACTCAACATTAGGGTGCCCAATTTTGTAAAACAAATACTACTGGACATGAAAGACCAAATAGGCCCCAACACAATCATACTATGGGATCACAATACCCCACTATTACAAATACGTTGAGTAGACAGAAAAAATTAACAAAGAAATATAAAGCCCAACAGCATGGAGGCTTTTACAGACAAATGGAAGAAGCTGGAGAACATCATACTCAGTGAACTAAGTCAGAAGCAGAAGATGAAACATTGAATGGACTCTCTGATATGAAAGTCCCAGGTCACAACTCTTATGGAACTTAAAATGAAAAACAAAATGAAACGGGGATAAGGTGGGGGAGAAAGGAGGCAAGGGAGGGGTGGGGGAGGGACAGAAAGAGAGTGGGAAAGCCTTTGTCACCTTGACAAGATACATATGTGCACAAAATGCTCAAATCTACTGTAAACCTTAAATTTTGCACATATACATATCAATAAAATGGGAAAAAAAGAAATATTAGAGCTAAATCACACTACAGAACAACTGGACATCCAAAATCAATAGAATACACTTTTTCCTTAGCAGAACATGGGTAATTTTTCAAAACAGACCATATTATAGGCTATAAGGTATGTTTATATAAGTACAAAGGAATTGAAACAATTCCTGCATATTTTCGGATCATAGTACAATAAAACTAGAAATCAACAGCAAAAGAAATCATAGAAACTATACAAATACATGGAGACTAAATCATATATTATTGAATAAACAATAAGGCACAGAAGAAATAAACTTCCTAGGGTCAAAAGATGATGGAAACACCTCATACCAGAACTGTGGGACACAGTGAAAGCAGTGCTAAAGGGAAATTTATACTTATAAAAAAAACTGAAATAAATGATTTAATGCTGCACCTCAAGGTCTTAGTGAAACAAGAACAATCTAAATCAAAAAATACTACAAGAAAAAAATTAGAAATATCAGAGCAGAAAATTTTGTTGTTGTTATTTGTTTATTTGTTTTGAGACAGCGTCTCACTCTGTAGCCCAGGCTGGTACTGAACTCACTATGGAGCCCAGGCTGGCTTGGACTCATGGCAATCCTCCCGAGTGCTGGTATTGCAGGAGTGTGCCACCATACCCAGCTTATGTGGTGCTAGGGAATCACACTCAGGTACTTAGCACTTCTGTAGCATTTGATAGGCAAGAACTTTAACCACTGAGCTATTTCTCCAGCCTCCAGAGCAGAAATTAATGAAAAAATGAAACTCAAAATTACAAAAGATCAACAAATCAGGTTTGGTTCTTCAAAAGAATAAAGAAGATTGATAAATCACTAACTGAACTAACCAAAAGAAGGAAAGAAAAAATCCATATCTATACAATTAGAATTGAAAAGAGTGAAATTACAATGCTGAAGTCAGAGAATCATAAGGAACTATTTTGAAAACTTTTTTGAGAAAAAAACCCGCAAAGTAGAGAATTTGGAAGAAATGGATAGATTTCTAGATACATACAAGATACCATGATACCAAAAGTGAACCAAGAAGACATAAAAACTCTGAATAGTCCCATAACAAGCATGAAAATTGAGGCAGTAATAAAATCTCTATGTACAAAGCAAAGTCCAGGACTGGAGGATTCACAGTAGAATTCTATGAATACTTCAGAGAAGCACTATCACCAGTATTTCTCAAATTGTTCCGTGAAACTGAAAGAGAAGGAACATTGCCAAACTCATTTATGGAGGCAAGAATTACCCTAATACCAAAATAGACAAAGACTTAACAAGGAGAAAAAAAAAACTATTGGCCAATTTCCTTAAACAACAGAGACACAAAGATCCTCACTCAGATAGACACTAGTGAACAGAATTCAACGCATCATTAAAAAGGATTATAGGTCTGGAGGAATAGTACAGTGGTTAGAGTACTTGCCTAGCAAGCACAAGGCCTTGAGTTCAAATAAGCTGAGCAATGGTGGCACACACTTGTGATCCTAGCACTTGAGAGGCTGAGGTGGGATGATTGGTGTGATTCTGAGGCCAGCCTGGACTCCATAGTGAATTCAGCACCAGCCTGGACAGTAAGGCCCTGTCTCAAAAAAAAATTATATACCCATGATCAAGTTGGCTTTATTCCAAGAAGGAAAAGATGGTTCAACATCGACAAATCAGTTAATGTAATTCACCACATAGATAAAAGCAAGAACAAAAATCACATAATCATTTCAAAAGAAAAAGTCTTTGACAAAATCCAATATCCACTCATGATAAATAAAAACTGAGGAATATACATAAGTAAAAGACCTTATCTCAAACCAATATAGAAGCCATCTATGCAAAAACTACTGCCCACATTGAACTAAAAGAAGAAAAATTAAAAGCATTTCCCCTTAAATCAGGAATACAAGACTATCCACTCTCATCCTCCTATTCAATATAGTACTTGAAACACTAGCAAGAGCAATCAGACAAGAGAATGAAATAAAGGCAATAGGTTTAGGAAAAGAGGAAGTCAAACTATCCTTATTCGCAAATGACATGATGCACTACAAAGAAGACCATAAAAATTCCACCAAGAGACTCTTAAAACTAATTAACAAATTCACCCAAGTTGGAGGATATAAAATTAATACAAAAACAGCATTCCTCTACACTAACAATGAACTTACTGAGAAAGAGCTGAAAAGAATAATTCTGTTCTCAATAAACTCTTCAAAAACATAAATACCTATGAATAAACCTAACCAACAAAGTGAAGAACCTCTACAATCAAAACTATATTATCCTGAAGAAAGAAACTGAAGACATTAGAAAATGAAAAGAAAACCCAGAACACAGTCATTTCCTAGAACAAACTGGGGAAATAGTGGGAGTTAGGGGGAGAAGAAGGCTGTGGGAGGATCAAAAAGAGAGAGAAGGGTTTGTAACTCTGAAATGATATATATGTGCACAAAATACTCAAGTTCAATGTATACATATTAATAAAACAACAAAAAAAGAAAACAGACATCTGCTCCTGGATAGGCAGAATTAATACTGCCAAAATGGCTACACTGCCAAAGCTGATATATAGATTCAATGCAATTCCTATTAAAATATCAACAACATTTTTTCACAGGACCTGAAAAACAATCCTAAAATTTATATGGAACGAAGACAGACCCAGAATAGCGAAGGCAAACTTAAGCAGCAAGACAAAAACAGGTGGATTAGGATTCCAGACATCAAGTTATATTACAAAGCAACAGTGATAAAAACCATATGGTACTGGCACAAAAATAGACAAGCTGACCAATGGGGCAGAATAGAGAATCCAGAGACCATCTTCAATGCCCTCAACTACCTAACCTTTGACAAAGGGGCCAAAATACATTGGAGAAAGAATAACCTCTTCTATAAAGACTAGTTATCCACATGCAGAAGAATGAACCTAGACCCACATTTATTGCCATGTACTAAAATTAAAACAAAGTGGATCAAAGACTCAAATAATGAAAAAAAAACCATTGAATCTCCTGGCGAATAAAATAGGTAAAACTCTTGAAAATATAGGTTTGGTTGAAGCCTTTCACAGTAAAACACCTGATGCAAAAGAAATAATCTCCAGAATCAACAAAGTGGGATTATATCAAATAACAAAGCTTCTGCACGGTAAAGGAAACAACAGAGTGGAAAGTGTACCAACAGAATGGGAATTTTCTTTTACCACCTACACCTCAGGGAGGAGGTTAGTAACTAGAATTTACAAAGGAAAAAAAAAAAGACCCCTCAAAACCAAAGACTCATTTTTTAAATGAGCAATTGAAATGAATAGACAGTTCTCGATGGAGAAGTACAAACGGTCAATAAATACATGAAAAACTATTCAACACCTTTAGTCATTAGAGAAAAGCAAATCAAAACAACACTATGATACCTCCTTCCCCTCTGAGAATGGCTTACATCAAAAACTCAAAAAGCAACGGATGCTGGTGAGGATGTGGGGAAAAAGGAACCCTTTTACATTGCTGGTAGGACTGCAAACTAGTACAACCACTATGGAAAGCAGTAAGGATATTCCTCAAAAAACTGGAAATAGATACTGCATTTGACCCAGTGATACTTTTTTTAGCTATCTTTCCAAAAGAGTGAAAAGCACTGTACAACATCAGAAAAGAGATGCATGCATACCCATGTTTATAGCAGCACAACTAATGATAGTTAAATCATGAAGATGCCAAAACATACATCAACTGACCAGTGGATTAAGAAATGTGGCAATGTACACAATGCAGTACTGCTCAGCCACAAATACAGGTAGCTAGGAATCATTTGTAGGTAAATGAATACAAGCTGAGACTATCATGTTAAGTGAAGTGAATCAAAATCAGAAAATTAAATATCACATAGTTTCTCAAATATGACAAACCCTGAGTGTAAATAAATAATAGAGTCAAATACGTGAGATGTTGGGAGTCAGGAGGGATGAGGGAGGAAATGGAAGGGTAAGAAAGGGGACAGGGAAGAGAATGTGAAGTTTTTGTGATATAAATGTGCACAAAATCCTCAAGTTTAATGTAACCATTGTGTATTACACATACATACTAATAGAAAACGGATTTTTATTCTGGGGTGGGGGTGAAAGAGACAAGAATGAAAAGCAGGCACTTAGTCCTTGGACATGAAAAAATGGTGCAAATGATGGGACAGCAATTGTCTTACCAACGCAATGCCCCCTCCAGCGTGACACAAGGCTTCAATCCTGGAACCACAATTCACGCTTGGGGATGAGCAATAAGTGAAGTTAAATTTCTGCCAATCAGAAGGGAACAGAGCATATAATTAGAATTTACCTTTCTTTAAGAATATAAATAAACGTGGTACTTCCTACACATATGAATTTATAAACTGAGAGTCATACCTGCTATATTTGTTACAATTCAATTGTGAAAAATGATACTTAGATTAGGACGACTGCAGTGGGAAAACAAAGCTGAGGCTTATGCCTGTAATCCCGCACTTGGGAAGCTTAGGTGGAAAGGTGGTGAGTTCAGGCACAGGAATGGAACAAAAAACAGGACTTGACCTCCCCAGAATCTACAGAAAGTCCCAGGACACACAGAGGATGCAGGAAGTTTATCCTTGCCTATGTTTCCTTCTACCCATAGGCATTCCTACAGGGAATGCGAGGAAATGCTTTATGAGTTAGCCTAGCCACTATAAGTTACAATGAGCTACAATTTAAAAACATGTTTTCTCTCCTATGCCTATATGCTTGTGCCCAAGTGGACAGCAGAACATAAAAAATTATGTTTAGGCACTGAGTTTCCACTCTGTGTGAGATACAAGGGCACTAGCCATGCTGAATTAGTAAAGCTCTGTTGTTCTTGAGATAGACGTTCATTCTCTAGAGGGACAGATGGACATGTCAACCTATAATAAAATCCCCTATGATGTTTCATAACAAAATTGGAAGAATACTCTAGAAGCACAGAGAATCAAGTGACAAGTTCTGCCTCAGGAAGCTAGAGAAGTCTTTACATAAAAGGTGAGATTTAAGAGAGTTTTACAGGGTGAATAGAAGTTCAATATTTGAATGAGAAAATCATTCCAAGCTAGACCCAGTGCTACTGGCCTGTAATCATTGCACTCTAGGAGACTGAGGCAGGAGGGTTACAAGTTCAAGCCCAGCCTGTGCAACTTAGTGAGACTTTGTCTCAAAATGGAAAATAAAAATATGGGCTGAGAATGTAGCTCAGTGTTAAGGCTCTGGATTTGATCCCCAGCAACATAAAACACACACACAGGATTTAAGAACATGAATAAATGTGGTACTTCCTACACATATGAGAAAGAGAGAGAGAGAGAACAGGGAAAGCATGAAGGCATAAAGAAATGTTGAGCTTGCAGAGGAGAGGAGAGGAGTTTGGAGATCTGAAAAGATTGCAGGAAATGAACTTTCCAGTATTTCCATAATACTAGTTCAAGTACAAAGATAAAATACATGATTTTGCAAATTCATGAATTTCAGAGTTAGGATTCACAAGAGTGAGTGGGATTATTGTAAGAGTTTATTAGTTTGTTTTACGTCACTATAACAAAGTACCTGAGGCTGGATATTTTATTTGGAAAAGCTTATGTGGCTTATAATTTGGTAGGCTTAAGAGCATGTTATTATCATCTGCTTGGGTTTGATAAGAAACTTCTGACTACATCGCAACGTGATAGAGAAGTGAAAACGGAACTGCCACTTGCAAAAGAGGCCAAACACACAGGGGTATCTTCACTGTTTAACAACTGGTTCTTGGGGTTAGAGGAATAGCATAGCAGTTGGAGCACTTGCCAGCAGGCACCATATCCTGAGTCTGATTCCCCAGCACCACATAAACTAAGCATGGTGGCACATGCCTGTAATCCCAAGACTTGGGAAGCTAAGGCAAGACTACTGTGAGTCCAAGACCAGTGTGACTACACAGTGAGGCCTTATCCCAAATTGAAACAAATCAAAGGACTGGAGGAGTGGCACAGCAGTTAAAGCACTTGCCTAACAAGTACACATCCCTCAGTTTGGTTCCCTAGCACTGCACAGCTGGGCGTGGCAGAGTATGCTTGTAATCTCAGCACTTGGGAGGAACTGAGGCAGAAGGATTGCCATGAGTCCAGGGCCAGCATGGGCTTCACAGTGAGTTCAGGACCAGCCTGGACTACACAGCGAGACCATCTCTCAAAAAAAAAAAAAATCTTTTTCCTCTGTTTTTCTCACTGAGGGCTCCTTACCAAAAGTAGCAAGATTTTGTTTCTCAATAACGGCCAACCTCTTCCCTTTCTTCATTTACCAGGCAAGAAACGTTCAAGACAAACACACACACACACACACACACACACACACACACACACACACACACTTCAGTTTAACATGCATGTTTCAAGAATTGAGATAAAGTCTGAAGCTTACAGCATCATGTACATGCTGTAGCGCCTCACGCAGCCAATCTGGGGATGGCGTCTCTCTAGGCCCTGAAGACAGGCAGTGCAGAAGAGAGCTGCACTTGCCTACTAAGTACAGGGTATCTTTAATTCATAGCAACTTTGTGTAAAGAATAAAACAAGAAGAGAATAACCCCCAAAACTCCAGAGGGTTTTTTTCTAATAATGTGCCTCAAGATTTATTGAAATGTCTAAATCTCATTTTCAGCACATTAAAGATCTGGATTGCAAATGTACAGGTAATGTATTTTGTGATATATTTTTGATAGAATCCAGGGATTGGGAAAGAAAAATTATTACTGAGATTCTTTGAGGTGAAAGGAAGGTGTCAGAAGACAGACAGACCTCAACTAAAAAAATAAGATAATTTGATTTTAATCTTCTTATAAAAAGTGCATTTGATTTTGAAAAACAATCATACAACTCACATTTATGTGTTTAACAACCACCTTGAAATTGGTCTGCGCCAAAGGACAGCATAATTCTGGGCCACCTTAGCATGAATGATTTATGACATTCATGAACTTGGCAACTACATCAGTTTTTCTAAACCTGGTATCCAACACCACCTGCATGTTAAGTGAAGATTTATGATTTATAAAACTCCCATCATTATGCAGCAGCACATGAATTGTCTTATATGTATAGTCTATAACTCCCAAGACAGATAAGAAGACAGCTATGTCACTGAATATATGGCTCCTTTCTGCTGAAGCTGAAGTTTTGGGAAAAAAACTAAAGAAATTACTCGCCCTTTGGAGAAAAATAGCTTTAGCTAACCATTATACTCTCAAATGATGAAATGGCCATAGCCCATCACTATATCTTACAAACAAAGAGGCTAACAGCAAAAGTCACTTTAATCACAGTACTGAACTATGTCTATGTTTTGAACACTGCAGTAATAGACAGAACCTAAGTGACTCCTTGGAAATACCAAGTACTCTGTCAGTTTAATTTTTTCCTCAGTATGGTGTCTGAGGCTGCTTGCTGAGATTTCTCATCAAGTGGCCCAGTCAGACCCACAGCCTACACTTCAGAGAAGACAATTCAATACTTTGTTGTGTCCAATGGCTTCCTGCATTCAGCCTCAAATTAAAGAAATTCAATACTGATTTTGGTTCTGAAATGCAGTTTGTTTTCAAGGATATTTAGAAATGCAGCAAATTTCTTTCTATATTTGGTGGATTTGCTAGAATAAATTTATGTATTTCAAGAAAAAAATTATGAGGCTA
This sequence comes from Ctenodactylus gundi, assembly GCA_004027205.1. Taxonomy (NCBI): domain Eukaryota; kingdom Metazoa; phylum Chordata; class Mammalia; order Rodentia; family Ctenodactylidae; genus Ctenodactylus; species Ctenodactylus gundi. The sequence goes on from PVKB01002899.1 coordinate 240,585, forward strand.
GAGGAATGGCTCAGAGGTTAAAGCACTTGCCTAGCCAAGTGCTAAGTACCTGAGATTCCCCAGCACCACATGAGTCAGGTGTGGTGGCACAGGTCTGTAATCCCAGTACTTGGGAGGCTGAGGCAGGAGTATTGCTGTGAGTCCAAGGCCAGCCTGGGCTCCAAAGTGAGTTCAGGACCAGCCTGAGCTACAGAGTGAGACCCTGCCTCAAAAAAGAAATTATGTAAACAAACATTAAAAATGACAAATACATTGGACCAAGCTGACATGCAGAAATCTTTAGACAAGATAATGTTAAGGGAAAAAAAATACAAAGTGATGAGCTGGGGCATACACCTGTCATCCTAGTTCTCTGGGAAGCTGAAGCAGAAGGATGGCAAATTTAAATCTGGACAACTTCGCAATAAACAAGATCTTGTCTCAAAAAAACTGAAAGAATGGCTGAGGATGTAGTTCAAAAAATCCCTGGTACCTTAGTGAAGTAAGTCATTAGCAGAAGGTGAAACATCGAATGGTCTCTCTGATATGAGAGTCCCAGACCACAACTCTTATGGAATTTAAAATGAAAAACAAAGTGAAACTGGGGGGGGGGGGGGGGGGGGGGGGGG
>PVKB01002900.1:0-241057 GCA_004027205.1 Ctenodactylus gundi
TCTAGTCATTTGTGAATTCTAAGTTATAAATTTGTTGGCATGTACTATGTAAATAGACTTTATTAGAAACATATTTCTATCTCCATGTTAGCATATGAAACAACTTTTCCTGCGGAGGTGTAAATGCCAACTTCTATTCATCCCAGACAGGGCACAGCAGAAAAGCCAACGTAACAGGTGCACCAAAACCGATTTGCTAAACCAGTGTGTTTTGAGGAGTTACTTATAAAAATAAGGGTGAGGGCACGTGTGATCGGGCATTTCCAGGCCTATGTATGTCTCAAAAGGCAGTCTCCTCACTGAAAAGCCCATTCCAGTACAGAAAACTCTTAGCATACTACCTGTATACTACCTCTTGGAAATTACTTTTCTGGTTAGTGAGAATTTTCTAGGGAAACATACAAAAATACTACACTTATATATGATGCTTTCTCTCTTTTATGAGTAATTCAATAGTCGCAGCTCCTAACATATAAAATTGCAAGTTTGAAACTAAGTTATATTTAGGACTTTGTAGAGACTTTGCATACGGCAGATTGTATCTTAATAAATTTTGATGTAGACTATAGAAAAAGCCATCAGAGCCTTTAAACAAAGTTTGAATTCTTCTCTGTTCCACTCAAAAATTCCATTTCCCCTGTCCTTTTCATTCAATTATTTAGGCCTGTCCCAGGTCCTTACACAAAGTTTGGTGGGCGTTTTATACAAATAGTTTCTGTCTTTTAAGATAGAGGCTCTTTTCTGTGGCTAAAGACATGCATGCAACTATAGACTAGGCAGGCTGTTTGGGGCCATTTTGCATTCATGAGTCTCTTTAAGTCCTTTAAGAAAAAAAGCTATCTTCTGATCCTAGCATGACTAATGTATTCTGGGCTGTGGTCACCACACTTGGGGCAAAAAAGAAAGGAAAAATTTCAACTCTTAGCTTTAGATGTTTTGCCTGCATGCCGCACAGCCATTGGGTGGCCTTTAGCGGGTGACGAGGACAGGATTTGGTTTATACAATTTTTTCCTGTGAAAACGCAGTGGGTAAAGACGCTTTAAGGTTAATGTATGAACAGAGTTCAGCTGCTGTGCTTCTTACTTTCAGCCTTTTTTTTCTGAGTTATTTATAAATACCATAGAAGCATTACAAGCCCTAGTTTTCTGAATGTCTCTTTTTAATTAGAAAAGGTGCATAAGCATTTTAATTAAATATCAAACGCAACATGTATGATTTTCCCCAGTAAGAAAATAAAAGTAATTTAATTTCTTCTTCATTAAGTATAGAGGAAGTGAAGACTTACGGATAGATTTTTAGTTCAAGATACTGGATTTTTTTTAATGTACTATATAATCAGATTATTTCCTGTTAAATTTCTCTAAGTTAATGAAGTATATGGAAGTAATGAAGCTAAGTCATAACTTATTAGATGTGTTGAAGTCCTCCAAAATGACAAAGAAATAACATAACCCAACTTCTAGGTTAATGCTGGGGCTTTGAATTACAACCTCGTTTGTTCATTTGTTTTATTGGATTCAGGACAAAAAAAAAAAAAAAACTATGTGTGTTATGGAATGAAAAAGTTAATAGCTCCTTACTTACGACTGGAATAAATTTGAAGCTGTTTGTCTTTTTACTTTACATGTATTTAACTACAATATTATGGCATAGAGAAGGGGGAAAAAGGTCTTTAATAATCACTTTGGACATCCTAGTCCCTACCCTTTGGCAGAATGTTGCCAGCATACCCAAAGCACAGGGATGTCAATATTCTTATGCATTCAACCATGTTTTATTATGGGCAGAATTCTAATTCTTAGGTTTTTTACTTAATAGTTGAATCCAGAGAAAAGTTTAAGCCATAGCAGATCCTCCAAATAAAGGCAGTGAACTGTTGAACAAACATGGTTGTGCAGCCTAGCTGGCTTTTCTATTTAATATTAATTTTTGGACTGAGACATGAGAGAAGGTATTTAACCTACTGGGCTAATACTTATCCATGAGACAAAGACATTCCATTTGGTAAGCTTTATGAAAGTTATAAAGCATCTAAAGTGTCATGAGGTATCAAGTGCAACTTCATTAAATAAGTAATTGCCATTTTACCATTTTTAGTCTCCAATTATTTATTTCCTTGTCTTCTGTCTCTTTTATTTCCATTGGTTCAGCCTCCAATAAAGATCTACTTCTAGTGTTACCTCTTACATCTATTTTTATTTTATTATTTATTCATTTATTTAGTAGCTTGCACTTAGATACCATTCTCTGTGGCTAGAACTTGTTTACTTTCTGTGAAATACAATCTTGGCCAGGCTTGACAATGAGGAGCATTCGTATATGTGTATATGAATCTGCTTTTAAAGACACCACTTTATTATTTACAATTTTAGAAAATTGGAATAAACTTGGATCAATGTGGGAAATCATGGGAACTGGGGGGCAGGTGAGGAGATGGTTGAAGAGTGAGAAGGGAAGGATTTTTACCTTCGGCATGATATGTATGTGCACAAAATGTTCAAGATCACTGTAACGTCGGTTTTGCAATTATATGTATCAATAAAAGGGTAAAGAAACTTGGATCATCTGAGATTGTCTACTTATTATTTGTATAAAATGTTCAATTTGGAAATTCAATGTAGAAATAGGAGTAAAGCAAAATCTCTAATAACTTTCACTGCAAACTTTTTTGTCTAGGGTTTTAATCCCAACACTCTAGAAAGTGAGGTAGGAGGATCACAAGTTCAAGAGCAGCCTGGACAATTTAATGTCTTGATAAGACTCTTTAAAAACAAAAATAGGTGTAGCATGTAGCTTCATATGAAGGCCCTAGGACCAATCCTCAGTACCATAAGAAAAGTTTAGAAATGAAATGTTGAGGGCTGGAAATACAGCACTGTGGTTAGAGTGTTTGCTTAGTGAGTGCGAGGTCCCGAGTTCAATTCCCCAGCACCACATAAGCTGGGCATGGTGGCACATGTCTGTAATCCCAGGACTCAGTAGGAGGCCTGTCATTTGTTCAAATCCACCCTCATATAAAGAGTGAGTTCAGAACCAGCCTGGACTACAAAGCAAGTGCCTATCTCAAAAACAAAAACAAAACAAAAAAATGAAATGTACTCCAGAATTATCTGTCAATATAAACACTTTAACCATGTGTTTTTGGAAAAAGTTGTGGCAGTGGTGCTATTTTACCCCCTTTTTATGTTCTTTGATTGAAGTAGCTCTCAATGTTAACATTTGCATAAAACATTAATAAAAGCATATAAATTTATTTAATATAAGTTTTATATGACTTAGAAGCACTGATCAGGTTGTAAATTCCCCCAAATTTGTGATGTCTTTACACTACGTTGAAGAAAAAGACTATGCTAAAGCAAGGAAACAAAAAACAACTCCATTATGTGGGGAGACTGAAGAAAAGTAAATAATATTTGAATTTATCATGTAAAACATTATCTATTTCCTTCTTAGATGATAAGAAACATTTTCCTTATACTGGAAGACATCTTCCATAGGAAGGTTTTCGTTTGTTTTAAGACAGGTTCTCGCTTTCTAGCGCAGGCTGTTGCCCAACTCACGTTATAGCCCAGGCTACTCTCTAGCATACCTTATGGCAGTCCTCCAGCCTCAGTCGTCCAACAGGAATTGCAGGTGTGTTCCTCCACCCTTGATTGCTTGATTTTTGTGGTGGTGGGAAATCAAACCCAGGGCATTGCACTGCTAGGCCAGCACGGTAACGACCGAGCTAAGCCCCCAGGCAGCACGGGAGGATTTTATCTCCCGCCTTCAGGAAGAAAACAAAAAATCAAAGTGACCTTCTTGAATGCTCTATTTTTGAGTACCTTTTACTCTCAATGATGTCTATCCTAGGTCAGCAAATTATGGACTAATCTTTTCTACCATCCTTTTGAGGTATTTTTTAATTCATATTTTCTTAATTTCTGACCCATTTTTCTCAGTTTATTGACTGTATTTTGGAAAATCAGAATGTTTTTCATGAGTGAGAGTAGTTTTCGCACTTTTTGTGTAACTATGTGCCACTTTATGATTCTATTCTTGGGATACAGGATTGGAGGAGGGTTAGAATTACCATTACCATGGAGTGAATATTATGCATTATTGCGCTATTTTTGGTAGATGTCTTTCTTCTCTTCTCAGGGTCTACTTCAAAGACATTGTTTCACTGAATTCATCCTTAGTAGTATAGAATTATGTATTCCTTCACCCAAATTTCTGTAGTATTCTCTCTCCCTCTCTCTCTCTCTCTCTCCCTCTCTCTCTCTCTCTCTCTCTCTCTCTCTCTCTCTCTCTCTCTCTCCTTCCCCTCCCTCCAGAGTTTCTGTAGTCCAGAATGATCCTGAACTCACTATGAAATCCATGCTGGACTCGGACTCACAGCAATCCTCATGTCTCAGCCTCCCCAAGTGCTGGAATTACAGTCATGTATCACCATGGCAAGATGCATGGGATGCTGAAGAGTTCAACCCAGAACCATATGCTTACTAGGCAAGCATTTTAATCACAGAGCTATGCCTCTAGTCTTCTATACATTTTTTTGTTAAAATTCTTAGCATATTGCATTTCAGAAATTTTTGAATACAAGTATCTGTTTTATTAAATGTGGTCTTCTTAAATCTAGAAACTTTTGTGAACACTTATCAATTGACTGACTTACTTTCATTGGGAGGAAGAAGCAATGTTCCTGGTAAAAATCGATAGACAACCTGTCCTTTATCAAAATTTTTATAAGTGCCCATTGCTGATGATTTTGCAGTAAGAAAGAATTTATCCAGGAATGCAAAGATTGGCATGAATTACAGATTTAAGAACCATTTAAATAGGATGCAATTGTAAACTTACTATGTTTAATCCCTGTACGTTTTCTAAACTTTTTTGGCTTTTTAAGCATTCAAATAAATTATGCACATAAAAAGGTATTCAGTTTAAATTCTTAAATTCGAATTGGTTGCTTTCTTTTTTAGTTCTCAAAAGGCTATTCACTAAAATTATAGAGAGGAACAGTTCCTAACTTGCCCCATAGTCACTTGCCTGGGCTGCTTGTTCAGGTAAACATCACAAGTTGCCTTTATTTTTTAAAACAGGCCTCTAACTTATAAATAAACTTAGCATAATTTTTAAAGAAAAAATGTCCTATGGAGTTATGACTAAAGTGAATAAATTCTCCTTAATAGTGAAGGCAATTAGACTTAATAAGAGAAGTCCCAGACAGCATGATTCAAATAAGATAAAGTCAGCCATTTTGATCTCCTTTTTTGAAATGCTTCAGAACTCACTCCTCAAACTCTATTTTTTCACAAAATAACACTATGAGAGGGAATATGTTAAATTTTTATTTTGGAAAAAAAAACTAAATGATACTAATACATTTATTCTGGGTTAGATACAATGTGAAAGTTTTTTTTTTTCCTCAGATTTTACAAGAAAATAAAAATCAACTCAACAAATACAAGCTAAATATCTATAAGATTGTGTGCATAATACCTGGACTCTGTAGATCAATTGCAAAATATTTATGGTCAGAATTACTCTTGTAGTCCATTTAAAAAAGCATCCATCTGTGTCTGCTAGAGCCCCTGAATTCTCCTTATATATGTACATTCAGGAATGCATATTTTTATGAAATACTGGAATACTCTTTTCTCTCTGCCAGTTCAGCTACTTTTGGAAGAGATCAAAGCAACCCTATATATAGCATAAGGAGATATTTTTGGGTCCAGACACTGAGTCAAGGGAGATATTCTATATCTTGCATTATGCCTGCATGGAGCTAAAAGAAAACATAGTGTGTGTATTTTGTGAAGTCCTTAAAGTGAATTAAATTTAAAGAAGGCTCCCAAGCCAGTAGGAAATATTTCTTTTTTATTTCTTTCCTTGAAATACAGGTCCTCAGTTCTCATAAAGAATTGTCTTGAACAGCCTATAGTGGTTTTTATATACGAAGCTGCTTAAAGACTGGTTGGTTGAATATTATACAGAAATAGGTAATGTTAGAGGGAAATTTTGAAGTACAATTATTTTACAGTAACTAGGAAAGTGGGAATGAAGATTTGAAGATATGTTTAAGAGTTAAAAAAAAGAAGGTCGTTATTGATGGTGAAAATTACACCTTTGGGAGTGTAGAAAAGTCAGCATCTCATTTTCTGGCATTTCTTACCTGTATCTGGAGCTTTCTACTTGTACTTAATTAACATATTTTCTCATTTAATAATTTACATAACACACATGTATGTTGCTGCATTATGTCCCAGACATCATGCTAGGTGCAGTAGATGCAAAGGTGCAATCTATGATCCTCTATTTTTCAGGTATTAATTACACACAATTGGGTGAATGTGCGTGCGAGAGTGCGTGCGAGAGTGTGTGTGTGTGTGTGTGTGTGTGTGTGTGTGTGTGTCTGCAATGGCAATAAGACATGTAGTGAGAAAGTAGAAGTCCAATGAGCTATAATGTGGTTAAAATAACAGCAGCAACAGCCTAGTCCAATGAGGTAAAATATTGAACAAAGATTGGTCTGCAAAGAAAAGGAGGGAAAAAAAAAACAGTGTGAAGGTGATAGTGGTAGAGTGGGTGGGCACCTCCAAGCAAGAAGGAAATTAGCTCATTTAATTAAAAGTTGAGAGCTATAGTATCTGGACCACACTAACAGCAGAAGGTAAATTAAAGACAAAGTAGAAGAAATTACTATTAATATACAATAAAGTCATCTTAATAAGGAAAGGAGACAAAGCAACGCCACATTGCCTTGATTTAGCAAATCAATGCCCTGGGAAATTTCTGATTACTGTTTCATAAAACTTATTCGATGATTTCCTCACAAAATTAAATACTTTAAATGTAACATCTGCTTGATCCTTATAACACATTTAGTACATATTTTCTGGCAATCATTCACTTGTTCAACCAACATTTTAAAATAACTATGTTTCAAGGCTATGTTAGATGTGTGTGTGTGTGTGTGTGTGTGTGTGTGTGTGTGTGTGTGTGTGAGGTATGAGAAAATAAGAGGAAGTATAATCCACAACAGCACTTAGTACTAGAGAGAGATTTTTTTTAAATGCACTAACTACTCAGTCTAACAAGCAGTTCAAGGCTAAGGACCAAAAGTTTCCTAAGAATTGCTGTAATAATCTGCATAGAAAGGCTGAATAAGATGGTGTGTGTATAATACACAATGGAATACTGTGCATCTATAAAGTCCAACAGCATGGAGGCTTTTACAGGCAAATGGAAGAAGCTTGAGAACATCATGCTGCGTGAAGTGATTCAGAAGCAGAAAGTGCAACATCGAATGGTCTCTCCGATATGAGAGACCCAGATCACAACTCTTATGGAACTTAAAACAAAAAACAAAGTGAACCAGGGGGGTAGGGCTGGGAGGGAAGGAGGGGTCGGTAAGGGGAGGGGCCAAAGGAGAGTAGGAAAGTCTTTATCACCTAGACAAGATACGTATGTGCACAAAATGCTCAACTTCATTGTAAACCTTGAATCTTGCACTAATACATATCAATAAAATGGGGGGAAAAAGATGTCGTGTGATGTTCACAGGCAATGACAATAGTAAAAAGTGCCTGTGATCTGCAGAATGGAGCTTTCAAAGCACAAGTTACTTCCTCCACCTCTCCCTTCAGTTCCATCTAGGCTGTAAGTCTGTTGTATGGTGCCACCCTAGTCAGGGCAGGTCTTCCAGCATCCATTTTCGATTCTACATGCTAGTTATCTCTGGACACCCCATGGACATGCCCGAAGGCTTATCTACCATCTCCATAGTTGTCTGTTAATCTGGTCAACACAACAATCAAATGATCTATAACAAAGGAAACCGAAGGCTACAAAGAATTTTCAAGAACTTTACTGTGCAGATATGAATTGTCTCAATCTTTTGTTCACTTCAACAGTAAGCTTTTGTGTCATAATTTTGAAAATTTACAGATAAAACATCCTGTATACCTCGCACACCTAATTTCCCCTATTGTTGCCCTCTTATGGTACTATGATTCTCTTTTTTACCATCAAAAAATCATATCAATTCATCGCTGCATTGCAGAGTGCTCCACGGGCTGAACCAATGGAATATATGTAAGGAGACATAAGAAGAGACCTGTTAGGCTAATGGGGTCTCTTGATTATAGGACCTGAGAAATTGCATACAGATCAGTCACCGAAATGCTGGTGACATGGCTCAGTTCAAGTAGAAAAGTCTCTGATTCAGAAAGTCAGGGACATGACTCCCAATTTAAAGCAGAAGGCCTGAGAACTATGAGTGCTGCAAATGTAACATGAGGGGCCTAAACACCTAACACCAGAGTTCTGACGTCCAAGGGCATGAGAAAGTCTCCCAGCTGCAGGAGAGAGACCATGCAAACTCACATGTCCTTTGTCTTGTTGTTTCACTCAAGATCCAGCCGGTTCAGTGATGTCTTTCACTTGGATGAGTGATCTTCCCCATCCACTCCATTAAGTCAGGTATCCATCTGCCCCAGACCTAGCTTGATAGGCACAGTATTCATGATTTATCACTACGGGGGGGTTCTTTAATGTAATCAAGTGGGCACTAAATGCTGTCCTGATTGCCGCAAAGGCAAAATCTACACATTACTTAATTTTTATTTTTTTTTACCTAATATTCATTTCCTGTCCCAGGATATCACACTTTATTTAGTCCTCTTAATTCCTTCGGCTTTTTGTAGAAATGAAAATTTTGCTGCAATTCTTGTTTTTTTAATGATCTTGCAATCTTGAAGAGCTCTGGTCAGGTGTTAATTTTATAGAATGCCAAATAATGGACATTTGCCTGATTTTTTTTTTCTCATGGTTAGACTAGAATTAATTAGTTGTAAGGGAAAGTCCACAAAGCTGACACTGTTGTCGTCACATCATCTCAGGGTGCATCCTGTCTATATAGAGTAAATGTTGATGTTTACCTCGAATGTCTGGATGTTGTAGACTCTTTCAACTTTCTCGACTTTATTCTGTTTCTTCTCATTCATATTGTACAGAGCACAGCAGCTCACTTTCATTTCCCACATTCTTGTACATAGATTATTTGGAATTCATATGAATATGAGACTATTCTTTTCTATTATTTTCAGTCAATTATTAATCTCAATATAGATTGATATTTTTTCACATTTGGGGTTAAATATAATATTACTTTACTTTTTCCTCAAATTATTATAATGTTTATTCAATTATTAATCTCAGTATAGATTGACAATTTTTTCACATTTGGGGTTAAATGTAATATTACTTTATTTTTTGCTCAAATTATCATAACTTGTTCATTGGGTGTAATTGCTTCTCCAGTTATGGGGTATCAAATTCAGGGATCCACACAAGCTAGGCAGGTTCTCCTCTACTGACCTATAAAACCAGCCCTGAAGTTCTTTATTGGAAGTCATCTTCCCTTTAACTTAAACCTCATATTTTCATTTCACATCCACTCTCAGGATGGCTTTAGCTATTCTGAATCCTTTTTTGTGAAAGGACCCAGAAAGATGTCTTGGGCATGGCTCAATCCCAAAAAGTTGACGTAATTCTTTCAGATCAAGCCCAAATACCTGCCCTTCCAGATAGGCCCCACCTCCCAACAACAAATAGTTCTAAATGCACGAGACTTTAGGGGAACGCTCCTGATCCAAACCACAGAAGAACTGAATGAAAATAGATCACTCATAATCAGAAGCCCAATTTTAAAAAATTAACAATTGAAATAGAGAGCTCTCAGAAGAAGTACAAATGGCCAGCAAATATATGAAAAAAAAATCAGCATACTTAAACATTAGAGAAATGCAAATCAAAATAACACTAAGATACCATCCTACACCAGTGAGAATGGCTACTAGAAAAATTCAAAAACCAATAGACTGTGGTGAAGGTGCAGGGGTCGGTGGGTGGCAGGAGAAACTGTTCTACACTGCTAACGGGACAGTTTCTGGTAAGGCCACTCTGAAAAGAAATATAGACTCCCGACAAAGCTGAAAACAAATATTCCATTTCATTTGGCAATATCTCTTCTGGTTATCTTTCCAAAAAATTAAAGAGCAATATATAACAGAGAAACATATGTACCCGTGTTTATAGCAACACAACTGAAAATATCCATCAGCAGACCAATGGATACCAAAAATGTGGTGTATATGTACACAATAGAGTACTACTCTTCCATAAGCAAGTAGATTTAAGTCATTTACAGGTAAATGGATACAAGTTAAAATCATCATGCTTACTGAAGTGAATTAAACTCAAGAAGACTAAGTGTGACATAATTTCTCTGAGAACCTCAGAATATATAAAAGAGTCAAATGCACATGATATTGGGATTCAGGGGACATGAGGGAGGCGGTGGGAAGATGAAAAAAGGGGGAAGGGAAGGGAGTGTGATGTTGATACAATGCATGTGTGTGTGTGTGTGTGTGTGTGTGTGTGTGAGCGCGCGCACAAAAGTTCATTGTAACCATTGTATATCACATACACACACTAATAAAAATGGGGTGAAAAGGTGTTGGGACCCCAGGATCACAAAAAAATCTGCTATTCTCTCCCATGCATTGCTCATTTTTCTTAAGTCATATCCTCCCACCTAAACCCCCTGATTTTGTCACTTCTGACAAGAGATGCCACAAAAGCCAGTCAATTGATTTCCTGTTTCAACCCAATGGCCAGAATTGCTAAGGACTCCAGGTGAGCCGGGACTCAACTCCCTCAGTTCAGTCAGGACTCTGCCCTGATTAGAAATGATTTCCTTCTACATTTCCCCACTCTTTATCCTTTGAGAAACACTTATGCATTCTTACATTTCTAATCAACCTCGATATTAAAAAATCCCAGCCTTTTCCCTGGACTTTTGCAGTGTTCTACTTTCAACTGCGTGACATTTCCTAGAGGGAATTTACTTTTGCTTCTAGATTTAGCTACGTAGGTTAGAAAATCAGACATCGTTTTAACTGCCTTTTGGTCAGGCATCCTTCAAAATATCTTCATGTTGCTGTCAATCTCTCTGATTATGAGACACCACAGGTCCATGGGGTAAGGGCGTAGGGAATGGAGGATTTTTGAGTTTCCCAATTGCTAAAATACCTAATACCAAACAGTTTTATTGTATACATTTTCCCTTATGAAATTGAGTCAGGTTTTAATTTTGATCTCAAGATTTTTTTTTCTTCTTTTTTTCTTTTTTCTTTTTTTTTTAGCTCACCTAGGATTGGAATTTAATAAACTACATTCTTCCAACTCTGTTTATGGAACAAGGGATTGTTTTGATCTGTATATTAGAGATACCCTGAAGGGCCAAAAATTTTCAAGAAATACATATAAACAGACCTGTAATCCTCAGGCTTGTAAAAATCACCCAGCATCCACCACCCCAAGAAAACTTATGACCTGATATGTGTAAGCCAGGAACGGCTAAAGAATGTCATGTTCCTTCCAGGGTTGTGCAGGGCTAGAACATGATTTTTTAATACCAGACATACAATGTGAGCAGTCACAGGCATTTATCCATTTGGTTAAGTTTCATTTCCTGTTTTGGAAATAGCTAACTTAATAAAAAAACTGTTTATCTAAAGGTAATTATTCATATAAATTAATATATTCTGTTACAACTACTAAGAACCAACACAACTACTCAACTAGATCAAGCATCAAAGGAGTTTTGCTTTGTTTTTTAAGGATATAAGATGTGATTTTTAGAAGGCATTAAGGTACCACAGTGGACATTTGGGATCTTTATAGAATTTGGAAATTCTCTCCCTATCTTCCTCCTTCTGCTGTCTCTCTCCTTTCACTTTCTTTTTCTGTGTTTTCCTTCCTTGGCCTATGCCTCCTTCTTTCCCTGCTATTCAATCCCCATAGAGCCAGGTGGCCCATAACGTGCTTTGTTTCCAGTGTAAGAGAATAATCCCCGCTAATACTTACTCTTAACTCCAGATTCCAAACAAGTAGCTTGAATCCTCGCGTGGGCACAATTACACAAGGTCTCAGGTAAACTGACTTCTAGGGACTGATTTACTGCATTTGAGCATAGTCAGAAGAGACAAGGCATTCAGCATTGCACGTAAAGGTTTGATATCTATTAAAGAGTAAGGAAAGTGAGGTCCGGAAAGGACCCTTTTCCCAAGTAGATATACCAAAACAATCGAAGATGGAGAACATGCTGTCAGTACATCCTCCTTCTATCTACGGTGCCCGTGTGAAAGCGTTGTGAAGTGTGGTTGTATGATTGATACGTTGGTGGTGTTGTCTATAATCTTTGAGTCATGGTAACATATCTTTTATTGGAGCTGGTAACTGATATAAAGAAATAAGATCCAGAACTTTTGAAAAATAAAGTTCTTCGATAACCATTAAACCAATCAGTGGAGCCAGGACAGGTAGTATAAGTCTATAAACCTCGCCTTCTGGATTGTGAGGAAAGAAGCCAACCTACCTTAGGCAACTTCACTGCTTAACCAGACCATATCTCAAAAATCAAATCTAAAAATGTGCGCTGGAGATCTAGCTTAGTGTGAAAACTCTAAGTCAATATCAAGCAACAGAAAAACAAGCAAACACAGCCCTCCAAAAATTTATACATCTTTCATCCTTTATGTAGCTATTCAAGGTATTCCACATAAAATATATATGTTGTAAGAAAGAATGGAATAAAATAATAAAAACATCACGGAAGATTATATTTGTAAATCCATTTTCTAAGGCTAGAAGACACACCCTGGCCTTCATGTTAATATATACTTACTGACAGTAAGTGCTTCCCAATTTCTGAATAAAAATTTGAATACCTATATCTACCTATATATATATAATATATAAGTACACTTATATATTAATGTGCATATATATATATATATATATATATATATATATATATATATATTCAGTTTATTCCGTGTTTTCATGTCATAATTTGGATCTTGAATGTCCACTAGAGACCCCTGTATTGAAGACTTTGTCCTCAGCTCATGGTACTATAAGTAGGTCATATACCCTTTTATAGGTAAGACCTAGTGTAAGACACTACTTTGGTGGAGACATTTTTTGGAGTGACTATTAGGTCCCAGGATTCTTTTTGATTTTTCTCTTTGGTTCCTAACCATTGTGGGTTGAACCAACTTCCTTTGCAACCTTCTGCCCCTGTCTTACTCTCACTGTGTTGCTCTAGGTCCAAAGCAACTATGGACTAATATCTATGAAATTATAATCCAGAATAGGCTTTCTTCCTTTAAGTCGATGGCCTTAGGTGTTTGCTTCCAGTAACCCAAAGTTTACCAAAGTACATTATGATTACACTGTAGATAAGTAGCATAACTGCCAATCCTTAGATTCCTGGAAGACATCGGCAGCAAATAATATATAGACAGAAATGATAAAATAATTTAACCAAGATTTTGGCAAACCATTAAGGCATCTATAGACAAGTGCAAACTAGTTTTGGAAAATTTGGCTCCTTTTCACTTATATTCAGATCTTTCCTAATGTCTTCTTTTGCAATATCCTTTGAAGCTTGTCCAATTTTTTTTAAATTTAATTAATCTTGGCTTATGGCCATTCTGAGCAGGGAGACTTAACTTCTAGTAATAGTCCAAATTCATCTCGCAGAAGTGTTAGGCACTTAAATTAGCAAAAGTATTTTAAGACCAAATGTGCTATACCTCAAAAGTAATAAGACTGCTTTATGTGTGCAGCTTATAATGTGTCCTGAAAGCAAGTCAGAGGAATGAATTTGAAATCATTGATGAATATTGCAATGATATTTACAAATGCATACAATGACCACTTTGAGCAAAACAGTAGGTATGTGCATGTGGCTACTATCACGCAGTTATTTATATGTTTGCTCTCTGGTGGCTAAATCACTATTGCTGCTAGCAAATAGCTTGGCTTGTTATAAAAGAGTATGAACTGGATTTACACCTTCACCAGCATGCTGGTTCTACACTCAAAAAAATAGGAAAGGCATTTTCTGACAGAGTTTCACTCTAGTTCTGAATGAACGCACTGTGTAGCCCAAACTGAGCTAAAACTCATGACAATCCACATACCTCACCCTCCCAAGAACTAGGATTATAGTCATACACCCACGATGTCCAGTTTATGTCGTGCTGGGGAACCAGAATCAAGCATCACTTAAGATGCTGGGGAATTCAGCACTACATAGGAAAGCATAAATGTCAAGGCCCGACCCAGAGCCTTGGACTTGCTAGGCAAGTGTTTTAACTGCTGAGCTACCTCTCCAGCCCTGACAACTGTCTCTTCTCTTCATTTTATACTCTTTTCTAAGACAGCCTTAGTTAATTAACTACTTATTTTAACTATTCTTGCCTCCTAGAACTCTGAAACATACACAGACTGTGTCCTCAAGTACCTCTATTGTAGAGAAGTACTGTTGAATATGCTTGGACTGTAACCTGACTTTCAACCTGCCAATTAGAAGATATTCAGACAGAAACCCAGGTTAAGTTGAAGGGAGTGGAAGAGTTACCATGGGGCTCCATTCATGTAGCAGTAATTAATATAAAATATCTTAAGAAAATATATTAAGCAAATAAAAACTAATGTAAGACATCTATAATGTACAAATCATTAGACTAAAAAAAGATGGTTGTCTGTCCTTATTGCCAACCTGTGTTATTTCACAAGGAACTTGTGTTTCATAATCAGCCTTGAAGATCCTGTGTTGTGCAGAAGTTGCTTTAGCTGGAAGAGTTTAAAACATTTGAAAATGGGGAGGAAATAGATTGAGAAATCTACTGCAGAATCTCAATTTTGCTCGTAGAAATGTTCTCAATTGCTTTGTTTTGCTTTTAAATATAGAACAATATTTTAATAAGTGTGTGTGAGGAGAATGAGAATAATAATAAAAGATCCCAGTCAGGTTCACTTAGTATGTTACTTCCATACTCAGGTAGAGGGCTACCCGTCTGTCTCCTCATAAGGTCTCTGCACACTGTCCACTGCACCTTGTGCCACATCAAGAGAAAGCATGGGACTACATTGATAGCAACAAACATGAATGTTGGTGTATATTGTTAACTTTTTAAGATTACTCTGTCTTTTCTCAATCATACGAAGTCAAAAATAATGGGGAAGCATAAATATCAAGATAACAAAACTATCATGTATCATCATAAACAGAAAATTATTTCTGTTCTGGGATATTTAAATGGCTTGATGTTTATTCAGTGTATGACCCAATTCAAATTATTTACAATTCAAGTATTTGTGTTTACTGTGGGGCTTGCTCTGGCAGTTTATTCTAAAATGATTCTCCTTGTTATTTCCTCTGTATCACATACAACCTAATTTGCAAAATCATGGTGATTAACATTAATTGTGGAGTTAGAAACAAAAATGGAAGCTGAGACCAGTTTGGCTGATATGTGCAATGGTAAAATTTTGTATCACATGAATACTCAGATTATGCTATGTTAGCTTAGTTCAAAATTTCTGAATTCAGTTCAAAATTTCGTGTTGGAGTAGATTATTGAATATACATGAGCATACAAATAATATTAATAGCGAGCTAATGCATGTATGATTCAGACAAAAGTATAAACTGCTCAAATAATATCTCTACTGCATTAAGATCTTTAATAAAGTTATTAAAAGCACAGCTTTTTGAAATACACTGAGATATAAGTCTATTCTTGTTTTAATTATTAACTATATAACTCGGAGTTGTAGAATCTGTCCAGGACCCTGTTTTGTTTGAGATTTGGAGATAATGACATAATACAGTTTACAGACCAGTTAGAAATTTAAAAAAATTGTTTATTGTCTGTTGGTATAACATTAGAGATATGATAATTTCTAAATACTATCCATTATACCTTCTCTGATTTTTCTGCTAAAGTAATGTCATATTTTTGTTTTTTATTCATAGTTCTGCATTTTTATTTATTAATAACTTTTGCAGGCTTTATATATTGACATTTATAAATTTATCTCCTTTTTTCATTTCTCTGGAAAGATTGTGAAATTCCCTATATAATTTTCCTTGTTTCTGCATATACTGTTCAATTTTAAATCCAAAATTATTTCAAAAACTGCAAAGTTTTACCTTTTTTAGAATTAAATAAGACTGAGTTTCAAGTAAAAATAGCGACCCAGGGTATATTTTAAATTATGTGAGTCTACCTCAGAAATGTATCTATCTCCACATACCAATTTTGGAAAGATAGCCAATGTAGTTTATTACTAGGGACTTAGAATAATAATAAAAGATCTCAATCAGAGACTTAAAAATAAAAATAGTTAGAAAGTTAGAATAGAATTTGGAAATATTTTCCTGATAATGTTGAAGTGACCAGTGCAATAAAGACAGGAAAAATACTGAACTTTAGCATTATGATTATGTGTCAGTTAGCAGCTTTTATTCTATTACTAATAACCAGAAAATTTTTTCCAAGATGCAAACAATTCTTAACTTTAAAAAAGTACTATGAAAAACTATTCTATTTCTTCTCTGTACCAATTATATTTGGAATAAAAAGTTGATATATATTATTAGCTTTGAGCAATATCACAAAATAACCAGGATTTACCCGTGTTTCACTCTGCAATCTTTAGAAGTGTGGCGTCCTCTCTTAGGCATGTTGTTGCTCACCTCAAAACATCACGGCTTCATTCTTAGGAGGAAATCCAACTCATGGCAGTAAGAGAACTTCACAGTCAGTTTTCCTTTTTACAAAATTATCTTTCCATAAAAATATTTATCAGAAATCTTCATTTCTTTCATGAAAATGTGATAATGATCATTATTAAGCAAGAAATTTTAGGAACCCCTTAAGTGGAATCAAAGAATCTCTGAGTGATATATCGAATTTCTGCTTGATGCATAAGAAAACCAAGATTCTGTTATCAAAAAGGAGATGTGTCATCAACCACTGTGTCCAGGGCAAGGCTCCCCACACATGTGCTGTTTCCTGCTCATGGATGCCCAGACCTGTGCTGTGTCCTGTGCACGGGTGCCCGCACTTGTTCTGTGTCTTGTGCACAGGTGCTCATACATGCACATGCTTCTGCAAGATGAAGCAAGAAATTTCTAAAGGCTCATTTTCTTCATGGTTCTTTCTCATTTGTTCATTTTGCTCTGAAATGCTAGAACATTAATAAGGCACAATAATGCCTTTTGATCCATGCAAGTATGTGCTTGATCATTCAAAGGCAATGCTATGTCTTTCCATAACCTATAAGAACATGGTGCAGTAAGATGGAAAAGGCACAAAATACATACCTACCTGCCTATCTTTGCTTCCAGGCTGACCCTGACTTTGGCTTCAGACTTCTGGGCAATCAACAAGATCAGAACAAAAGTTCAAATCAAGACATTCATGATATGCCTTGTATAGAAATGAACTCCTGGCTCTCAGGAAGAACAGTGAATCTGCAAAAGTCGATGTGAGATTTCTGACAAAGAAAACAACGTACAACTCAGTCAATTAAAATTTCCCTAACTCATTACTGTTTTCCCGAGGAATAATTTCTTACAGTTCTTCAATTTAGACAATGACATATATCACCTGAACATAATCCACTAAGCACAATTCCCGGTGGAGAGTCATATGCATAGAAAGATAATAAAATCTATGTAATAAATCTACATTTTATTTCTAATTTGCAAACTCAACTTTATACATGGGAACAACACACAGAGGAAATGCACAAGCAAGTATATCTGGCCTCATAGGTCACAAAACCTTGAATTGATTTTAGGTTGGTTTTGTTTATAAAGTTATGAAGTTCTGAACACACTAGTGTTTTTTTTTTTTCCTGATTTTTGTGCTACAGTGATCTTAGCACCTAGTAAGCAAGGAATTTTTTTAGACAAAACAGAAACCACAGATTCAAGTACTCTCAGGACAAATTGGGATTGTCATTTCACTTAGGTGTTTTTATTTATTTTATTCTAAATATTTCCCCAAACCAATGATTTTAAGGTGGAAAATGCCCTATTGGGAAATAGTATGTCAAAAAATTACCTGACCATTGACTTTTCTCTCTATGAGTAATTAAATATTTAGGAAGTTAATTCATTTCCAACCATTAGTTTTAATTTCAGGTTAAGTGGTTTGTCTGTTTGACTTTATTTCAAATTACCACGACCTGAACTTGGACATCACTTGAAAAAAGATAAAAGTCTCAAAGTTCTAGGAGCCCCAATTATTCTTATTTCTTGTGGAGGTGACCATTCAGGCTGCATAATGAACATATTTAAAACACAACCTTTGAACTTTCCTTGAGACATATAAGGACAAAACAGAGCTAATTTAAAAGATTCAGGAGATTTTCTATTCATTAGGAGATATATATATATATATATATATATATATATATATATATATATAGTGCCTAATAGTTGGAAATGATCCCTAAGTTTTATTTTTATTTGTGTAGATTGTTCTTCTGAAAATAGTTATCATATATTTGGTTTACAAATTTAAAAATTAACTTTTAAAATTAAATCATTGGCTTATTGTTGGCTTCCAAATTTACTTTCAAAAAACTTTAAAAAAGTTTTTGGAGAAATATCGTTTGGTAAGCTAAGCAAGTAACATATAGGAATAGATGCAAGTGTATTAGTTTTAAAAGTCACCAAACTTGCAGGTGAACGTTTGCAGCTGCAACTATGTAACCTCTGGAGCAAGCAATTGGCTGACTGCAGATACAATTAGTGAAATATGGAAAAAAGAAAGGCTGATGTAGTCTTACTGAAAATTTAACCTCAAATTTTATAAGTTTTCAAATTAATTGGAATCAAGTTAAAAGTGTCAGCCATTCAATGTGCTAAAATTTAACTTTCAGAGCATCTTCTTAGGTTTAGTGTTTTCAAAAAAACATAGACTTGCATTTACTGTGTCATTCAAATTAAATTTAATTCTTGCAGAACTTCTCTCTTCCTGGAGGCAAGGACGTGGTCTCAAAGTGGAAACTGAGGTGAAAAGGGCCAGAAAAAAATATTTCTGAGCACCAAAGGCAAAGGGAGGCAGAAGTATGGGCAGTATGCCACAGGTATATTTGCACAGTGTTTCCTTCACAGATCAAAGCTTTGTTTTATGAAACCTGGAAGGTGTCCCTGTTTTTTCCTACATTCCCTTATCAGGATCTTTCTCAAAAGGTAGTCCTGGAAAGACAACTTTTTCAATATAAGTATTGGGAAAAGTAGTAAGCATAGCATCCGCACAAAAGCACGGTATAGACTTGGAATAGGTATAGGATGTTAAAGCAAAAAGCAAGCAAGCCAGAATAATGACTTTCTGTTTTGAAAAGTAGGTGAACATCATCAATTAACATTTTACTAAGACTTTTTGTATGAAGAGATAAGGTTTTTCACTCTGTGAAGGGGACCAAGCAGCAGAGTTGCAAAGCTTCAAGAAAGTGAGGGAAAAGAAAACAAAGTGGTAAAGTTGGAATGAACGTTGAGAAGTAAACATCTTTATAAAAACAAAATGAAGGAAGATTTAAGAACACAAAGAGTTGAAGTATGTGTAGAACAGGACAAAAAAAAGGAAATGAGAATTGCAGGGAAGAAGTAAAACAATGATGATAGAACGTATACCACAGAGGTCCACTGAAAACAAGTTTGTGGTACCTAGAAATGAAAACAAGAAAAAATATTCATTAAGAGCACATTTAACTTAGAAATCATCTTAGTTACTTTTTTTGGTAAGGTCTCTTACTACCCATCATACTCAAATTTGAAGAGGAAAAGTTAATTTTAGGTCACGGTTTCAGAAGATCACAGTCCATTCATGGGTGGCGGGCAACCGTGGTGGAGGTAGAGGCTGTTCGTCACAGCATCGCCAATGAGAAACCAAATCAAATCCACCACATACTCATAATCCTATCAACACACATGCAGCCTATAATCTACCACATGCCTGTCTTCCACTACACACTTATAATCTACCCATCCTGAGCAGGTCCCCTTCTAGCACATGATTCCATAGGTAATTCATAACATGCACATGCATGAGATTTTTGAGGGACATGCCAAATTCAAACCAGAATAAAATTCATATAAATACAAAACTCATGATGAATTCTGGAAAAATCAAATATAAACCAAAAAGTATATTAGTAAGACAGATGGCATAAGAAAAAATAAATTGCATGTTCAACAAGACACATTCTCATAATGAAAGGAACTAAGAAAAAAACACCACTCTAATGGAAAACGTGTCATTTTTCACTCACCAAATTCAGCCATAGAGAAAGAGCAGCAAAAACGGTATGATACCTGAGGAGAAAAAGACAAAGAGAGAACTTTTTCTTCAGCCAAATTGTCTTTTCAGAATAAAAAACACTGAAAATAGTTTAGGTCGGGTGAGAGCAATGTATGTCACACTTTAGAAAAATATTAGTCTGCCAGGAAAAAGCTTGACAAACCATTTTAAACATTGTGATAATGAGTATTGAACACATTTAACAGAATACAGCAACACATGTAAGGGACAAGATTGCATAGAGCTTGTCAATTGGTCAATGGCGTACAGATAGGTAGGCAGGTAGGTAGGTCGAGATGGATGGATGGATGCACTCACATATACTTATATACACAGTTAGCTTTTCAATTTCTGGGCCAAAATACACATAGTGTCCTCAGTTGAAAAGATATGCAATTTATTTTGGTTCCAGGTTACAGCGATTTCATTTCATAGTGCTGGCTCTAACACAAAAGCATCACGCCAGAAGGGCACGCCCATTACAGAGTGTGACCAGTGCGAGAGATTATGTCAACTTGAAGCAATCAAGTTGAACCACATCTGTATTAGGGTTTGGAAACCATGCCTGGATTGGGAATTGAGAGCCAGCCTGGATTGTAGTTTGAGTGATTTGTTGGCCATCAGGTGAGTGAAGAACGCCCACTCAGTTGGGCGAGGCCCAACTGGAACGTACAAGGTATACAAGGAAGGAAGAAGAAGCATTGTTACATCTTCTTCCTCTGGGAAAGCTCTCACCTTCACAATTGTCTATGGATGCTGACCTGCTTCACACTACAGATCTTTATCACAGTAGTTGACAATCAATGTTAACTAAACTCCTTGACAACCTAACACCCAAACACATTTATATAAGACCATACTGATTCTTAAAATAAATTCAATTAAAAAATTCACAGCTCTGCCTAATAAGATGCAACTGTGCTGCATAGTGCTTAAACCACACCAACTGCATCTCAAAGTTTAACAGTCCCAGAGGTGCTTAAGAGTCAGAGTCTAAAGTCTCATCTAAGATTTCAAGTAACTCTCAACAGTGAGGGTCATGTAAAATTTAAGAAGCAAGTTATATAATCCCAAGATGCAATGATACAGTATAAACATTCCCATTCTAAGGGATAAAAATAGGGAAATATAAAATAATTAGACCCTATTGATAATGAAACCCAGAGAGTAAGCAGTACATCTCTGAGAAACATTTTGAACATTTGGGTCCCATGTCAAAAGGGCATGCCCATAGCATGAGGATACTCTGTGAGTTCCAAAAGGCTCAGGTGGCCCCACTTAGGTGGCTCTGCTGTTTGTCCTTGATTCACACTTTAAATATAGCTCAAAGCAGTCATCATTACCAATGCCAACACCTTTACATTGCTTCTTTAATATTGTTCACCTTATTTAGTCTCTCACCTCTTATCCCAGACCAATTGTTACACCTCCTTTAGATTTAGTCTCAAACTCAGCTTAAGGGTGGGGACAACGTGGACTCAATTTCTTTAGTAGAAATGTAAAATGAATAGCCTCTACTCCAATTCCCAGGTGTTCCCTTCCAAAACTTCATGAGCACTGTCTTTGCTTTCCACATCTGTATCAGATTTCAAAGGCAGAAAGGAGGTAGACAAATGTGGAAAATGTCTGATAAACATTTTGTTTAATTTTCAAAATGTACTAACCCTTTCGAATAGACCAATTGAAATACAAATAGAAGTATAAACAAAATCATATCGGATGAGTGCTGATCTAGATACTTAGATCAATGTAACTTAATTCTGAGATTCATTCATTAGTGTTCTTAGGAGTATTTTATGAGGTGAAATGAGACTCTTCAAGGATGTTCATAATCTGGTCTTTTACATTTTTGTAAGAGTTCGGTGAGAAATTTGTTATGTGCATTGTCTGGACAACACTTCCTTGTTTGTGTGTATATTCCTAGGAGCATCCCAGCAGACAGGAAATTCTAGAACAGCAACTTCATCTGTCATTTTCACTGAACTTTCCCCAGAAATTGAAAGACAATCTGGAGTACAGTAATATTCAAAAATTATTTGAGAGAGTGAATTCCCAGGAGATTCAATAAACAGGACCCAGTCTTAGCTAATTTTCTCCCACCACGACTCAATACCCGACTTGAACAAATTAGAAGACGGAGGAAATGTTTTCTTTATGGCTCAGTTCAGAAGGAATCAGTCCATTCACCAATGGGTGGCTGGAAATTGGTGGAATCACATGGTGCGGTCGTACCTAGGTCCCTGGAGCCAGTGCTCCAGACATGCAGATGCTCACAGCATGATGGCACAGAGATCCTCACAGAATGGTAGCATAGATACCGGTCTGGGAGGAAGGGAAGGGAAACAGCGCACCCCTCTCCAGGTGAAGCCCCAAGCATCCATCGCTACCCTATAGGTCCCACCTCTCAAAAGTACACAGTATCCATACACACACGAAGCTTCTGGGGGACACTCCAGATCCAAACCATGACTGACCCTTAGTATCTAGGCCAACAGAGTCAACAGAGACATTTTGTTTTTCCTTATGTACATTTTTACCCTTTTCCCAAGTATAGGCTGAATTCTCATGCATGAGTTTATATTCTTACCTCCCTACCTTCGCTGCGGTTGTATCCAGCAGTATCAAAATTACAAGTCACTTTCATTATCCATCTCAACAAGGTATTCTGAAATTCTGTGGTAAAAGACAGGCTTAGAAAAGTGGGACACATCTACACTTCATATGTCCAGTTTAAATCTTCTGGGGAAAAATGCTCTAATAACACTAATTTTTCTCTAGAGGACAATTTCATGTAAGATGAGAAATTGTTAAATTAAATAGCAAATGCTTTTTCTAGGCAAATCTTAAATAAAACCTCTTGTGAGGTTGGATGTTTGGCCTTTTCTTTCCATCTGGTTAACCTCGTTGAACTTGATATTGAAACAAAGTCTTAGAGTAAATCTCAGGATCTCGGCACTGATGGGACTCCTCAGATCTCAAAAATCAACTGATGACCTGCTTGGTGATTCTTAGAAGCCATCGTGATAAAATGTAATCAATTTCCTTGTGATTTTTATCTGCTACTTCTAGGTCTCTTTTGTGGCTCTTCCAAACAAAGGACAACCCCTTGAAAGTTCAAAGGGAGCTATTATTTCTCTTATTAGACTTTTCTCATCCAAACTGGTATCTTCAACTTCTTTTTTTTAAGTTTATGTAACTGTGCTTCACTAATTTCCCAAATTTGCAAACATATATACACAAATTTAATTAATGATATTCAATTTGTTTGATTTTTTACTAATTTGGCTTCAGAGATTTTATAGGGCAATTCCACAGAGCCATGACAAATCGGTCTATATGAAAATTGCTAATACATTTATACATGCCTTTTTAATAAAACTAATTTCCATTTATATGTTTTAAAGGTATGTCAAAGACCAGATCAATTGGAATGTTCCCCATTGTCTATTATGTACTTAGATGCTTGAAATTTGTACTCAATTCATAAAGTAAAATAAAATAAAGTAAAACAGTCCTACAGTTCTAGATTTGTTTTTTAAATTTAAATTCAAGAATCAGAGTACTCATGTCACTATGTTATAGAAAGTAGAAACAACCACTAATAAAGAAGGACTTTATTATAACCGGATTTTGAAAACAGTCTTAAAATTAAATTTGTAAACAATAGGGAGTAGGTTATTAGCTTTAGACATTTTACAATAAAATCGTCTGTTGTATATTTTAACATACCCTTAGTTTTCCCATTAGATTACATGTTATGTATTTTCAAAGCTATTTCTGGGTTTGGTGTCTCTATATATGTCATGATTATCAACAATTTTAAAACAACAGACACACTTCTGGGCAAAGTACATTGTATCAGTAGGAAACTTAAGAGACTTCACGAACTGCCTGGGAAGCGGCAGCTAAGGGTGCGGTGCCAGGCAGTCAGCCTGTGGGAGACCCGGCTGGAGACAAAGAGCAGAAGAATGAGCTGTGGTGCCAGGCCAGGGGGTTCAAAGAAAGGAGGAAACAGAGAGATAATACCAAACTTCACAGTCTGGCCAGGAGTAGAGTGCATTCCACTGTCTCCGCCTGCCCTGGTCTTTTAACTCTCGCACAGAACCTTGGGAAGAAAAAGAAAAACTCTTAAAAGAAGCTCTACAGAATAAAATTGAGAAATCTGTGGGACTTATTTTTTTAAGCTAGGGATACAAATATCTAGACTTTTCAGAAAAAGAAAAATGAAGGGAGGAGATAACTTCAGAAGGCCTGGAAAATGCAATGAACATATCATATTTTTTCAAGTAGTATTCCAGAATAAAAAATTTACCAGATTCTCTTCTGGGTACAAGACAGCAAAAGTCCTCAGACGACTAATGTGGGCTAAGAAGACATTCATATCACCATATGGAAATTGAGAGAATTTAATTATTTGTCCAAAAAATTAGGACATTTGAAAAAACTAAGCTAAATTTTGGGTATATCAATATGTAAATCCACATGTTTTAGCTTTCTTTTTCTCTTTTTGTACTGTAGATTGAACAAAGGGCTTTCATACTGAGGCACAATTTTTGCCTTTTTTGTCTTTTTTTTTTTTTTAATTTGAGACAGTATCTCTTTATGTCTTTAAGTTGCCTAGCCTGGGATTGACATTGCAATCCTCCTGCCTCAGCCCCCAGAGTGCTGGGGTTAAAGCTTGAGCAAATTCTTAATGCAAAGTCAGAAAGAAGGCAAATTATCATGTGGCAATCTACTCAACTGAAAGCTAAAAATAGTAAAGGAATTCATAATTGTAATTCAATAAAAATTTAAAATATTTAATATCTATAGTTATAATCAAATTCATTCTTAGAAAAAAATGCTATCTAACACATTCTGTAGCTGTCTTTGTCCCGCAGGGACCCCCAGAACAGCTGAGGAGGGGTCGGATGATGGACTACCACACTCCAGACACTTGATTCATTGAAAGCAGTCCAATTTATTTAGGAAGTACAGGGGTTATATAGACTACGATAATGTGGAAGTCATCTCGGGCCAATCAGAGAGGCCTTAACATGTGGTTGCTCAGAAGAAGGGAGGGAGTGGAGGAAAAACAAAGAGTTCCATTTTGAGATGTCCTTCTCACCTGAGAGGTGCTATATTTTTTACAGACATTTAAAATAAAAAGAGTTGCAATCAGTTCTGGCTGGAGAGGCTGTGGGGAAAACAGAACCCTCCTCCACTGCTGGTGGGAATGTAAATTGGTACAACCACTATGGAGAGCAATATGGAAGTCTCTCAAAAGATTGGAAATAAATATTCCCTTAGATTAAGGGATGCCTCTTCTGAGAATATCCCCAAAAGAGTTAAAAACAACACATAACAGAGATACATGTATACCCATGTTTATAGCAACACAACTAACAATAGTTAAAATGTGGAAGACACCCAGGTCACAATTATCTCACAGAACTTAATGTGGAAAATAATGGGAACTCAGGGGAGGCAAGGCAGGGGCAGAGCCAGAGGAGAGGGGGGAAGGTCTTGTAACTTGCCAAAATATGTATGCTCACAAAATGCTCAAGGTCAGTGTAAACTTTAAAATTTGCACTTGTATGTATCAATAAAATATGAAAAAAGGATTGTTGGAATAGGGAGGACTCCACTTAAAATAGGCATCATAAAGCAAGCTGATTAAGAAAAATCCTTTGTGAGAAAATGCAGGCAGTACTACATTTTCTCACTGAACATGAGCATGAACAAAAGAGCAAGTTTAATATCTGTCATAGAGAGTGTATGATCTGAAACATAAAAAGAATATTTCGAGTGGATGGCCGAACATATTGTCGGCGTTTAATAGATTTGTTAGTGACTATTGAGTTCAACTGAATACAGTACATTGCTAATGAGGCCGAGGTTCAATCCCCATGTGGGGCCAGATAACTGTGCCCTGTTCTACAACCACACAGCATGCCCCTAGCTTTGGCCAGCTGTTTCTGTAATGTATGTTCTTTGTCAGAAAAAGGACCAGGTGTATGTGGATCAATGAAAATTTACTCTCATCCCAGGGAATAATTCCCAAGACAGATGGCAGTTCAGTAATGTCACTTTAGCATGTAAAGGAGAGCATGTGTTCTCATATTGGAAAGTAGAGATTTGTCAGTTATCCAAATATAATTGAATCTTTGAGCTAGAATATCAACTGGGTTTAAACAGTCAACATGAGGGATTATGCTGATTACTGAAGGTACTACTACTACTGTAGAGCCTCAAATTTAAATGACTGGTAACCAAATATTGAGGTCTTAGTTGTGATGATACACCGTGGTGGAATGGTGATAATTAAGTAGCTCGTGTACCACACAATGTGATAGAAAAACACAATGATTAAAGCTCTTTTGCTACTATTTCCACTTATCCAAAGGAATAATCAAAGATGCAAACAAAAATCTACATGTGATTCTTAAGTTCCTGATGAAAAATAAATATCAGTCTAATAAAAAGCAGTCATATTACCATGTTTCTCAAAATAACTATTTGCCTAAGTGTATTCCCTCACCAGACACTGACTTTTTCAAGGAAGCCCATATTGTTTCTTTTTTTTTTTTCAATTTTGTTGGAAGATAGTATATGGTACCCTGTCCACAGGCAGTAGTAGTTTATCTTAGTGTGTGGCCATAGGATGAGCAAGAAAGTATAGGAATATGACTTTCATTTACATGTTTAAATTTGAGTGTAGGCCAATTAGTTTTTAAAAATAAACCTAGCTGTACAGAAACATATATCCAGTACTACAAATAAAACACATTTACAGCTCATTTAATTTATATAAATTACAGCAATGGAAAAATAAATCTTTATTCTCACTTAACTAGACTTATTTTGCAAAAGTTAAATGGACTTCAGTTCTGTATGCATCTGAACAGAACTATTAGGTATTTGCTTAGTTGCTAGATTTTTTGTAAACAAGGCAGATGAGGATAAAAAAAGAAATCAGCAGTAATTAAATTACACAAAAATTATGGATGAAATAAAATAATTCTTTACAGTTTCTAGGTAATGACAAAAGTTTTTTTCTGGCAAGAAAGGCATAATTAACATCAGTGCAAAGCTTTGCTTTACGTTCCTTTGGCAATTGAGTCTACTTAGTTGAAAGCTTCTTAGTAGCATATTTTAGTTTTATGTTGATTTGCATTGCGCTTGACTGCTTTTTACTGTTTTGTAAGCATGAAACAGTGAGGTTTAGGTTCAACACCACAAGTTACTGTTAAAAGTTAAAAAAAAAAAAAAAAAATCGCTGCCCAAGCAGCTCTGCTTTTCTACTGGGGTTGTCATGCTGTGAACAACGAAGAAAAAAAGAAAGAGAGAAAGAAAAAAAAAAGTTGGTTCTTTAGAGGCATTTCAGCACCAGATCTGCACTATCAAAAATAGTCGTCAGACATAGAGTTATCTAGAAATTCAGCAGTTTGCAAACAAGTGCGCTAGGGAGTAGTTTTTTCACACTAAAATATTTTTGCTACACATCAGCAAGTCCTGGAGGAGAGCCTGCTGGTTCCAAAGGCCTGCAGTTTGCTGTTGAAATAGCAGAGCAATAACAGAGCCAGTGCTGAGAGGGAAACAGGGATGGCACTGCTCTTTGTAATGACTCCTCTAATTGACCAAAAGTGCTCCCCCCCACTGGGATTGTAAAGCACGACTTTATTTTAATATTTTTTGCTTATCCCTGAATGCATTCCTATTATCATTTTCTGGAAGTGCTACATGTGCATGCTTCCTGTTAACAGCAAGGCATAGCATGTAAGTGTGCGTTTGCATTTGGGCTCGTGTATATCTGCGTAGGTCTGTGTGTATATTTATCATTAGTTCTGCTTTGATTAGCAGTGAGTCATGGTAACGTTAGGAGCAAACGACATTTCACTAGGGGTATGAGTGCTATTGCCTGGGTTTCTTAATTCATATACTATTAGGAAAAAATTTCCCCATTTTATGGATATTTGTAAGTGCAAAACATAAAGTTTACTATAATCTTGAGTATTTTGTGCACTTACATATCACGATAAAGTTATAAATCCTTCCCTTCTCTCTTTTCAACCCTCTCCCCATCTCTTCCAGTTCCATTATGTCTCACATTAAGGTCTATGAAATAATTGTGATCTGGGTTTCTCATATCAGAGAGACCATTCGATACTTCACCTTTTGCTTCTGACTCACTTCACTAAGCATGATGGTTTCAAGTTGCCTCCATTTACCTACAAAAACCTCCAACTTATCTGTATTTACAGATAAGCAGTATTCCATTGTGTATAGATACCACAATTTGCGTATCCATTGGTCTGTTGAAGGGTATTTTGGTGTCTTCCACATTTTAGCTATTGTTAGTTGTGCTGCTATGAACATGGGTATACATGCATCTTCAGTTATGTGTTATTTTTACCTCTTTTGGGAATATTTCCAGAAGAGGTATCACTGGATTGAAGGGGATAATTTTTTCCAAACCCTTGAGAGACTTCCATATTGCTTTCCATAGTGATTTTACCAATTTACATTCCCACCAGCACTAAGAACTTTGTTAATTAAATGATAACATTTTAAGCCATAAAAATGTTTCAGCTTTCTTTTGCATACATCAGCTTCCTTAAGGGCATGGTGGTGCACACCTCTCATCCCAGCACTCTAGAGGCTGAGGCAGAAGGATTGCTATGAGTTCCAGGCCTGCCTGGGCTTCACAGTGAGTTGAACTACCAAATGAAAACCTGTCTCAAAATCAATAAATAAAGATGAAAATCAATAAGTATCTATTAATCCAATTAAGTTGTATATCTATGATGTAACTGAGATTTTCTTTAATGTTTCACGTCTGAGACTTTGATTTCAGTAGGCAAGTATTATTTCAAGATAAACCTGTAAGAGAAAAAACATATTTGAAAAAAAAATGTGGTTTTACTAAGCTAGATAATAGCATACCTTTATTGAATGAGCTTTGATACTGGCAGCTGGCCAGACAGCAGATACAGTTGTTTAAATATTTGCTAATTAGGGGAATAAAATGATACCCATTTAATTCACTCATACGTTATGTTTTCTATGTTTCAAATGAAGTTTTTCATATGTACTCTAAGGTGTATTTTCTGGAGCTCTTCTGTTATAATTTATTTCCTTTTGCTCACAGCTAGACGTAAGCTAATGAAGCAATACTGAGTGGTTGTTGGGCTTGCCCTAAATTCTTCCTAGTCATTTGATGGAGAGCCTTGTGACATATTTCAGTGACTGCAAAATCACACAATCTACACCGCTAATACTCACGGGCTGAGATATGTTATTGAAAGATAACGAAGGCATCAAGTAATGGATGTATTCCCGGACTATTTAGGGCAACTAAAAGCCTGTCTCCCTGGGAGAAGCTGCTGTGTAGCCTCAGGTTTATCTTAAGACATACAGACAGGGAGATAAAATGCATATGAATCCCCAAGGATAAACAGTTTCTGCAGTTGTATTGGGTAAGCATTTGTTTTGTCAGATTTAGCTTACATGTGGGCAAGAGGAGAGAAATCAGTGCTGAATGCATGCAACTGGAGAACGAAGAGTGGTAGATGGCGTTTGTGGTGGTTAATCCTGGCTGCCACTCTGAATGGATGAGAAATGGTGAGGTAATTAGAAAGTGCACTTGTGAGGTTGTTTCCAGAGACAACTGGCAGATGCAGTAACAAAGAGAGGTACCTACCCTGATTATGGGTGATGCTGGTCCTGATAGTATGAAACGGAATCAGGGAGATGCCTTTCAGCATGTGCTCTCTCTCTCTCTCTCTCTCTCTCTCTCTCTCTCTCTCTCTGTGTGTGTGTGTGTGTGTGTGTGTGTGTGTGTGTGTGCATTTCCTTCTTTCTCTCCCTTTCCTTCCCCTCTTCCTTTACCTTTCTTCCTTGAGTGTCACGGTGGGCGTTTTTTCCCTCAGTCATACTTTTCTGGCTTTGGTGTATTTACTTTACCGTAGACCTAAAAACAATGGAGCTAGCTGTCCAAGGACTAAACACTTTAAAATCATGAGGTAAAATAGACTTCTGTTTCCTGTAATCTCTTTTCTCAAGTATTGTCACAGCAGTAGAAAGCTGAGTAACACAATGGCCACCCACTTTAGTTGTGTATTCTAGTCTGTGTTTCTGAGCCACCTTTGTTTGGATGAGCTTTAAAAAGGCTGATATTTTCATTTTCTTTTGACTCCATTTTTCCCAGTATTTGCCACAAGGAATCTCACGAGCAAGAAAGTAGCTAGTCAACATCTGCAATCTTCAACAAAAGACAGGACTTTTCACGTATCTTACACTATATGACTAGGGAAAATATGCATGGTGTACATTTTTGGTAAATGAGTCCTCCAGAGATTATGAGGTCTGGGCCTTTAGGTCATTTTGTTGCCCTTTCTTATTCTCTTTTTTCTTTTTCTTTTTTCCTGAAAAGGAATATTACTGTAATGAATTCATGGTCCTCAGATGAAGCTGAGAAAAATAATCACCATTTTACCAACTATAATCTGGACCTTAACCTCACAACTTTGTTTCATTTTTCTAAAAAGCTAAATAAACACACCTAAGGTTACACAACAAACATATTGGCCCAGAGTCATCACCAGGGGTCATTTTTCACTCTGTGCAAAAGACAAGATTTCTCAGCGAAATTAACTGAAATCTTCTTTTATTTTGGATACTACCTTAAGAATTTTTGTTACAGAAAAGGTTATGTGACTTCTTACTTTTCCTTTCAATTTTGATTAGATAATAATAGACTTAAAGACAAGGAGATTTTAAAAAAAAATTACTGGCTAACTTCTATTGAAATTTTGAAAGTGCGTTAAAATTACCAAAAAGAAGCTTGTACAATTTTACAATACTAAGTCTATAAATACAGAGTCTCACATTCATGTTTTTCTGGAGTGTGGTCAGTGATTTAGCTCTCTTTTTAACTTATATGTTTTATATTTCAGTGATGTTCCATTTTTCATTACCTAATTTTTCTGTAAATACTTCTCGGGAATATATTTTGACAATATGTTACCTTATTTATAATGATGAAAGGGAAAATTATGTTAACTAAAACCAAGTGAACTTTGTATGTCCATTTTGGTAGGCAGAAAAGATGATCCCCAAAAGATTTGGGTATTCTAATTATTGAAATATATTGATCTTCAAGGTCCAAGGGACTTTAAACATGTGAGTACCTCAAAATCTTACAAGTAGGACCAGCACCACATACAGATGGGCATGGTGGTTCATGTCTGTAATGCCAGCACTCAGGAAGGTGGGACAGGTGGATTGTTCTGAATTGAAGGCCATTCTGGGCTCCATAGTGAGTTCAGGATGAGCCTGGGCTACAGAGTGAGACCCTGTCTCAATAAATAAATAAATAAATAAATAAATAATAGTATTATGCCATCTGAAAAATCGGGGCATGGATGTGCACAGATTCCCCAAAATATGTGTCTCTAAAATGCTAGACTCTGTGGAATTCATATATATATATATATATATATATATATATATATATATATATATGAATTTCAGAATTATACATAAGATCTTGAAGAAGCAAAGACAGATTTACTTCCAAGATGTATAATCATATTAAAAATATAAACAATGGTGTGTATTATATTCTTTCATTCATCGGGGCACAATGATTCATCTATTGAGATTCTCTAGCTCTAAAATCACTCCATTTTCTTTCGATAATTAATTATAAGGAACATAGCGTTTTCCCTTTTACTTTTTCTACAGTGACTTCTCATCTCCACTACATTTTTATTTTTTCCTTTGTTCTTTGTGATACAGTCACCTATAGCACGTGCCACAGATTATGTTTTCTCTGGTAGTTGGCTTCCCCAGTCCAGCAATCCCTTCAGCCCGTCCGTGCCACACTCTCCAAGCACGCTGTACAGATACGACTCTTGATATTGTCTCCTTCATCTATGTCGCTTTATTCTTTTGTTCATACATGTTCATACATATGAATAGATACAGACAAGCCTTCCAAGAAACTTCACAATGTTGATAATTTTATTTTCTTTAAAACAATTTGTGTCCACATTTCCAAAGAAAAATACCGTCAGGATGCCAGGAGCTATCCTTCTAGTGTGTTCCAATCCTTCCATCTATATGTGTGCTTATTTGTAACAGCTTTAGTTGAAAGGAGGATTTTTAAAATTTGGGTTATAATATGACTTGTTTTTTCACTTTTTATTTTGTCCTTGAAATATCTCTATTTTTCTCTCTTCGGATGCACACACACACACACACACACACACACACACACACACACACATATATATATATATATATATATATATATATATATATATATATATATATATTTCTAAATAATCATCCATTAATATTCTATACTTCACTTATTATTCATTCAATAGTGAAAATTTAGTTATCTCAAAGTTATAGTCACAACATATAATGCTATGCTTGATTACCCTTTCCAAGTTCAGCCATCTACAAAGATTCCTACGACCAGGCACCTGTCATCACAGCACTGGAAACTTCTCTCTAGTCGTCTGAAGCCATCCACACTCCCACTG
Organism: Ctenodactylus gundi; assembly: GCA_004027205.1. Classification (NCBI taxonomy): domain Eukaryota; kingdom Metazoa; phylum Chordata; class Mammalia; order Rodentia; family Ctenodactylidae; genus Ctenodactylus; species Ctenodactylus gundi. The sequence continues at coordinate 32,760 of PVKB01002900.1, forward strand.
GTACTTAGACATTTCTTTGTGTGCCCGCTTTACCAGGGTAGAAAATGTCAGGGCTCAATCTCAAAGAAGAGTTTTTGAAAGATTTCCTGATACTCAGATCTCCTTAAATCTTTTTCAAAAGAAATAGTTTGTACAAGAACATGGAATCAATAAAATTCTTATCGTATCCTACAGTTTCTAGTTTTTCCTCTTCTACCAATCATAATCAATAAGATGTGCCATAGGTATGTTTGATTTCAAAATGAGCTGTCTATTAATTGCTGGTCTTATCTATGTATTTTACAAATTCAGAAAATATATGGCATTATTATTTTTCCTAATATTTGTTTTTGATATTTGAGGTGAATCCAATTCAAGAGTAAGAAAGAAGACAGGCATTGTTTGAACAGTAGCTTTTTCTTGTTCTTTAACAAATATACATGCATTTGTTAATGATTATCTACGCTTATTTCACTATAAAAAAATCAATGCTGCTTGTAATCGGCAGGACTGTATGTGTAATTGTGTTTACATTAATATAGTGACTCACCATTAAGTCTATGCCCACGGTATCTCTGTTGGACACCAGCCCCAAGGTGATTTAAAATTGCATATCTAAAAGTACATGCTCAGGCCCTAAAACATTTAAATCTGATAAAAATCAATTTTGCCTATGCTATTCCCTGCAGAATGCCACTTCTGATGTACATCAGCCGCAAAAGAAATTAAAAGATAAGTAACATGATTACAATCAGATTAGCTTGCCTAAGCAGACAAATGAGATTGTGGAGCTGCCTGAGTGAAGATACGCACTTCCTAGTGAGACCAGTTTACATCACATTAAACAAAAATGAGTTTCCAATAAGTATACCCTCTAACAAAGTGGGCAAATGGAAAACCCCACCCTGGTGACTAAACGTGAGCTAGGGAAATTCTATTATTTTGTTCAAGAATTACTGTCTGTTGGGACATTTTCCATGGTACGGAGAAAAAAAAATGATTCATTCTCTGCTATTGATCTGTTCCTCAAACTGACACAAGTATTTCTGGGATAAGCAGAATTCATAAAAATTGAAAAAAAAAGAATAAAGGTTAGAGAAGAACCTTGATTTTATTATTAATTGTTCCCTTAATTGCAGAATAGAATAATGAAACATACATTGAAGGTAGGTCATAACAATGTCACCTTAAATTAGAAGGCAGGAACACACATTAGCCGGTGAAGCAAACAGATCATATATAAGAGATTAAGGTGGACTCAGTTTTGATTGTGGAAAAATCTTCTTAGTTCTGTATAACTTATTTGAAAATTATTTATTATTTTTATCCAAACATAAAAAAAGATAAGAGAACAGGTACATTTTTCAGGATAAGCTGAAAATGATTGGGCAATGTGCATGTGAGCAAGTGTGATAATGTCACCCCAAACTCTTTCCTTTGTATTCTGTAATTATTTGGGGTACTGAAAACATATAAACAGAAATTAAAATAATTTAGGTGTCTTGGTGATTGGACACTAATACAAGTGCCTCTGTGATTGAATAATTCTAGCAGCAAATAAAATAAAATGACAAAGTATATGTAAAAATAAAATTTGCAACAGAAGAGGACAAAGTAATGTGCAAGCAAGACCTAAATATCAGGGATGTTTTACTTCCATCCACTAGTATTTTCAAGTTTCAACTAGGCCTTTCCTGTTCCCTATTTTAAGCTTTTAATTGTTTTCTTATTGTCATGTGATTGCAGAATTTCTGTACCTCATGGTTCCTTGGTTCCTTCCAATTACATAGAAATAAATTTAAATCCAATTTGAATTAGTAGTGCGATTAAAACTATTTGGTGGAAAATATCACCAAATATCCATTTAAATTTTATAACAGTCTTTGCCATTTACGTTTTTCACAAAAGGGAAGCTATCTCTACAGGGGAAGCATACATCATTGACTTATTCTTACTTTTCTATAGAAGGACAACTACATTCTGTATTAATAGAAACTCTAAAGGAAGAGAAAAATATTAAGAATGAGTCTTAGGAACTGTTTCAAGTAGACTTTTTGTTTTCCTTGTAAATGTAAGAAAGTACCTTATTGTCTTAATTTCACAAAACTCCAATGCATAGCTTAAATATCAAATGGCAACATGTAACAATTTTCAAAGTCTTTGGAGTTATTATTTATAATTTTTTAAATAAAATTGAGTTTAAAAATTTAAAGGGGTGATATGGAAGAGCTCAGGAATGTGCCGTCAGCCTGGCATTTGGACCAAGCTCAGTGAAATCCATGCGCACATTTTTATCGGTACCATTCTCAGTCACTGGTTATTACTTTTGTGGTCTAGATGTTTAATCACATGTAGTTATTTCCAAAAATCAATAGTTGTCTTCGTTTTCTGTACATACTTTTAAATGTGGATCTTCACCAAACTAATTTAACTCATACAAAGAAGGCTATTTTAGGGAATTTTGGAAACAACATCTTGGAATGTATCAACTTTGAAGTAAAAAGTAAAATAAAATGATTTCCATGGATCTGTCAACATATTTTTTCCTTGACTTGTTAGCTTTCTTTCTTTCTGCTTTCTCTTCTGGTTTCCATTTTTGAAAAGATAAATAAATTGTTAGGTAAATAATTCCATCTCTTCTGTTTGCTGGACAAATAAGTAATTCTGTTTGCAATGTATAGTGTGTTTGTCTAGCAGACTATTGGCAAATTTCCAAAGTCTAGTACTGCTATTGTTTTTATTTGTTAAACTCATTCTTGTACTTTATAAGGCAATGTCTTTTGTTTTAGTATATCAGTGGTGGTTGTCTTGTAATTACATATCCTTATGGTTTTTGTTTTGTTTTTTTGTTCATCAAAAAGGGTTGGTCACCTACCAATACCCAGGAGGATAGTCTATTTGACATGAACTTGAGATTTAATCTTCTCAAACATTAGGTTGTCCACTTACATTGACAACTGAAGACCATATAGTAAGAAAATTAATGTTGCTTGGAGTATAATTTCTGAAGGACTTGATTTTCTTTTCCCTCCAAAATTATATATATATATATATATATATATATATATATATATATATATATATATATTTGGTCTACCATTTTAAATTGCATTTCATTCTTTATATTCCATTTTATTATATTCATTGAAGTTTTCTAAGGTACTAAATTGCAATTTGATCCCTTAGTTCAGTTAAGAATGAACAATTATTAATTGAGATTACTCTGCCATATTTCAAACTCCACATTCACCAATTATTGTATTTTGACTTCAGTGCTTTTATTCTGGCTACAAATTTTGTGACTCAGTTTAAGTTTTGTCATCCGTCTGTGGCAATAATAAATGCTGCAGAGGATTTTTTTACCTGTTGATTCTCTCTTCTCTTATTGCTTTATAAAGTTTAGGAGAAGGACAGTGTCAAAAGGACAACAGTGTTGCACTTTTCTCAAAGTCAGTATTCGAATTTATAAAAACAAGCAGATTCAGAGATAATTTTAAGGCTCATCTTATAATGTACCTTGAGAAGACTTAAATTCTCTTGTTGGATAGATGCCTCTGTATCCACACATACAGGTAAGAGACTTCTGTTTGCCTAAATAAAACAGTTTCTAGCACATTTCCATGTACTGAGTTAACTGGATTCACTTCAACAAGATTATTTATTATTCACCAATGATTCCCCTGCCATAAGTATGAGTATATGGTAGGGAATTTGTTTTTCTACATTACTTTGAATTTGTGTTTATTACTTTGAACCTTGTATAAGATATCAAAATCTAATTTTCCTTGATTAAAAACAAAGAGAACAACTTTTATAGCAATCATTCCCAATTTCTAAGAGAATGATGGGCTTTAAAATGACTCTCCTTAAATAAACTAAAATTTCTGTCTTTTAACAATTTTTGAAATAAGCATGAAACTCGTTTCTTTTTGTTTAGCATATTATTGAAATCTTTGGATGAAAGTAGCAAATGAAAGGCCTTAGTGATACAGGAATTGTTAATGCTCAGCTCAATGTGGATTTTCCATAGTTTTACTGAAGAAACTTGTGGACTTTACTCTTGAAAAAGACTTGGAAAAATCCTAAATTACTTTTTCAGTAAAAAGGCTATGTATGCTATTCAAAGCATATGTAAAAATATTGCAGAATATCATGCTGTATTTAAAAAGTATTTTGTCTATGAATATTTACCAGCATAGAGCATTTCTGTAATAAAAAACAAAACCATATAGTAGTGAAAATGTTTATATTACTTAAAATAACATACGTATCATATTAACATAAACTGTGTATATATGACAATTGAGGCGAGAAACTTTACAATCTTTGGATTTCAATTTCTTTCCTAATAATGTTAATATTATAATTCTGAGTGATATTGCAGGCATGTAGTACAGCTCAAAACAATAACATGCAAAGATTCTATGTCTTTTTTTTTGCATTACTGCAGCAGCTTTGTTTGAAACATACTTTGACAGCAACATCTGCAGGGCTTATTTTCTTATTTTCTTCAGATCTCCCCTGATCACTGAGGTGTTCCTCTGACATCCTGTATCAATTAACAACACACATGCAGGCACCGGTCTTTGCTATGCCTTCTATTATATAAACAGCTAAATCAAATCCGTGTGTCTAGTATTTCTAACACACTTCATCTTCACTTCATATAACTATAAAATCCATTAAAATGGATTTAGGTTTATTTTGTAGTATTGGAATCCCTCATACACTGAAGGATTTTGACTGAAGTATAGGTACTCTAAAAATATTGTTTGAATGGACGAACACACTTATAAGTTATGTAAGGAGACTTTGAACTTAAAAACGAACAAGCAAGATACAACTGTGATTTTTTTTTTTAAATCCTACGGTAGCTCCCTTAGTGTGCCTTTACACTTGTCAAGGACTAGTGAAAAATCAAGAACATATACATCATGCCAAAATGTCAAAGTTTCTTTGAATTTTACAAATCAGACTTGGCTTCAGAAAAGTATATAACAATGTTTACTATGTGGAAATGAATTGGAGATTGCGTCATATGAAACATGAAACAAATACACCAAAAATACAGAAATGTAGTTATCTATAAGAGGCGAGGATATTTTATTTTACGAAAGTTATTTATCGAGCTGGAGGAAGGGCAGGGCCATTAAAGTTCTTGCCGAGCAAGCATGCTGCAGCCCTGAATTCAATTACCCAGCGCCACATAAACTGGGCATGGTGGCACACATCTCTAATCTCAGACTCAAGAGGCTGAGGTAGGAGGATCACAGTGAGTTCTAGGTCAGCCTGGCTACATAGCGAATTAAGGACTGGTCTGGCCTATGGGGCAGGACCCTGACTCAAAAGAAAAAGGAAAGAAAGAAATTTAATTACCATATCTAAAAATAAACAAACTATATACCAATGAAATCAGTTTACAACCACAAGAAAAACAATAAGCAATCACACTGTTTTATCCATCTAATTTAAATGTCATGTATACCATAAATATGTATATGTGCATATGCAAAATCATATTATATGACTTTGAATTTTATAACTTTTACTTAGAGTTGTTCAATAGAATGAAAGCCAATAGTTTGCCCACAAGCATGTGAAGCGAGCCGTAGTAGAGGAGGCATTTAGACTAGCTACCAAATCAAATAAATTGAAATTTAACTATGAATTTTTTTTTCCATTTCATTGGATATACTTTGTTTTAAAAAAAGGAACAGCTGGGATTTCTACATCTTTGATTATGTAATGTTCTTAAGAATACTGTATTATTTAAGACATCACTAAATCATAATTTATTATTTTTTGAATAAAAAAGCAAAATTTTGAAAAATTTTAGTAATGCCACCTGGAGCTAATCATCTCCTCAACAAAAATAGGGGTGACACCAGTCTTGTCTTTTTATATTAATAAAAGCACAACATTTCTAGAGAGACATAATGGAAAATGCAAAGACTGAACAGAAATCAGGTGTACACATTTGCCTTATTTATCCAAAATGCAGCATACAAACTCCTTTCAAAGTCTACCTGTTCAGAAAGTAACAGCAAAGGAAAGATAACGGCAACCTTTATCTTAAGAAGAACCTTTTAGAGACATGAACTCATTAACAAAAATTACAATCTAGGTAAAACCATGAGCTGCAAAATTAAAATGAAAATGTCCTTTCTGTGAATTAATAATAGTTTAAGAGGTCATCGAATTAACTGATAAAGGTTAACCTTTAAGCAAAAATGTTCTAAAGAAAGTAAAAGACCTGAGTAATGACATGTAGTTGAATGGTGTTTCTCATACAGAATCTGAGCAAAGACTGCTTTTCGTGGTACAACCATGAGCTTCTCATGCCATTGTCTGTTTTATTTATTTAAAAAATTGACCTGAAAATGATATCAAAGTGAACATACCTTGGAGGTCAAGGATTAAAAAAAGGCATGAATAGTTTTTATCTGTGAATATATCAGCTTTTGATGTGCTCAGAGGAAAATACTTTTAACCCTACTGATGGTACAAATATAAATATATTAGTGTAAATAATATGAGTATAAATATATATCAATAAATATGTAATGCCTGCACCTTGTGAGCCATCAGGACAAACTTGAAAGAGAAAGTAGTGAATTCCAGAAATAGTGAGATCACTTCTGAATTTACATCCAATGGAAATATCTCTCTTTTCTTCTAATGTTATGAGCCTAAGTCGATCATTCCAAACAATATCAGAGTTAATGCTAGTTGACTGTAGACCAGAAGAGGGCAGAAGTATATCCCCTAAACAATTCTTGATTAAAGAAAAAAGTAGCTGTGTTGACAGGCACTTCTTGGGATAGTGTATCTCAGACATCTCTGACCCACGCAAGTGAGGCGTAATTCCACTGGGGTCTGGGGCTCGAAGAACATGACAAGTCTGCACATTGTGAAAGTTAGGTGGCTTTGTTGAAAATTTTTCATAATACCCATGGCATTTGTGTTATTAGTGTTTTACTTTGTCCTTAGAGTACATACAGTTTTATTACATTTAATGTCTCAACTGAAAAAAGGAGAAAAGACTGATGAAGTAATATGTGATGGAATTCTTTTCATTGCGTTTGTTTTTACCCAAGATTCCCAAATCTTAGCTTTATATCAATACCTATATTTAAGTAACAACAGCTTCTCATTCATTATAATTAGATAACTACTAAGCTATATTGCTTTAAAAAAGCAAACAAGCAAGTAAATGCTGAAATTTTATATTGGAGGAAGAATGGGAAGTGTAAAGAAAAAAATGCTTGATATATATCACACACTGAAAGGGTTGTTGATTCTGATCAATCTTTCCTAGAACCTCAAGGGAATAACCTTCTAAAGCACTTTTTATCAATTAAGAAAAGTAATCAATAATGCCATTCTTTGCTTTCTCTTTGAAGCATGATTTATTTTTTCCATAATGATCATTTTCACTAGCATGTGTTATGCATAACCGATACCGTTAAGTTGGGGAATCAGTGCAAATGTATATGGCATTGTAATAGTTTTTCCTGTCCCTTCACAGGAAGCTGAAATTACACTTACAAGTAAATGAATGTAAAGTCACCATCAGATCATGATTCTTGTAGTGATTTCTCCTAATTCCATTTCCAGATGAAGAACTTTGGTAGTTTTGTTTCTATATGCCACATCAACATTTATTTGTAAATTTGCCATGATGTTGTGCTCTAGGAAGGTTATATTTGGAAATACCCACAGAAACAGTGAGAAGAGATGCTACTCACATGATTTAAGCAGTGTTCAAAACAGACTAAGCCATTTTTAAAGTAATTTGAAATTTTCTTGTTTTTTAATAAGAAAAAATGAGTAACAAAAATCTAGCTTTGGTTAAATTCAAGACCATCCACGTGGCTGAAATTCAACATGTGAATTCATTACTTTCATTCATAATATCCCATGTTGTAATTTTTAAATTTTTATTCAACTTCTGGCTTTTAATAAAAATGGCTATTGAATATGGCTCTGAATTCACTGAGTCCTTTTCAATATGCTTTTTTATTATTTCATCCTAACTTCTCTTGTGGAAATGGCTAGCTACGCCAAGCCTACTTAACCTCTTGCCTCTAGAAGACCTGTGCTCATTTTTAAGTGATGAAAAAGACCCCTGATTTGTACTGAATGAAGTCTATTCTATGTCTTCACAGTGCTCATAGGATGTGGCACATGTATGATGGAGATTTGTGTGTGTTGTTATAACCCTACGTTAGAGTCCAACACACCACGCATACTAGGTAAGTGATGAGAAACAAACAAGTCTTTTCAGGAGGCTATTAAATAAAATGCACATAAAAAGCCATTATTTTATGGATGTGATTATTTTCAAGTACATCTGCCTTTATTTTACCCATCCTTCTCTGTCTACCTTTTTCATACAACATGGTTTTATTATCTCCACCTCCTATTAAGAAAGAGAAATCATTCCCGTGGCCACAGTCACAGTAACAAATTTCCAAAAATTTGGTGACTAAAACAATAAAAGCATTTATTTTTCTTGTTGTGGAAGCCAGCAACCTGACATATGTGTGTAGGTAGGATTGCATTCCCGTCTATCCGTGGTACTTTCAGCTTCTCGTTGCAGTCTGCATTTTTGGTGGCTGCTTGACTACATTTTCACAGAAGGTGAAACATTGAATGGTCTCTCTGATATGAGAGACCCAGATAACAACTCTTATGGAACTTAAAATGTAAAACAAAGTGTAACGGGGGGGTAGGGTGGGAGGGAGGGAGGGGTGGGTAGAGGGAGAGACAAAAGGAGAGTGGGAACGTCCTTGTCACTTTTACAAGATACGTATGTGCAGAAAATCCTCAACTTCATTGTAAACCTTAAATCTTCCACTAATATGTATCAATAAAATGGGAGGAGGGCATCACCCTGTCCTCTCTTCCTCCCATTCTGTCTGTTGTAGGGATACTCATCATTGGATGTAGATCCTGCCTGGGGTTATCCGGAATAGTCTTTTCACATAATGCAAGTACAACTATGAAAGTTGTTTTTTCCATGTAAGGCAACATTCACAGGAGCTGGGTATTAGGGCTTGGACAACGTTTGGGGAAAATATTACTCAGGCACTATATCACTCTTTTACTATGAACTTTGATCAATAGATCACATCACGATGAGCCTGGGCTTAACTGGCATCCAGTTTATTTCTTAAATGCAGCCCTGAGTACATTATGAAAAAAAATTATCTAGCTTACTGTAGCTTGAAAAAAGCATATGGAATATAGATCAGCTTTTTCGGGTCATGTCTTGTGGCCTACATCCAGCACCAAGGGCCTGTTAATTTATGGAAACCGCCATCACAAATTCAGTCTTGAGCATCTGTGTCAGTTGAAACACAGATTAAGAACAGCAGCGAAACGGTTCAGCCAAAAAATGACCAAATATTTCTGACAGAAAAGTGATCCAATTAGATGAGATTTCTTTAACACAACATGGTTTAAGTGGTTTATTAAGCTTTTATAGGTAGCTGATACAAAAATCAATACTAAGATGTAAGGTAATATTACAAAATAACTTGGAGACAGAATGGCACAAAATATTCTGGAAAAATTGAGTGGCTGGGGAAATTGCAAACAAATTGTTGATAGACAGTTGAAAAGTTGTGAAGTAGTGTCAATAGAAGAGAGGAAATGATGGTTTGGGCTACATACGTACAAAACTGGCAAAACTATCATCTGTAATAATTTAGAGGAGATAAGACATCTAATGAATATGTGACCTGGATAAGGACACTTTCTAGATGAATGTTAAAAATGTCAATTGATTTCTTTTATATGATCTCATAAGATTTAGCTGTCTCACAAGATATTTAAATGTTTTAATACTCACTATATAACAGACATATTACCTCAGTTGTCTATTGCTATATAATAAAACAACCACAAATTATATTAAAGAATCTTAAAACAGAAACTAGTTTTCATGAGGGCTGTGAGGCTCAGTTGGACTTTATTTAGCTAAACTCAACCTGCTTCTAATTCTCTACTAATGAAGTTAGGTCTTCTATCTATAATAATATTCAGGGTAAAATAAGAGTTCAAGATCTATTAAAGTGGTTCAGAAATCATACAGTCTCAGTTCTTTTGACTTAATGTGATCTGAATCTCCTTTATAAACTATATGTTTAATAAAAACCTAAATAATGCTCTTTGGACTAACTACTGTATGTATAAATTTGCTACCTAGAGTTGGGGTACAGTTTAGAGTTTGCTATAAATTTGTCCACTTGATAGAAAACAGAACATGCATATTTCATTCCTTAATGATTAAAAAAAATGGCTTTGAGGGCTGGAGGAATGGCACAGCTGTTAAAGTGTTTGCTTAGCAATCACAAGTCCCTGAGTTAGTTTGCCAGCTCCGCATAGACCTGAGCTGGTTGGAGCATGCCTGTGATATCAGCACCCACGAGGCTGATACAGGAGAATTACTATAGTTCCAGACCAGCCTTGGCTAGGTAATGAATTCAGGAACTTCCAAGGCTACAGAGTGAGTCTCTGTCTCAAAAAAAAAATGGCTTTGAATTTTCTTAATTCATCTGTATTTTATAACCTTATCTTTTCAAATTTTTCTAATTTTTCTGTTTATCACCTCAACTGAAAATATAATTAAATATTCTTAAAGTGCAAAGAAAATACAGGACTAAATAAAGAAGTTTTAAAACATTTTTTGTAGATATTGAAGATTGGTTCCTTAATTGTCAAATGGTTTTATGTTGATTTGTGAACAATGTGTGTGTGTGTGTGTGTGTGTGTGTGTGTGTGCTTGCGTGTGTATACTGAAATGGGTCCACAGTCATGAGTGAAAATAACATCTCTGCTTCCTAAAATGATAAGCTGAAAAAAATCAAGTGGTGTTAGTGTGTTGTATTGAAAATCATTTCTTTGGAGCTGGACATTAGAAAATAACCTTATTAGGGTAACAGGTGAAATATTATAATTTATTCTGATTTAAATTACACTATTAATCCCAATGGTGTCGTGTTATTCTTAAGAGCATATCAGTACTCAGTTTCCCAAGTCCTGATCACAAAAATATCAATAAATTCATGATACAAAATATGAATGAAAATATGAATGAAAACATTTATTCAAGCTAGAACCACAATTCTGTATTTTTGTCTGCCTAACTGTAATATAATAAATGAGAAAGAATTGATTTTCCTGAAACCTTTAAGGAAATGTGATTATTCATATTTCTTTTTTCCCCACTATTTTATTAATATACATATCTAATACATAATGTTTACACTGAATTTGGGTATTTAGTGCACACAAGTATCATATCAACTTTACTATCCCTTCTCATTTTTGACCCTCCCACCCCCTCCCTATCCCTTCCCCCAATTCCAGCTATCATTTCATGTGGTTCTATAGAATGTCTGTGTTCTGGGTTTTCCAAGTCATATTTGTGACAATTATATGGCCTTGTTCATCCCAGGATAACTTTTGAATTTCTGTTTTTAGCAGACACGCACTTAAGAACTGTGGCTTTCAAATACAGGCCTGGCTGTGGTCACCATGAAACACATGACCAAAGAGAAATTAGAGACTAAAGGTTGGTTTTAGAAGCCAGCATAAATACATAGGACAAACTCAAATCCTAGTGTCCGAAGAGAAAGCCATGCACCAACCATGACAATAGCAAGAGCGAGAACAGCATTTAAAGTAGTCTGTTGTTCCTAAATCTATGTGGTAATATTAAATTAAGGTTAGCCTGTCTATTGAGATTTATGGTTACATATGACTTTGTTGGCTCAATTTTGCACTACTATTCTTTTAAAATCCCTTTCTTTTGAATGACTCTGAATTCTTGGGCCCTGATTATCATTTAGGACTAAGCCCAAACTAAATTACATCAAACTTTTTATATTAATTTTCTTTTTTTAATTGCTATTGTAGCTATTTTCGAACTCAGGGATGTAAGGTAGCACAAATTTATTATTTTTTTACAGATTTTGAGGTAGAATGCATCACAACACTATAAAAAGTCTTTAATTCTTCTTTGTAGACTCTGAGCAATTTACTTGCTTTCTAAGTTATCTTTCCTCCTTCATGTTTGAAATTAACAAGTCAGTTGAGAATTTCTGATTGTATCTCTCTGACATTCTTTTTGACCTCACACTTTTATTTTAATGGGCCACTGATTGGCTACATCTAGGAAGCTGCCTCATTTAGGCATAACCCGGTTAGTCAGCATCTTGCGATTGAAGTTTAGCTGTTCGCTGTTGTTTAGATTTTGAAATGGTAAGTAGATACTCAAACAATAAGATAGCCTTAGACTAAGGGTCTCCTGCTCAATAACAGAACATCATAAAGCAACCTTCCCTATTTTCTCTTTGGGGTGATATCTTGTAAGAACCTAGTCATAGAATCATCAGTATCCATCTTATAACTCTAAAATTGAACAAACTTCTGGTGACAACAGAGAGGGACCCATGAGAAGAAAATGAATATTTGCTGTTGACATTGAGCCACTAGACAGACTCGAACTGTTTCCTCTAAGAACTTTCTTCTTATTGACTGAGAAAACAACCACGTGTACTTTTCAAGCCCATTTTTATTTCGTATTCTGAGGCTATTGTAAAATATAGATGCTGCAAATTTCTGCTTATAACAAAAAGAGATTCATAAATGTTTAAAACATAGAAATTCTGGTAAAAGTTCAGTTACTTGACATGCCATAGATTAGGTGGTCAAACAGTACAAATTTATTTCCTACAGTTCTGGAGGCTGAGAAACCAAAGATTGGTATGCTGTCTGAGGGCTGTCGTCTTGGCTAGCTACTCATTATGTACTCACATGGCTTTTCCCCGGTATGTGTGCTTGGACAAAGAACAAATAAATTGTGCTGTATCTCTCTCTCTCTCTCTCTCTCTCTCTCTCTCTCTCTCTCACTCTCTCTCTGTCTTCCTTTTTTTTTCTTTCCTTCTCTTTTGAGACGAGGTCTCACTCTGTAGCCCAGGCTGGTCCTGAACACCTATGGAGCCAAGGCTGGCCTTGGACTTATGGCAATATTCGTGCCTCAGCCTCCCATGTGTTGGCATTATAACCATGCAGCACCGTGTCTCCCTTTATGTGGTGCTGGGGAATCGAACTCAGGGCCTTGCACTTTCAAGGAAAGAACTTTAACTGTTATGCCATCCCTCTAGCATGTCTGCTGTCTCTTTTTAAAGACAATTGTTTACCTTGGTGAGAAACTTGCCCTTATGACCTCATTTTATGTGAACAACTTCTATGTAGTTTCTGTCTGCAAATACAGTTACACCAACATCTTTAGCTTAGACATTGACATCTTCCATTTCTTTTGGAGGGATACAAATATATTGCTTAAAGCAAGCTAAAGATAATAAATGTTATATGATATAATTAAGTATACTACATTTATGGTATATAAAATATAATAATCATGTATATGATATACAATACATTATATGTATCTTTCACATTCAATGATACAGGAACATAATATAGGCTCTATCAATAGATTTGCAACATGTTAAGGATAACAAGCAAAAGATTTTATTGAATTAGTTACAGGTTATAAGTATAGAAGATAATGTACCACATCAATTAAATATGCATGTTAAACAAAATGTAATATAAGATTATATTAATATATTTTACCTTGCCAATGTTGAAGACCTTAATGAAATTCTCATTTTAATGATGAGGTTTATGCATCTGTTAAAAACAGTGTAAAGTAAAACTTATCAGACATATACTTCAGTTTATCTCTGAGTAGTTTGTTATGATAAATTCAAATAAACTAATTAGTAAAAATTTTTGAAACATCAAATTTACACTACAGGATTGATGATGTTGGAAACTAGGAATTTTCTGTTGCAGACTATATTTTCTGAGTCTTCCTCAATTTTAACCTTCTAGTTTAACAAAATAAAACAGCAACTCAGATTTTGTTGACGTTACTTTAGTAACTGACAATGAGTTTGATTGCCTCAGCTAGGATGTTCATTGTCTTTTCATTTGAAATGTTTTCCTTTTCACTTATAATATTAAATGATAATAGAATTTCCTGTTTTTAATATTATTTTTTTTCAGCATTGAGAATCCAGTTAAGGAAGTTGCCCTTGCTCTGACTATGACTTTGACTGTAGGCTCTGAGGTGTTTAAAAGTAGACTATGGCTCCATTTTGCTAGAGAGCTTGACTCTGGAACTATTAGTTCCTGATTGAACATTCTCTTAAACAGAATTATTTATATAAATTTCATTGGTAAACAATGCAAATGGCATACTATATGAATTTAAAAAATCAGCCCCATATGCAAATTGCAGTGTATGTACACCATGAAGTACTACTCTTCCATAAAAACAGAGATATTTGAGGCTTTTTTTTTTTTAAGAAATAGATGCAACTTGAGATTATCATGCTCAGAGAAGTGAGTCAAACTCAGAAATTTAATTATGCCATGGCTTCCCTAACCTGAAAAACACAGAATATGGGCATTTATTATAACCAAACTGATTTCATAGTTGGAGCTAGATGGGAGGGGGAGTTGCAGAGGCCCAGAACAGGGACGGGGAGTGCTTGTAATGTTGAAGTAAGGCACATGTGCACAATATACTCAAGCTCAATGTCACCATTGTGTCCCCCCCAAAACATACACACAATAAAAATGGGGAAAAGCACCCCTCCCTTAAAGCACTCCGGCAATCTTCAAGAAAATTAACAAATTTATAAACCTATAGTACACAAATTTATAAATGTATGAATTATTTCAATTAAAGATGTATTATGCAAAATTTATACATCTAAGGAATAATGAAAGTCTATCAGTATTTTCTCAAACATAGATGTTAAAATATCTTCAGATACAAATATATACATATCATGTATGCATATTTCATGTATATATGACATGTATGTATATATGATATATAAAGATGTATATTTTTGTGGTACTGATGATCTCCAGTCCTTCATACTGTTTACATTTTTAGACCATTAATTAATTATTTTTGATTTTGAGACACAGCATCACTAAGTCTCTAAATAATCCTATCTGGCCTTGAACTTACAATCCTCCTGCCTCAGTTTCCAAGAGGGCTAGATTCATTGGCCTGTGCAGCCAGCCTCCCCGCAGATATTTTTTTCCTTATATGTTTCTGTAACCAATCACGGACAGATACATACATACGTTTCCACTTACTGTACGCTAATCTGGCATAGTATTTTCTATTTTTGTGTTGTAAAAAGAAAAACTCCTCAATAAATGAATAAATCCGTGTGACTGACTTCCAAGTCCTTCATACTTTTTATTGAAAATTGTATTGACTTCAAAAGGAGAAAATAAAAAAGGAGCAAAAAAATCTAATCTTGATTGAGTTTACTTTCCGTTTGTAGCTACTATTTGAAAGGAGTCATGTTAAATTCCACTCTTTGTAAGGACACATTGCCGTTCAGTTGTCCCTGTACCTCGACACACATCTCTCTATGGTTCTGTTTTTCTTTCTAAATAAATACACATAAACACAAGTGAGCACGTACGCACATGGTTGATTTCAAGGGCAGTCTTTCATCCGTGTAGTCTGTGGGTGGTGTCGATGGCCCTGCTTCATCTATGTCAGACTGAAGGGCGATTTTTTGCCGAAGGAGACATGAATTGGAGTGAAATTTGCTGCTTTTGAATCAATACTGTGAAAAGACCAGTGAGTTTCCGCATCATTCCTCCCTCTGTAAAAAACATGTGCCTGATATAAAATTACTTAACAATAGACATTTCAAAATTGGAAGAAATAAACCTTGGCTGTAAGTGGCAAATTGTGGGGCTGGTTTGATGTCCAGTGGTTAAGGTGATAACTAAGAGATATTCTAGAAATTGGTACACATTGAGCTGATTTTATAATTTAGAGAGAATTTAAAAAGAATAGTTTTTTGTTTCTTAAGGCATTATATTTCATTTATTCATCTTTATTAAACCTTTATTCATTTGTGTATAAACATTTAAAGGTATTATAGACAATGTGTACTAAAATAGAATATTATTAAACTATCTTATTCAAATTTATTATTTAGATCATTTCTATTCACAAAAAATCATTTTAACATTCAAGAAAAACCATCTTCCCTGTTAATATTTTTACCAATAATTCCATGTGACTTTTCTGAATTATTGCTAATATAAAACTCTTATCATTTTTGTTTTTCATAACTCCTTAATTTCTTTCCTTCAACTTGATATTTTTAGGATTGACACAGATGCACTTGTGTTATTTTTTGCAGACATGTTCTTATTAATTGCTCACGCTATTTTTAACAGTTTTTTTCAAAAACCTATATTTTGTTGAAGCATGACACATATTTGTCTAACGGAATAAACCACAGTCTCAATGAGGAGAGACAGTTTTGAGCAATTATTGTATTAACAATGGGAAGATCCTGTTGCAATAGGAGAAGCCCATGAGACCTATAAACAAGTGATCGCTTTCTGGTGAAAGAAAGAGAATGTACTAGGTCTCATTTTCATGCCACAGGTAAACACACTAGTCACAAAAAAAATGTATGGGGGAAAAGAGATATTTTTGCAACAATCAGTTTCTCAAAACTGCAAAAGTAGAGAGAAATTATTGTCTTCTTTTTTTTCTGGATTTGTTTATAACCATCTGGTTTTTCCCTTGTCTTTACTTTGAAATGTTTTGGCTTTATAATTCTTTCGTTAGCAGCATTTAGGGATTTCAATACAAAATATGAACTCATTTATATATAGTGTAATACATATTTCACTGAATCTCTGTCAGCATTGAATATTGAAGAATTTTTACTACTTCCTCCCATTATTTATATGTGATAATTACTTTTTTGTTCAATAAAATTATTTTCCTAAATGTTTGGAAGGAATGTGTTCACACGAAAGTGTTGTTTTCAATGGAACTATAAATAAAATTTTATGCTTCTGTTA
Organism: Ctenodactylus gundi; assembly: GCA_004027205.1. Classification (NCBI taxonomy): domain Eukaryota; kingdom Metazoa; phylum Chordata; class Mammalia; order Rodentia; family Ctenodactylidae; genus Ctenodactylus; species Ctenodactylus gundi. Next base: position 49,683 of record PVKB01002900.1, read on the forward strand.
TCATTTAGCTTAAGTTATCTCCTAATCTAAGCAGATCTAAATAAAAACTTTAAAGAGTTTCACTCATCTGAATGTTGAGGTGGTAATTAATATAGACATTTTTTGCCTTGTCCTAAGTTTCCTCTTACACCTCAGATAAGTAAATAGTATAACCTTCCAAGACTTATAATGTTAAAAAATCTACACACAATTCTTCTAGTTCAAAAATAGTAATTACTACTGTATCTTATAGATCTACTGCTTTGTTTTTAATTATTTGATTTGTAAAATTCTTAGTGTTTTATTGTTTCTATATGCTATGTTAGTGTTACGTATTATTTTATATAATAAATATGTTTGATTTTTTTGCAACGCAGCTAGGCCTATACATTTTCTCTTTTTCTTCTGTTTAGGGAGGGTGTCCTTTATGACTAAGCAGAATTATTTTTACCTTGATAGTAATTAAATGGAAATTCCATAAACCAAAGAGAAGCTAGGCATTTTTACAGGCCATTTGCCTCTTAAACAAGGCACAAAGAATAATCTGAAATCAAAGCACAGGTGGACTTTTCCTTCCCAGAGGTGAGTTCAATAACAAAGAAGTGTGTAATGTGTATACTCCATGATAAACTACCTGTAAGATATTTTGCATCATACAAGAATATGGAATCATGCTTATATAGATATATATTTAAGTGGAGGAAAATGTTGAAATTCCACCCTTAAAACTACAAAGTGCTCGGATAGTTTTTGTTCTATTCTGTTAGTTTAGTCTTTAAAAAAACAAAACAAAACAAGACAATTTTTTTTAAAAAGGAGCTCTGATTCACTAAATGTATTTCAAGATCTAACATTCGTTGGTTTCTTTCTGTGATTTAACCTATCCTGAGTATGACTGCTTCTGCTATTTACAGACTTCTACGAAATTTTAATTGTTAAAATGTCTGGAGTCCTGAGCTGGCATTGCTCATGTCTGATGGGAACAAAGGGAAAGGGGGTTTCTTTCTGCTGAATCGCAGGAAGGAAGCCAACATTGTGTCTACCCCTCAATGACTGTGCTGAGCTTACTGAGTTCCCCGGGGCAGAGTGAGCACGCAGACTGAGATGAAGAGAAATCTACTCACAGCCTTCCTCTCCCTTCTCTTCAATAACATTTTCTAGGTAAATTCCCATTAAGCACTGCACAGGGGAATTTGCCTGAGCTGAACGAAAGGGGTGGGCCTCCTACATAGATTAGATTCATGGGATGAATCACTAGGAAACTTAAACAAAATGAAAGTTCAAGCATGAACTTGTTATTTATTGTTTTTCAGTGTACATTCCTAGGTATTGTGAGCTGTGCGTTTCAAAGTATGAGTCAGACCCGTTAGGTATCCAGGAAATCAGATCAATTCATCTCAATCAGTGTCTTAGTCAAAGGAGCTGACCCTCACAAGGTAAGGACGATGAGGTGTGTTTTGGTTCATAGTTTATGCCCATGGCTCGCTAGCTCCAAGACTGAAATGGCATAGTGGAAGGCCATAGGGAAGAAAAGCTGCTCACAGGATGACAACCAGAAAGGAGCATCCGGGGACAGGAATGTTGCCTTCTAGGCCACTCCCCCGGTGGTCCATTTTAAACCAAGTCCTGCCTCTTAACAACACATTAACTACAGAACACATCAATAGTCAAACACAACTAGGAGAATGGCATTCCTGGGATCCAATCAACTTCCAAACACATGAGACTTTTGGGAGACGTTTTAGATCTACACTGTACCAGCCAATGCTATTAAAAATTAATTACGAAATAAAAATACCAGAGAATACTACATGGGGAATTATTTCAGAAGATTATTTGTCATTTTACAGTTGTAGTTTTATGGGCATATACATGTAAAGTTATAGCAAAACAATGTTAGAGATAGTACTTACCAAAAGTTTTGAGTGCCTGATTTGTGAGATATAGTACAGAAATTTTAAATTGGTTTGCAACAGAAAGATATATATGATTTTATATTTTTTTTCTCTTTACCACAGCGGGTAAAATTTCACATCAGTATAAAATTTATGTGTCCATTCTTGGCACTTTTCCTACTCTCTGCTTCTTATGCCGTTTATGTTTTGGCTAAAGCATTGCTTGTTTCCAAAATCAAAGCTGACATTTAACTTTTCATTTTGGTCTATGTATCAGCAACTCTCAGCAATTCTTTGATCTCTATCTGGATAAAGTGTTTAACCTCACAGGAATCTCTGAGGAGATACCACATAATTTTTCATTCTCACGAATGCTGTGTTCTTTTCCTTCTATTACACTATGTCAGAATTTCTTTATACTGACTTTTTTCTCTTATATTAATTTTTTCTCTTGGTTACTCATCCTTGAATATAATGAACTCAATCCCACTTATGCAGTAACTACCCAGTATTATAAGTGAATTTCCCTCGATGCCTTTAACTATTTACCTGGATGGTATTTGATCTCCCATATCAGATCAGATCAGAAACTGCAGAGGTAATTGAGTTGGGTCATTGGAGAACTTTGCCCTGAAGAAAAGAGGAATAGAATTGTGGAAAACTCACCCCTGGGAAGGAAAAGTACACATGTGCATTGATTTCAGTTTATTCTTTGTGAGTCTATTCTTCATCTAAATTATTAAAAAGGAATTTCCAATGATTTATAAAGTGTTTGCTCTATTATTCCTAATGATTTGATCTTATGAAGACTTTTTATCTGTTTCATGTTTTCAAATTTCAATCTTTGCTTTTGTCTTTTTTGAGTTTATATAATGCTAAAACCTTACTCTTTTCCTGGAAATATTATCACCTATAAAATGTGTGTGCTTATGCATGCCTCATTTTTTGTAGTGTTCACAGTGCCCTTTTAATAAGACACTTGGTTTATTTATTGTTAAGTTGAAAAAATTCTCCACTTTATTTCTTCGACTTTTAAACCCATTAGGGCTTTAACAGGTACCAGCAACAGGTGAACTAAATGCCAGGCACTTCGATAAGCATTTTATTCAAATATGAAAAAACCTACTAGTTATCCACAATATTCTTCCCATTCTTTCAGTACATGGGTTATATTTTCCACATTTCTTCATTTGTATCAGTTGGATGTGACAGTTACTGTGACTAATATCTGTGAAAAAACTTAAGAAGTGTAGTTATTGTCTTACCTATAAAACCATGCCCTCTCTCTCTCTCTCTCTCTCTCTCTCTCTCTCTCTCTCTCTCTCTTCCTCCCTCCACCCTTGCTCACTCTCTCTCTCTCTTTCTCTTACAAGGGACAGCTGGAGTCAGCATGGCTCTTTGATGATTATATGATAAACAGCCATCAATCTACTTGAATTCCTATATGAGTAGAAAATAACCTTAAGCCAAGGAAATATTATAAGCTCTTTAAGGAGCAGGATAGATTCTTATAGTTAATATATATTCCACATCTTATCTAACTCTTATAACAATATTGAGAAACAGACATTTCCCCCCATCTTCCCAATAAAAAAATCTGAGCCATCCAAGGTAAATGTGAAAAAATAAATAAATAAACAAATAAAGGTTAGAGAAATTCAAATTCAGTTCACTGCCTTCAAGCCACGGTACTAATCTGCCTCTTTTTGAAAAGGCAGATGGTCCTTCGGAAGGAATTTGTGGAAAAGTATCAACCTAGGAGAATATAAACATGTAATGGCTTCAGTTTTTCCCAATAAACTTCAGTATTCGTGGGTATCTTTTAAATTTTCATTTCTCCACAAGGAAGTAGAACTCAATTCTATGGCTCTTTTTCTTTTTGCTATATATTTTTTCTGACACTGTTAGATCTTTTTATCTATAAGCATTTACTTTGTTCATTTAAAAACTCCCTTATATCAACTCAAAGTGATCATACATTCTATTTATTGTAGAATCTAACATAAGATGAAATGTCAATTGCGGCACTCGGCATATTCGGGCTTCTACTCGTCGTTATTTTGGCACTGATTTGTGATATCCCCGTGCGTCGTGTGTTCCCCTCACACTGTCCCCCCACCCTCTTCTCCTTCGCTGTTCCTTCAGGATTTGTTTTCGGCTTCCAAGTTTCTTATTCTTGCACACTGATGACCAGAGAGACTTGTGGCCTCAAGCTGAGTCAAGGTTTACGTCATTCGGAAACGCCTTTAATTAGGACGACCCGCATCTGTTGCGCCCTCACTGTGGATTTGTGTCTCACATAATCTCCCATGTTCTCAGTTCGGCAAGGTTCAAATGTAGGAACTCGTAGATGCTGATCAGTCCATATGACAGTTCTGATTTCATGGGCGGATTAATGCATTCATGGTAATGTGATGGCATTATTGGAAAGGAATTGACATTTTGGAAGTGGGACATAGTTGAAGGAAGTGGTTCAAGGGGACATGCCTCTGGGGACTCTATCTTGCCCTCCACCACCTCCTTCCTGGCTCTCTTCCTTCTTCATTCCCTGGTCACCATGAGGTGAATAGCCTCATTCTGCCATGCCCTTGATCCATGATGTAAAGCTTTCCTACAGACCCAGAAACAAGGGGTTGGTTAGCAGTGGTCTGAAACTTCTGAAACTGTGGGACAAAACGACTTCCTCCTCCTTTTTGTTGCTTTCTTCAAGTATATTGACACAGAGATGAACAACTGACTAAAAGACAGCTCCTGGCACACTTTCTGAAATGTTCTTTCTTTAGTTGGCAGTCATTCACATCGGAGTATAATCACTTCTCGTCCACAATGGGAAATGTGTAGCTGGTTTTCCAAACTTCATTGTTTTCTTAAGTCCTCGATCCCTGACTTTGTAAAGAAAAAGAATGTCACACCCTTAATGGAGAAGGAAGGAGAAAAAATGGTCCCTATCAACAATAAAAGCATGTCTCCCCTCAAATACGCTTTTGTGTCTCCAAATAATTTTCATTCTCATATTGAGAGGTGTGACTCAATTCTATGGAATGTACTAATTTGTAGTCTGTATGTGGGAAACGGAATGTGAATCGCTTTAAACTGTGAGGCTCGATAATGGGTTTCAGGAAGACAGACCCAGCTCAGCATAAATAACATTTCGTTACATTTTTAATTGAATGACTTGGTTAAATCAAAACTCCAAAAGTTGGCAGTGATGTGCCTAGGTTTAGAATTCATTTTCCAAATTCTTGGTACAAAATGCAATATATTTAAATAGAAGAAAATATACAAAGCAAATGTCAATAAATAAATACACATGTTTTATTTTAATAAGAATATATATTTTTATATATGTATTATATATGTACTTTTTTTCTTTGAAGAACCATAAATACTTCCAAATTCTGACCACTGCATCAAGGGAAGAATTTTCTTTCTTTCCTGTGAGTGATAATCGTTATGAAGCAAGACTTTTTGGAATATAGAGGTAGAGTATGTAAAAAGGGGCAAATTTTGCTGTTATTAAGATGCTTCCTACTAGATCAGGAGAACATGTTTAATCTCATAAATTGTATGATTGCATCATTTTTTCTAGACTGGAGTTTAACTTCTATTTCTACATTACAATATTCATACACTTACCTTTATTTATACAGGCAATTTTGGAGTATGGTCTTTACCAACCTCTCAGTGATCTCCATTAAATATCAATTTTGATTTAAAGCTACTATCATGAAACAGCACTGGAAGAGCAAATTTTTCTTTTAGACGTTAGGATTCTTCAGCTTTTACTGCTGCTCAGAAACGCCTCCCTAACAAGTTTGAAATTTAGACCCACAAAAGATATGTAAAACTTCACCTTTCAGAAACATGTTTCCAATTCTCATTTCTTTACAGCTATGAAAAAAAAAAAAACTAAAGAGTTGATGATTTAGTAGAAAAAAATTTGATTCGTTCTTGTTTACCTTGAAAACATTTGAAACTAAATATGGTATTTTATCTTTTCAAACTGGTATAAAAATCTCAGAAATAAAGCACTAAAGTTTAAAGTGTATTTATTTATTTATTTATTTATTTATTTATTTATTTTGGTTGAGACAGGGGGTTTTTGCCCTGTAGCCCAGACTGATTCTGAAGTCACTATGGAGTCCATACTCGCCTTGGACTCACGATAATCCTCCTGCTTCAGCCTCCCCAGTGCTGGAATTAGAGCAATGTGCCACTATACCAGACTTATGTGGTGGTGGGGAATTGATCGCAGGTACTTAGAGGTTGGTAGGCAAGCACTTTAATCTCTGAGACATTTCTCCAGCCCCCTAAAGTATGTTTCTTTAACACAATCTTCACTACATGAACACAATTTTTTCTCTTTACTCAAAATTCAAATGTATAATCTCTAAATGACATTCAACCAATCTATTTGTACCAAATTAATAGTTTAAGTTACGCGACAATGTATGTTACTGCCTTTACCTCTGATATATGATTAAGGAATTAAAAAAAAACATTTTTTTTTCTTCTAGAGCTTAGATAGCATTGAACCTTCTAACCTTTCTGCCTTTACTAAATCTTTTTACTTTTTTTTTTTTTTTTTTTTTTTTTTGTCAAATGACCATACGGAGGTAAACATCCTTAATAAGTTTAAAAATACTCTAGCTTCAGTGAACTCTCTATGCCTGTCAATTTTGCTGAACTAACTGTGAAGTTAACTGTGAAGTTGTGTAAAAATTAAAACTTGTTTTGTGGCAATTTTATGGAGGTCATTTTAAATAAAACTTAAAAAAAAGGTAAATGTGAATTGGTAATGAAGCAAAATTGTTTTCTCTGGTTGTGCACTTTGGTATTTAGAAATCACCTTGAGCAGGAAAAGAACAACAGGAAAGCGATAAGGTAGACACCTTCCATATATCATGTGTGATAATAATCACTGAGCCAATGAGAATAAAGAAACAAAACAAATACAGTATTCTCAATTGAAGATCATTTACCTAACTACAAATTGTGATACTGCAAGCATGAAAAAACTGCTTTTGATGATATCCTTATACATTTTATATGCATGAAGCCAACTTCATTTTTAACTAAAAGAACATAAAATATTCTGATGAGCAAAGCCAGCATAAGCATGCCAATGTCTCCATAATGAATAAGAGAAGAAAATAAGTGTATCTCATATTTGGATTTTTTTCACAAGTGTGTGAGTGTACTGTCCTTCCTTGACTTTTCACAGCTTTTAGCGCAAAAATATTGAACTTGGAGCAGACACAAAGGCTGTTCGCATCCGGGTGCGTGTTAATCACCTTCCTGTCTCCTGGTCTCCTGCTGTTTCTCTCCCTCCTTTCACTGGTCTCCTCATGGCCAGATCTCCAGAGCCTCTTATATAGTGTTCCACCTTCGGGCCTTTATGTGTATTTCACAGACATGTTTTCCTCTACCATGAGCATCCTTCCCATCTCCACTCCTCCATCTGCATCCTCATATTTCCTTCTCCCCATTTTTCAGTTTCATCCAAATATGGCAACTCAGGTGAGAACGTTCGTGAATTCCACCTTGAGTTTAAATTTTTCTCTTCCAGAAAATAGGTTTTTCTTAACCTTGTGTACTTCATTTCATGTTGAGTAATTTTATATTTGTGCACAATACGATATACTTCTGTGCATCTGCTACTAGAGAGATAAGCTTTGGGGGCAGAAATTCTATTTTAGCATTTAACAATCCACCTGGTATTAAAGAATGCTTAGTACATAAAAAGAAGACTATGCTTGCAACAATTAATTACTGAACCACACTTAAATTATTCATAATAACTTAGGAATGATTTGGAGCCTGAAACTCGTGAAAGATGACAAACCAAAGAGACTAGCTAGCACTGTCTTTCTAATCTATAGAATTAAAGATTTTGACCACAACGATCAGATTGGGTGATGAAGATTGTCGAAGTCTGTATGTCATATTTCTGAAATTTAAACCTTTTCTTGCATTCTTGGCTGGGTCAATTCTACCCAAATATCGTCTTGAATAGAATGCAGGACCAAATGGGAAAGCATAACTTTACAGAGAAAAATGTGGAATTTTTTTTCTCCCAAAGTCTGAGCATAAGAGACATTCAGAATCTCCATGTAGAGAGTACTCTGAGTTTTAAAGCCCTGAGGGCATTTTGTTTGTTTTGCTTTGCTTAGATTTAGTTTTATGGATGAACTAAAGAAAAAGGAAAACACACCACATAAAAAAATTCTGTCTGAACCATATTTTTGCCCAAAGAGAGAGAGGCAAATTCCAGGCCTTCATATTGCTTCTTCTGTTTTATTAATCACTGTTATGAATTTTGTTTCTCTATCTCTACACTAGATTTGATTTTCAATAAGGCTAGAAATGCATATTTTGTCAATAATTTTAGTAGTTTGATGGTGCTTTATGGATATTTCAAGATGATGAAGCTGAAGGAGAGGTAGATTTAGCTGTTAAGTTTACCACATATAAATTAAGCTCTATTATCAAAGAATAATAATATTCTTATTTTATGTGAGACAGGCTATCTTTTTTTACTTTAATTCTTTTTTATTTTTTGGAATGCATTGGTCACGTGTTCAACTTGACAAATATCATTACCCAGAAAGGCTTGTAATCAACAACTTGAAACACAGAGCATTAATTTGAGAGCTGCCCAAAGGCAGGTGCCACATGGATGGCTCCTCAAGGAATAATCACTGACTGACACGTGATAAATTCAGCGCATAATGTAATGACTGCGCCTTCAGCTCTTAGAATCACTGAATGGCAGTTAAAATTTGGACATCGAGTAGATGCTTAGGCAAGGCTTCCAGGCTTTCAAGGACAATGGTAGTACTTTAGATTTTTGATTATGTTGGTATAACATAAACAAATATATAACAAAGTCAAAACATTTCATCTATTGAGATGTTTCTAGAAAACATGAATACCTACCATTAAATCTAAAACTAGATAAATATTGCAACTGACATAATAAATGTAGAATTTGCAAGAATATTGATTCAGCTTCAATCAATAGAGTTTACTATCGAGACACAGAAAAGAGGTCAGTGGTTTTGATGAATTTATTGAATATATCTTTGCAGCTACATAACAGTTTTGGCAAAAAAGTTCTTATTATTTTGAGAGACTTTTTATGTATATAATACACATTTTGTATACATAATTTTCTTTCTCTGTCATAATTTGATTTTTTGTGGCATTGAGGACCAAACCCAGGGGCTTCCTACCACTGAACTCTATTCTCAAACCTTTATATAGATTTTTTTCTATAACTATGTGTTCCTAACCTACCCAGGCAGGACTCAAACTTGAAACTCTCCCACCTCAATCTTCCTCATTCCTAGGATTGTAAGTGTTCACTACCATGTGCAGCTAAAAATTGAATGCTTTAACTTCTAACTTTAGACATGCAGTGTCCTGGATGAAAGATGGCTCTCAAAAATGTCTTTGTTATGATGCAAACATATAGAAAACTAAAAGTTCTATACTATTAAGTAATTAAGAATAACCTATGAGAGCTAAATTTGCAATGGAGATAAATGGTCTTTGGCTGAGAAAGACTGCAACAGCTGAGACAGAAAGGACATCCACCTGACATTCCACCAAGGAGCCTGAGACCATGAAAGACTTGGAAATGTCACTAGCTTGGGGGAAAATTTAGAAATCTTGAGACTGGAACATTTTGCAACCTCACTCCTCCCTTTATTGTTCCTTTTCAGTGACTTCATTCACAGAATTGCTTTCTAACCAGTCTCCCTGACTATAAGTTATCTTTCTTTAAACTGTGGGGGAGTAAAAGCATACATATTCAAATCTGATTATGCCATTTCCAGTGCAAAAGGGGTGAGCCTCTGAGAGAGGGGTGGGCGTAGACGTTCACTGATTCCCCAAACCCCATGTCTCTAATGTATTATATAATTTGGAGTTCATGTAATTACAAAATAAAAAAATAAAAAAATAGAAACACGTTTTATTTATTCTTCATAATCTGGAGAGAATAAAAATATATAGAATGACATTAAAATTCTCTGAAGTTTGGTCTTGACTTTTCTCTTTCACATCTTCATCCACTCTGTTGTAAGCATTATATACATTAATAATGAGAAAGGTCACTTTGCTCCCTAAGGAAATTCTTGAATGTCTTTGTATACATTATCTGTTCTCCCTTACAAACTTCAGACCTTCGACTACATTTTCAGTTTTTATCTACCATTTTAAAGCTAATTTGATTGGTATCCACTTTTTGAAGATTTCTCAGCCACCTGGTGTCTGAACCTGCAAGATAGTCCTGTCATCAAAAGATGTCGGTAAAAACTGAACAGTTACTAAGGTGAGGCAGCTTGCTCTTTGACTGTTAGTGGTATTGCTATTATAACTGATTGGGCAAACTTAGTTTCATTACACACTTATTATAGCATTGAACAAACTAAATTTCATTACATTTCATTTTTTTTCTCTAAACTAAAATAAGCTGATGCATGCCTAACTTGGATTTTTTAGTAGATGAATTACATAACAGGTAACTAAATGCTTTGTCATTTTTAGAAGCCATATTTAAATTAGAAGAATATATTCACTTCCAAAACTTCCTTTTTAAAAAATAAATCTTCTGCATCCCCGTTTTCTTTCCTTCATAATGATGTCACTGATAATATTACACAGACCTTTATACTGCACTCACTCGCTGTTAGACATGATTTTAGACTCTTGTATATATAGCCTCTTCTATAATCCTAGAGAATGGATCTATTTTTATTTCCATGGGAAGAAAACTGATTAATAAATATTGTAAATATTTGCTCAAAGTAAAAAAAAACAATATGTGTTGGTGCCAGGCTTTAACCCTATGTAGCCTGGCTCCAGAATCTTTTATCTGTAATCATTTGCTGATTCTGCTGTTGCGCTTTGTCTATTATAAAGCTCTGGAAGCCCTGGTCTGTATATACACTTTTTTTAAAGATTGTTTCTTCATCTTTCAAATGGGGGAATTAAAGCTTTGAGGTAAAGGATATTAAAAAGGCAATAGTTAATGAGTGCCTTACTGCCCAGCACTTGATAGGTAATCAAGGTTCAACTTACACCGATTCCTTAATATATAAATATTTTTTCTGATCAGTTATAGATCAAATGAATTTTGTGTATATGTGGTTTCGAGCTAAATTGATATATTGATATCTGTCTTAGGCACCTTTATGTCAGTAGAACAAAATATCTGTCTTCAGAATTTAAGAACTACAGATTTATTTGGCTCACAGTTTCCAGCGAATTCAGTTCAAAGTTGCGTAGCTCCAAGGCAGACAGAGCTTAATGGAACCGTGTGGTGGAGAAACAGCTGCTCATGCCATCGACCCCAAGAAGAGGACAGGAAAGGACTAAGCCAGGAAGAAGATATATTTTCCAAAACTATCCCCCCAATCACTCCCATTTTCTGATCAAGACATACCGAGCCTACTCTATTGATGAGTACTTCACCCATGATTCAGTCACCTTCCAGAAGTCCCATGTCAGACAGAAGATATATTTTGGGGACATTTTTCTTCCAAATCTTAACAATATCTGACTTAGCTTCCTTGAAACATACACCATTGCAAACTTTGAGCAAGGACATTTTACCTTGTCCACACCTACTTACAATCATGAGCACACCCTCCCCTGCCCTACCATACACGGTGGCTACTTCTCTAATTGAAAATTCCTTCTCCAAATAATAGCTCCTGAACATTTTTCAGAATCTAGTGTAGATTCCCATGCTGTGTCATGTGAGTAATACTGTTTCATCGTATCGTCAGTTGCTCTCCACAGATCAGATGATTACAATCAACAGGAAGAGTCTGCACAGTTTCGTAAGATATTCAGAGGTTGAGACCAATTCACACAATTATTATTTCTGTATGTTTATAGTAGTTGTTCAGTTTCATTATTTTTTATTGTTAATCTCTTAGTATGTCAAATCTACAAATTAATGTAGCTCATAGGTATGCATGTGTAGGAAAAATATAATATGTATGAAGTTCAGTACTACAGAAGTTTTTAAGCATCTGTTGTGTATCTTGGAATATATCTCCCATAGGTAAGAGAGGACTAAGGCACCTACACACTTTTACTTGGAATTTTCCCTGCTCTCTTTAATGAATTACAAATTATTCCTTCTTTGAGGTCTGGGATTTCTCCAACCTAGGCAGAACTGAATGCGCTTTGTTCTATTTCCAAGATTTTTTTCTGTCTCAATGAAAATAATATTTTTGTTAAGACGTCTTATTTCTGGTTTTTAGGTTTTGTGAGCTGTCCATATCTCTCATTCTAGGTAGCCCATGCACCATTAACATACTGGCCGTCACGTAACATCTATTTACTGAGTGACATATTAGAGTTTGAATTTGTTCATTGTCCATGTATGAGTATGGATTCATGGAGATTTAGTGGATGGACTTGTGCTTTCTATAGTTTAATTTTGTTAGTTAAGTAGATGGCTGCTGTTATTATAATGATGATTATTTATAATAGAAAACTGTGTGGCAATGATTGCATTTGAACAAATGAGTAAGTCAAGGGTATTATTCAACACATTTGCTACCTGTTTTATCTTTAAAGTACTCTATCATGAGGTCATATGTGTAGGTCCTTTTTAATTCCACTGTGGAGTCAGAGATTACCAAATACTGGCTTGATTTGTTCCCAGAATTAGAACCCGTCTTCCATCTGTGTTAGATTTAGAATCTTAAATTCCTCTAAGACTTATTTCTTTTTTCTGGAATACATCAAATTGCACCCTCAAAAGGGACTCTCCATCGTCTCAATCAGCATTCAGAAGCATTTTATATCTAATAAAAATTTGAGTCTGTTTTTCAAGATAGAGTGATTTTTATATTTGTTATTATATAAAGACAAAATGGACAGTGACTTGGGATAAGAAAAATTATCTGATTTGATTTTTTATAAAAAAGGATATTCATACTACAAGTGACATTTAGAGCCCATCTATAAAAGTGTTTTTAAAGCATTTTTTTTTTTTTTGGAAAATGAGAAATCCTGACATTAGAGAAGGTATTAAAAATGTTGTTTACCGTATGCAGTAATCCTGAAGTCTGCTGAACCGGAGCTCCAGCTTTGTGAAACGAGGTCCCCTTGCTGCACTGTAATAATGGTTTGCCTTTATTTATGCAGCTACCCATTGTCTTTGTAGTCAGGTAATAGCTGCAAATCAAATGGCATATTCTCATTCCCTGTCACATGTCCTGCTCTTTAAGCATTAGGATAAACAGATGAGGTTTCAGCAAACCTGTTGTCAGCAATACACTATTTCCAGTGACAATAAATCTTTCCACTAATGATATTAGGTCACACAATTGGTCTTTTGCACTGTGTACTCCCAATGCGCCTTTCAAAGGCAATGTCTTTGTAAACAAGCATTTCTATAATTCAAGGTATTACATGGTAAGAAATAAGCTAGATCCTTTAGCATATTGAGAAGTTGGGAGCTGGCAAAATAAAAGGGTATAAGGTAATCAGTACAGCAAGGTAAAAAACACTCAATGCAACGCAACATAAGCGGAGAGACAAAAGGGAGAATTCCTCAGTTTTATTTATTTATTTATTTTTTTTTTTCGAGACAGGGTCTTGCTCTGTCGTCCAGGCTGGTCCTGAATTCACTTCAAAGCCCAGACTAGCCTTGGACTCACTGCGATCCTCCTATCTCAGCCTCCCGAGTGCTGGGATTACAGGCGTGCACCACCATGCCTAGCTTAAGTGGTGCGGGGGAATCAAACTCAGGTACTTAGCGCTTGGCTTAGCATTTGCTCGAGCGCTTTTAACCGCTGAGCCATTCCTCCAGCCCTCCTTGGTTTTATTTTTAAAAAGCCTTTACATGTTTCTACATGCAGTAGAAAGTTCAGAGTCAGAAAGAAAGTAAATTAATAGGAACAGAGGTCACCGAGAAGAGAAAATACCACCATGCTGTCTTTAAGATAGAGAAGGAACCATGAACCAAGTCAACCTCTCAAAGCTAGAAAATTCAAAGAAATTGAATCACTTTCTAGCTTCAGAAAGAGCATGCCACTACTAACATCTTGAATTGTCCTAAGGAAACCTGTTTCAGTCTACTGAAATCCAAAAGTATAAAAAAAGTTGAGTAGCGTTAATCTACAGTTTGTCTCTGGAGCAATAGAACACAGATTTAGGCATGTGAAAGTAGAGTGTTGCCAGAATAAACGTCTAAAAATGTGAAAATGGCTTTAGATTAGGCAATCTACACAATGCACATGAACAGCAAGAATGATTCTAAGATGCATAATAGAAATATATGAATTTCCTCCAAAAGATTTGAGTAGAAATGAAATATTCAAGACATGGGCTTCTAAAGGTGTTAAAGGGGAAAGTGTGGAAAACCTATGTAATTTTAAATCATTCCCAGTTTATAAACCAATTATTGACAGTAATATGAATGTCAGATAGTATAGCTGGCAAGGATGAAATGATATTTTAAACTCGAATGGTTGTCAACGTAGAGGAGAGGTAAATTCTAGTTGCAAAGATATGTAAATATCAGTGAAAAAAAAAATCTTTACCGAAGGCCGTGAGAAACCAACTTTCAGTCAGTAACAGACTATAAATTTCCCATTTAAGATTGTTTCATAAACTCAGGTCAAAAGCCTTCTGTGATTCCTCCTTCCCTCTGTTTCGTTCTATGAAAATCTCACATACACTGGGGCACGTTCGAAAGATGGGCAGTTTCGGAGAATTATTCTCATTTCCCCCAAAGCTAGCTTCCTTTTTTTTTTCTACTTTCCATAAAAGTAACCACCTTTGATACAGCCACTTGGCAAACTCAAAGACCTTAGACTTATGGTCTTTGAGATGTTGATAGCACAGCTTGTGAGACATGGAACCGAGTTAGGAATATCCTATAGAAATACAAATATACAAAGAGTTTATATTATGTATACAGCTGATAGCCTTGGAATAAGCTAAAGTACCCTGGAAAACTCACAAGGACAAGGAATGTGCCCAAGCTATAAACCAAAGGTCTAAGGAATTTAAAGAATGAATGCTTTCAGCAGCATCAAATGCGTCAAAGAATTTGAAGAATGAAAATTGCAATCAGAAAGCCATTGTCTCTCTCAAGAGAATGACCTCTGCAAAAATGTGTAGTAAAAATTGCAAAAATTTTAACCTGAGTGAAACATAAAAAGACAAGACACCATCATATTTAATTAAAATATTTGGTGAAAATAGTATAGGTGCTTGAATGAGACTCATTTCAGTGAAACAGTATACATATTTTTTTTCTGTAGGCTATAGAAACTTTATATTCCGTGAGAGATGAGAAAAAAGCCAATAAAAAATTCATCAATTTAATTATTAAGAAAAGACTTAAATATGGGGAAAAAAACAGATTTGCCTTTGGCAAGAAAGAAGGACATTTATTTCTCTGACCTGAGGGAAAAGTATGATTACTTTTAGTTGGAGAGGGTGTCCACAGCTCTTCTATGACACTGTTAGTGGCTAATATCATGAGACACACGTAAGCACTTTGGAGAAGAACATAATAGCTCTGGATGAGGATGGAGAAATTTTGGGAAAGCCCTTGTGGAAGAATCTAGTGAGAGGGGTAGTAGGAACATGAAAAGTAACCGGGAGTGACTACCCAAGGTTGGAGGGCAAGTACAATTGCATTAATCATTGTTTATCGAAATTGTAAGGTGTCTGACAACGACAACTTAGGAACATAAATTACTTATTTTGTCTCTCGGTTTTTGGGGTGTTCTCTTCATCGGTCTCATAGCTTTTGAACCTGCGGTAAGAGAATGCATCATAGCGGTTGCTTATGGTAGAGAGAGAGTGACATTTGGCAAATGAAAATCAGTGAGCACTGGGCAAAATCTCAACGTCCCCTTCAAAGGAGCGCCCTCAATTAATTACCTAATGACCTTTCTCTAGCCCTGCCTCATACAGTTACCATAACCTTCCATTGTTGCCTTCCCGGGAAGCAAGTCTTTACCACATAGGTCTGTGGAGACATTTGGACATCAAACTCTTGCAACAACTATGCAATTAGGATTTCTGTGATCTTCTAGAAAAATCAGGTGCCTGGGAGAAAGTAATGAAGACAAAAAACAGATTTTCCAGTTCTCATTGACAAAGAGCTGAAGGATTCTGAGCTGCAGTGGACGCATTCTCTACGAAGTTCCCCTGTGTATGAGTAGGAGGCAGAATGAAGCACAATACTGGTCATGGCCTGATGCGGCATCACACTTTGCTTCCCACGTTCTCACATTTCACTGCAAGGAAGAATCTAACTGTGTTGTTTGTCAGAGTCCAGCAGCCCCAGCTAGGTATGCTAATTCATTAGGAAAAAGGTGAAGTCAGGTTTCTGTGTGGAACAAACACCTAAGAGATCCTGGAACAGGTGCTCTGAAACCCATACTGTTCATGCTTGCTCTGATCTCATAATGAGAAATAGTGGCCTAAGGAAGAAGGATTATGTTATGGAGCTGCAGGTCACAAGGACGATCAACAAGTCGGTTTATAATTAGAGGGAAGCTATTTTAAAAAGCGTAGCTATAAGAGAGAGAGCTTCATTTCAAAGTATGAGCCTTGGCAATGGAGTTCTTTTTTTAAGGTTATTATATTTTAAAGAGAAATAGAGAAAAAAGGCTTTTCTTTTGGGGCCATTCTACTTTCTACCTTCCAAGTGGGACCTATTTTATAAAATTTCAGGACAGTAGATTAACCACTTTTACTAGTAGCCGGAGCTGCACTACATTAAACCTTCAAACACATTGGTATAACATCATTCCTCTGTTTTTTTTTTTTTTTTTTCTCTCTCTCCCATGGCTTACAAGATAAGAGACCCGGGGCCTGTTATAAGATTTGCCTTAGAGACTTGTTTGTAGAAAGAGACATTGCCACACTTAGAAACAAATTTGTACTTGTATTTTCTATTTCTGCCTTTTTTTGTGTGTTGTTCGTCCTCCTGGAACAGCAAGAAAAAGAGAAAATTATGAATTTGTAGTTTCCTGTTTTTTTGTCATTATTATAGTCCCAAACTGTATCATATTTTTATCAGAGGTCAAAGATTTGTACATTCCTCTCATTATCATTTTTATCATTTTCTCTGAAAACAGAGAATAAAAAGAAGACACTAAAAATACGAACAAGCACAAAGGCCTCATTAAATGACTATCTAATGGGATAAGTTAGTAGGGACATTCGTGTGCATTAGAGTGTTTAGAATTGGAGTTTTTGTAGCCAAGATTAGGGATAGGTGATTGTGTGGCTTACGGATCCTTCTCAGTAACCAGAATATTGGTTTTATTCTCTTTATGATAGAACATCACTCCATTAGTTGAGGTGTAGTCTATACACCACAATAGTGGAAGAAAAATGAGCTCTTGATCTTGTGGACTATAACCAGGATTCAGCAAGTATTTTTCTAAACAGACCTGAGCCGGAGACGAGCTTGGTCATTGCAGCCACAAAGTTTTATCATGCAAAACCTACTGGTCGATTTTTTGTTCACTAATTTTTTTTCTAAAATATACTGTTCCTTTGTTGTTTTTATGAGAATTGAACAAATTAACATACGTAAAGTTGAAATAGCATCTGGCATATATTAAGTACAGTGTATTCAAGACAACAGTGACAGTAGCAGTTATTGTTACAATTAATATTTTTAGTTTTATCCAGTTACATGGTTCCAAGCATAGTAATCACTGAGATTAATATTTCTTTTCTTCAAAAACATGCTGATTCAGTATAATTTATATATTAAGAAATAATTTAGGAATAATGAAAATCTAATCTTTTGGGAGGGAATAGCTTTATCCCATAAAATCATGATACTAAAGTCGAAAAATACACACTGAGTTAAACTTAGCTCTGAAGGATCCCACAAAATGCATGCATCTTATGAAGACAGTAAGGAAAGCCATCCACATCTGGTATTGCAAAGTTTTTCTTCCTGACAAACTAACTTTTTAAGTTTGTCTAGTGTGTGTGTGTGTGTGTGTGTGTGTGTGTGTGTGTGTGCGTGTGTGCTAGGGACTGATCCCAAGACCATCACTCTTGCCCTTTTTATTTTTTATTTTGAAACATACACAATCTGAGTCACCAAATTGTCCAGACTGGGTTCAAGATTTCAATCATTATGTTGAAGCCTCACAGAGCACTGGTTTTGTGTACAACCACACCCAGTTATAAGTATTAACTTATATCAAGTATGAACGTTTCACTGTGACATTTCTGTACACATATATAGTACTTTATTTATATCCACGGTCCCTACAACTCTGTTGGCATCACCTCTCCCCTTCCACCACCCACTGCTGGCTCCTACTTAGCTGACTTTCTTTCTTTGTTTCTTTCTTTGTTCCTTCCTTCCTTCCTTCCTTCCTTCCTTCCTTCCTTCCTTCCTTCCTTCCTCCGTCCCTCCCTTATTATTCTCTTTCTTATTCTGTGAATTGAGCCCATGGTAATGGTCATGGGGAATATATCCTCATCTCATTTTGACTTTTTTTTTTTAACTTTTGACTTTGAGACAGGGTCTTGCTAATTTCCTAAATTGTCCGGGATGATCTCAACTTTGTGAGCCTCCAATCTCAGCCTCTTGGAGAGCTGGGATAACAAGTGTGTGGCCCTGGAGCCTGGCTGACACTTGCCTTTCTGTGTGATGAATATTTTTCTTAATGTGACAATCTCCACTTTTTACTCAATGCACTACCAATGATATGACCGTATTCTTCGTTAAGTACATCCACGGGGTGGATACACCTTTTCTATTTTCTGCTTTGTTGGTGGATATCTAGGCTGACTAAACAAATAGGCTATTGTGAGTAATGCCATAATAAAAGCACAAGTATGACGTTTGCATGCTGACTACATTTCCTTTGGAAATATATACCCCAGAGGTATATGATCAAGAGTCAAGATCAAGAGCAATATCACTGGTACATATGATAGCTCAATTTTTAGTTTTTTGAAGCACTGATTGCCATAAAGGCTCTATCAATTTCATTTTCAACCAACAGTTCATAAGGTTTCCTTTTTATGTACCTCTTTGTTACCATTTATTATTATACTTTAGATGTGGAAATCCGACCCCCCCCCCCCAAAAAAAAAAGCCTCCTGTGTCATGATCTTGTGGAATATCTATGGATTTCATGTGCTGTTAAGAGATGAGGCCTGGTCAGGAGGGGACTATCAGTGTGTGGTGGAGGAAAGACATATGGAAGATTATATATTGCAGGCATGTCATGGATGATGGGCATTTAGTAGAATATAGGTGTATGGCATGTTACTAGGCATGTGGCCTGGAAGTGGTGGATCACTGGGATGTAACTGGAAAAAGGCAAATGTCTGGGTCATGACCTGGACGTATGCTAATTTGACCTTTCTTCTCTGCTTTAGCTGTCTATCTGCTCCTCCTATAAAGAGCTTTTTCCCCCCAACTACACCCAGGCCATGTACATCTGCCATTGTCACCAGCCTATGAATGAACTGTGTAAAGACTTCTTAAGCTGGAAACTATAGTAAGCCTTTCCTCCTTTAAGATGGAGATGTTAGGTTTTCTACCTCAGCAATAAAGAGATCATTAAAATAGTTTTTATTATTTTTTCGATAATAGACATTCTAACCAGTGAAGTAGAATCACAAGGCAATTTTCCAGTTATATTTCCCTGATGTCTAAAGATGTTGAACTATCTTTACATATTTATTAATTACTGTTGTGGTTAGGATCTGGAGTGTCCCCCAAAAGTCTCATGTATTTTAATGGAATCATGTGATGTTGGTGGATTGGGGTCTGGTCTGGAGGGGTGGATTGCAGTTAAATTAGGATTAACGATTAACGGTGTGTAGTGGCCACACCTGAATGCAATAGGGACTAATTACTGGGCGGAGCCCTGAAAGGATACATAAGCTGCACCTGCCTTCCTGGAGGGCGGGGACTAGTCTCAACTAGCCTCAGTTTGCCTTCCTGTTTGTCCGGGGAAGCTGCCTCCACCTCTCTCTCTGCCATGGACTTCAATTGTTGCCGGCCACCCCTGAATGGACTGTGACCTTCGAGACTGTGAGTTAAAACAAACCTCTCCTTTCCTAAGTTTGCGGGTGTCAGGTATTGAGTGGATTGCTTGCTCTTTTTGATAACCATTGTTAGTTCTTTATATATTCTAAACATTAATCCTCTGGCAGATGCATAGCTAGTAAATAATGTCACCCTTGTTTTAGGTTGTCTCATTATTCTTGTGATAGTTTTGTTTGCTTTGCAGAATCTATTTAATCCATTATAATTCCTTTTATTAATGCTTACTTTCATTTCCTGAGCCACTGACATTCAGGAAATCGTTGCCTGGATCAATATCTTGAGTGTTTTTCATGTTTTAACTACTAGTCTCAAAGTTTCAGATATTACATTAAGTTACTTGATTCTTTCTGAATTCGTTTTATACAGGTGAAGGGTTCTTGTTTCTTGAAATGATGAAAATAATGTGTATTCTACAGGACTCGGACAGCATTCCTGGTAACTGCCTGCTTAGTCCAGTTGATCTATGGTGTAGTTTAGAAACTCTGATGTTTCTTTTTTGAGGTTTTGTCTGAATTACTTGCCTACTTGTGAGAAGGAGAGAGTATTGACATTTCGGCTGTTGTTGTATTCTGTCTCTTTAAGCATAAAAAGAATATAATTGGGTTCTGTGATATGTAGTGCGTATATATTTGTTACAATTTCTAGATATGTTTTTCCTGATTTTGGCTTGCAGCGTGTTTTACCAGTATGAGTACACATATTTTTGTTTGCTCTGGATTCTACTCATTTAGAATTTGCTGTCTTTCACTCTGCTGCGCGTGTAGTAGATTATAGGTATATGGCACATTGCCAGGGAGAAAATTGCTGGAACTTTTTTTTGAGCCAATATGCCATTTTTCACCTTTTGTTTGATGGAATAACACTTTTTACTGTCAATATTAGTACCGAAAAGTATGTGCTAATTTCTTTTATTATGTTGAATATGTTTTTCAATAATCTAACTTTATTTTTCCTCTATCTCAAGAGTTTGATGATTAAGCAATTAATGTTTGGTTTGTTCCTAATTCTCATTTGTTCATCTGTTTTCCAACTGAGAATTATTCTGACACTTTTTTTCATTATGTCTGTTTCTCTTCTTCTATGTGTACAGGATTCATTTAAGGAAAGTTTTTTAATACTATTTTAGTACCCAAGAATTCCTTTAGTTTTGCTTATCATGGAAAGCCTTTATTTCTCCTTCAATCCTGAAGGACAATTTTGCTGGATACAGAAATTTAGATTGGCAACTATGTTCTTTCAGGATTTAAAATGGCTCATTCTCTGTCCTCTACACATTTAGAGCTTCTTTTGTAAAATCTACTGTTTTTCTAAGGCATTTTCTTTTATAATTTAGTTATTGTTCATCTTTGTACATCTTAATATTCTTTCTCTGTTCAGTATTTTGGCAGTTTTATTATAATATGATATGGTAGAGTTATTTTCTTATTATGTCTTTTTTTTTTTGCATTCTCAATCCATCCTATACCTGGTTGTCTATATCTTTCTCAAGATCTGAGGAGTTTACTGGTATTAATAGGCTTCTTAAATCTCTACCATATAGATCTATCCATCTGTCCTAGTTTGATTGTAAGCTTTCTACTTTAATGATGTTCCATAAGTCTATATTTAATTTATTTTTCCAATTTTTACTATTGTCTAAGTGTGGTAATTTATCAGTCATATTATTCTTTCTTCTCCTTAATCTAGTCTATTGATGAGATTTTCAACTGAGTTTTTCATTTGCTCTGTTGATGTTTTATTTTCAATATTTTAATTTTTTGCAATGCTTAATGATTTCACTTGTTTTCTGTGTAACTGATACATATATCATACATGTTGTTGTGTTTTTAATCCATCCCTCTCCTCTCCCTCCTCAAGTCCCTTCTTCATTTTCCAACAATCCTACCTTTTGTGTTTCTTGTTATCTCTCCTTTATTTTACTATTCTAATTTTTAATTAATTTATATTTTAGTTCCCTCACAAAATAAACTACTTGATATTTAACTTTCTATATCTGACTTATTTCTTTTAGCCATATGGCTTCATTTCTATTTATATTTTCTACCACAGCTCAGTCTCCCTACTGCTCATACTTTTTCCCTCACTTGCTTCCTGGCTACGAATGTCTTTCTTGGCCAGTCAATGGGGCAGGTATACACAAGGCCTCGAATTATGATCTCAGACATAAATACTCACATGGGTTTCATACTCTTTTATACACAACTATACATTAAGCACAATTATGTCAATATGATCAAAAAGACGTTCATTTTCTCCTAAATGCATTTTTTATGATTCTCAAAAATGTCAACACCACCACTTTATCTCAGCAAGTCTATCTTAATTGTATCACTTTTCTTCACTTGTATATTAAAGCTTTTCACAGTCTATCTGCTTGACCTTTATAATATATCTGTAATTTAGCTATTTGTTATCTTCTTTATACTTTTACAGCAATTATAATAACACATGTTCTATTTACACAACTGAAAAAAAAACTACTTTGTTTTATTTCTTCTATTATTGTCTGCACCGTGTATAGACTCAATTTCATTAAAATGTCAAGCACATAGCAATGGCATTACTCAAGTTAAATTGCTCTATTTCATAGTTTAGAGTCTTCTAATTTAAGTGGCTTGAAATTCACATCAAATAATAACCAGTCCCTTTAGAATATGTCTCTTACCTTTGCAATGTTATGTCCTAATCTTCTTTTCTGTATCGATTATGATTGAGAAGCACAGGCCCCCTCCTTCTCATTAGAAGTCCTGATAGTTTTGTATGAGAGGAAGAAAAAGTGAGGTAAAAGAAGGGAGTCAATTCTGTCGCTGGTAAGACAGTGACAACCATAGCGGCCCTCCCATGTCCCTGAAGCCATATTCCAAGACCCTCAGCAGATGCCTGAAACTGCAGATGGAAACTTTCCATATTTAAAAAAATATATATATTTTCTTCCTTTATTATGCTTTTTCTTTAAAAATATACCTATGATAAAATTTAATTTATAAATTGGGCACAACAGGAAATGAATAGCACTGATAAAATAGAACAATAAAAACAACATGTTGTGATAAATGTTAAAAAATACAATATCTTTCTCTCTCTTCCCTTTCTTCATCTCAATTTTACTATACTTTTCCCTTTCAAGGGTCTGAAGGTGTGTGTAACTTAGTGATTAGAGCACTTTCTTAGACGATTCGAGGTCCCAGGTCCCATTCTCCATTACCACATACTAACTGGGTGTGATGGTGCATCCCAGTAATCCCAGCACTCAGGAAGCTAAAGCAAGAGGATTTCCTTGAGTTCTAGGCCAGATTGTGCTACATAGTGAATCCAGGTCCTGCTTGGACTACAAAGTGAGATGCTGTCTCAAAAAAATGCAAATCTTTTTAAAGATGGTCTGAGATTGTGCAATTCTTGTGTGATAAAATTAACTGACATAAGTGATGCAGGCAGGTGAGGGAGCTTTAGGCTTCTATTGACCTTCTCCATCAATCCCCTATTCTTGGTAA
Source organism: Ctenodactylus gundi (assembly GCA_004027205.1). NCBI lineage: Eukaryota > Metazoa > Chordata > Mammalia > Rodentia > Ctenodactylidae > Ctenodactylus > Ctenodactylus gundi. Next base: position 73,136 of record PVKB01002900.1, read on the forward strand.
AGGGATGATTCCTCACGTCGTTCTGCTGCATCACACCGCGGTACAAATCATCGCTTGTCCAGGCCTGCTCTGTGTAGGATGCGCACCCAGGAGTCACTGGAGCTGTCTAGATGTTCAGATTGACTGTCACGGTACATAGTGCTTGTGTTCAGTTAACTCTCACAATAATGTATAATATAAAACATTTATTTCTGACATTTTCATTTAATATTTTCGAAGTCTGGCTGATTGTGGTCATTAAAAATGCCGCAAAAGAAAGCATGAATAATTTGGGTCTGATATGATCAGGAAAAAGCAGTTCTAGTTTTGTGGCAGTGTTACTGTATCATTTGACTTGTTTGTGCCTTGTTGGAAATGTTAATTGTCAGGCTTGTTTGTGTTTGTTGGAAATGTTTGTATTATGTTAGGAGCATGTTCATTGGGTTTACTGTAGGATCTACTTTTTGGGACGTGGAAGCAAACTCAGTTATATAAGAATGCCCAACCCAACCACTCTCCACTCTTGATTTCCTTCACCATTCTAAGTTTCCTCAAGACACTAACTGAAATAATTACATTAATTCAGTCATTGCACCTGCTGTGTCTTTGCTAAAAGAACAGAAGCCCTCAATAACAGCAACTTTTTGCTTGTTTACACTATTTTATTCCATCATCATCAAAAAGCTTCTGACATCAAGAAAGTCCTTAATAAAATGTCAGGGGAAAAATGACAGACTCACATAAATAGGACCAAAATTAAATCACATGGTATTTTTATTTAAAGTTTCATAAGTTAACATCCTGTCTCCAAATACTTGAACGTACTTTATTCCTGAAATCCACATTGGGTAGGATGTGTGTGCAAGAGCTGCTTCTTCTCTCTGTCTACACCTGAAGAAGGAACTTCAACTCCTACTTCTCCAGCCTTCGAATTTTATTCTGTGTATCATTGGAGGTAACCGAACAAAGGGATCTCTACAAGCTCTTTAATAACACTGTGTCAATGAATTCTTGGCAAAAAAGAATTCAAAGGCTGACTCATTCTCCAGTGTGATTCCTTTATGGGAAATCACCCAGGAGGAGATTTTTTTTTTTTTTTTAACAGTTCCATTGTTGTAAACACACGTCAGTGCTGGCTTTCATGGCTTTCTTCTCAGCCCGCTAGAACTCAGTGGGCTATTTCTACTCTGTGTCTCTCCCTTGCCTCTGACTTGTCTCCCTTTCACTGTGGGAAGGAACCCCCTCAGGAATGCTCTAACTGGAAAGGTACCTGCGACTATCCTGCCAGATATTGGAAGCATAAGCCACAATGGAGACTTCTTTTCACGTTACTCAGATGAGAAAGACAGGCTAGAGGATGCTACATTGAGTGTTTACATTTCTCTAGTTAGGTGAAAACCAGAAACCCAAATTTATCTTACTGTGTCCTCATAGGACTATGTACATTCTCTGAGTTTTTTGTTTTTTCCTCTTAGTATTCAACATTAAATTGAGATTAGACACAAGTATCCTCATTGTATTTATGGGAAGAATGAATTCCTGAAAAACACATCATACTACCTAGAAGTTTGTTACTCCTGCACCTTTTATAACCAAAGGGATATTTTCTTTACATGGTAGTTTCAAGGAAAGGATAAATGCATGCTGATAGAATCACCTCTTTAGAAGTCTGTATTCATGGGCAAAAATCCTTTTGGAAGATACAGAATTTAAAACACTGCCCTCTGGCTTGAGTTCTCTGGATGAAAAGCCAAAAGATGTCTCAAGAAATCTGAAACAAAAGGAAAATATTAGTATTCTTTGATGCGCTAACTAAAATTTTCTCCTGTGATTAAATTTTACATGGAACTTAAGCATATTTTCTTCAGGTGGGCAAGTATGACTACCCTACATTTGCATTTAGAAATTCAAATGATGCTAAAAGCTAGACTTAATCTGCCTTTTCTTGTTTTAAGTCTCATTCATTGTTACCTTTCCTTTTCCAGTAGTTTTTTTTCATTACTAATCAATGCTCTCTCTTTTATTGATGTAATGAAAACATCTTTCTGTATGATGTAAAAATGACTGTCAGTAGGTGTACATTCATGTCATGTTTTTTAATTGTAAACATTTTCAAACATACAAACATTAGAAATATCCCTCGTGGTACCTCATTTAGCTCTTTGTTGGATGCTACTTGACTTACTGTGTCTCCTGACATTATTGGTAGGAGACTGACCTGTATTGAGTAATATGCTCAAGTTTTCATCAGGGACAATGGGAAAACAAGGACTAAAAAACCTCCAATTAATATAAAGTATTTTGAAAAAGATTATCATAAGAGGTATAAAAAAGTTGATAGGAATTGTTCATTGTGAAGCTGCAATGCTACCACATGTATATGGCATGGTTTAATAACACATTTTGCTCATAGTTTTACAATCACTAACTTCTTTCCAAATGAATAAACGAAAGAAAATTTTACTGATAATTTTTGATGGTGGAACACATCACATGGTAAATGAATTCCTTTTTATGAACTAAGACTTGGCTCTTGTATTCCAGTAAACAACAAAATTCTCAGATGTTCAAGTGGCCTAGTGTTTGTGTATAGCCTAAATACATCCTCCAATAGTGCTTGAGTACTTTATAGATTATTTATAATGTCAAAAAGTATAAATGTGAGGTAAATTATGCTATTATATGCCAATTAGGATATGATGATAGGAAAAGATATCTGCGTATACTCAGTACATATGCATTTTTTCAAATAATTTTGATTTGTGGTTGGTTAAATTACCAGATATAAAACCTTTGGATGTGTAGTGTTGATTACAGTATTGATTTTACTTAAAGGGAACAAATCAGTAAATTAATTAATTACCTCAACCTTTTTTATAGATAGTGAAAGAAATACCAAAAATAACTTACTACCACCTTTATTTATTGATTAAAAAATACATTCTCCATCTTAGAAGTTCTTTGAAAGGCTTATCTTTTTCATAAAATAATGTTTAAGTGGGTTTTAAAAATGATCAGCAGGCGAAATATGAATTACATAAGTATGAAGAGTATTTAGACATGAAACCTAATCCGATATGGTAGAAAGGCAGGAAACACCACTTAAGTATCAATAATGGTCATTGAATATTTCTATTGTTAACCAGGGGAATTTAGAATCCTATTAACAAGTTCTTTGATTCAATTCACCAAAGAGATAATGCAAATACTCACCAATTACAAACAAAAAGTAATGTAAAATGCATCAGTCCATAGTCTATTATTTGCCAACTGCAAACAAAAAAAAAAATGACCAACCAACCATCCTGCTGCTTCTTGTGAAACCATTTTCAATGGCAGACTCACAATATTAAAAACATGCATTTGCTAACCTTTTAGCCAGAAGTATATTTTGTGACATACTAAGTAAATTATAACTCAGAAGCACCATGTTTCCCCTACTAAAGAATGCCTAAAACAACGTCACCACAGCAGGGAGCTTTTTCTTACATCCCAAGCTGTTGTGCAGAATCTTGGTGGCTCTGCTTTCTGTAGAGAGGGAAATGTGTCAGAGAAGAAAAGAACGCCATTGTAGTTATTTTTGTTTCAACTAAGAGGCGCTTTGGTATTCATCTGAGGGGAAGGAAGACACAAGTGAAAAATACAGACAGTGATTAAAATCCCATTTGCTTTCCAGTGGGTGTTCTGTACAAGCTTTATCACTGTTTCTGGAGGTAAAACAAGAAGGTGTTCAACCTTTGTATCCCACTGCCATACTATTAATCTCACCCAGAACGAAAACAGAAGTTCCCAGTATGTGGTGCCCATGAAATGGAGGCATTTAATAGGCCAGGGCTTGATTCTATCACAAACGGTGTCATTTGCCAACTTTAGCTGGAAGTAAAATCTAATCTCACAAATAAATGAAATAGAAAAGAAAGACATAAAACATCTGTTTTCAGGTTATTTTAATGTTTGTAAGTTGAATGAGCTACTTTCTAACTTAATCAATTTATCTTTGTGAGTTAATGGACTGTAATATCATATTTTTTCTGCTAAAATCCAGTTAAGGTGATTCTTATAGCCCTTGACTAAATGAAACTTTTCTAGAAAAAAACTTATTCCCCTAGATAGATCTGTGGCTAGTCTCAAAAAACTGTCTTCTTGGGCAGGAATGTTGTACATTTTTTGGTACATTTGCCAGTACTTACTTTTTGTATTCTTGGTAAGTTGTCTCTGAAATATAATAGTAGGCTATAACTTAGCACATAGTGAGTAATGCAATTTGGGGAAAAGGAAGTAACTATTTGAAAAATCTACCTTTTGAGTTATAAGTTCTTGGTTTCCAAAGTCTAATTCATCCTTGATGTGAAAATCTTTAAGTAACTTGAAATAATTTAATTTTTAAAAACTAAGGCTTTTTAATGGAACAAACATACAGCTCTAAAACTGTGACAATTCCAAAACCCATCAGTTAACAAAGTAAAGGCTTGAAGATGCATTCTTTCTCAAACCTATGTAACTATCAAGAACTTCTCATTTAAAATGTCTAGGACAAGTAGTATTTTAGATTTCAGTGGATTTTGTGTTTGATTTAGGTCTTGGAAAATTTGCATGTACATAATGATATATATATATATATATATATATATATATATATATATATATATGTGTGTGTGTGTGTGTGTGTGTGTGTGTGTGTGTGTGTGTGTGTAGGATAAGGAGTTCAAGTCTAAACACAGCATTCACTTATGTTTCATGTAAAACTATGTGCATATGCCATAGATCATTTCATACATCATTAATGTGCTTGCATTTTTGCTGTAACCTATGGCAAGGGGTCAGCTGTCAACTTTTTCACTTGTGGCATGATTTTATTAGTCAAAGTTTGAGATGTTGGAATGTTGCAGGTTTCAGCTTTTTGGACTAGGAATGCACAAACTGTAGCCTTGCTGCTTTAATGCTGTGCCACTGATGACTTCAGAGGAGAGTTCAGAACACACAACCCCCCCCCCCCCCCCCAGTAAATAATTCTCTCATGTTCATTCCTTAGAGTTGAATAAATTTTTAAGAATAGTAGATGTAGGAAGGGCACTTGAACCATAGAAAGAGGAAATAATACTCTCATGCAGAAGGTATACTCACTGCACGTGAGGGAAGAAAGGCATTCTTCTAATCAGATATGGAGAGTCAAAAGTGACAGAAATTTGCATTGATAAGCTTTGTTAAACTATCTCTAATTTTCTTAGTCATTTTCTATGATTATCTAAGCTAAACTTGGTCTTGTCATATTTATAATCAACTGTGCCATATTCCATAATCTACTCTGTCCAATTCTATGTGTTCAACTACAGCTACTTTTTAAACAATAATTGTATTGTGGTAAAAAAAAAATCGCATGACATAAAATTTAACTTTTTTTGGTAAAACATGAATTCCATATCTTTAGCACATTAGAACCATGGGGTTTGAAGAATCAGTGAGTGTCTACTGCCACCCCTTTTTCAAAGGTTCAGCCCTTTCCTGTCTGACTATTGCCTCATTTCTACCCTATCATTCATGTTGGGGCTTTTATGTCATTATTTTTGTGCGCTTCTTAACAGGTACACTGATCAACAGTCAGTCTTTTGTGCTTGGTCCATTTAACTGAGCACTATTGACTCCATCTGGCCCCATTTTCTTTCCCACACTTCATACAAGTCTCTCTTTATGGATGCATAGTATTCAATTTAGTATTGCTATCACATCCTCTTTAACCATTTCTGTATGGATGGACTGGTAGATTGCTTGCAGGATTTGGCTATTATGAATTGTGATGATATAAATATGGAGAGGTATGTGTCTTTTTTAATATGTTGACTTTATTTCATTTGGGAAAGTGCCAATAGATCAACAGCTCTATCCAATGGAATTTCTATTCTCAGCTTTCTAAGGAACCCCCAGACTGCCTTCCATTATGGTTGTTACCCTTATCATTTGACAGAGGGCTTGAAATTTTGGCAAGAACCATCAGGTAAGAGAAAAGAATAAAAGGAATATGAATCAGAAGGGAAGAAATAACGGTGTTCCTTTGGCAAATGACGTGGTATTCTACATAGGAGACTCAAAATATTGCACCCAAAGACTCTTGGAACTAATAAATAACATAAATGAATTAGTAGGCTGTGAAATCAATACCCACAAAAATTCTTATACACCAATAATGAATTCAAAGAAAAGGAAATTCAACTACTTTTGAATGATTTTTTTTCTTTTGAAGAGCTCATATTCCATATAGAATATACATTAAGTATATTTGTATGTTACTCAGCTGTTAATTTGCCAAACATATTCCAATGCCATTCTCAAGCCCAGATAAACGACTGAAACAGGTTATAAATTAAGTTTTCTGTTATGATTTATTTTGGTGCACACTTTAAAAGTTTCTTAGGTTGGCATCTGTCATAAAGAAAAGCAATTAAATGTCAACGGTATTATTTCTGGGTGGTGTTGAAGGAAACCTGGCGACCCTATCTCTGTTGGCTGAATTGATTAGGCACAGCTATCGTCACATGTAGGGATGCTCAGCTACTTCATCTGGTGATTTAGATATCCACGTTGCTATTGTCTTGCATTCTCTCCAACCCAAATACGGCTCTCTTCACTTACTGTGGAAGGGATGCAGTCATTAGTGTGATTTCTGATTTTAGTTTATTGTGTAGAACTGTTCTACCATTTGAAGCAACGGCAGATTACAGAAAGAGAGGGAGCCCCTAGTCAGTAACCAGGAAATGTTTTGGTTAAACTAGCTAAATAGCATAGAAACATGCATTTAATTGATAATACAAAGACTGAAAAACATAGTTGTGTTAGGTAATATTCCACATGTTAATAAAATTTAAATTAATAAACTGATTAAAATCCTTATGTAAAGAATGGCGTATGATAAAAACAAAACTTGAAATTTTAAAATATACTTTTCTTACTTACTTTTAAATTATAGAAAAAATTTTGTTATGGCAGAAGCTAAGCTGCTCTGTACTAATTGCCATGATGTCTCAGTCTATATTTCAATTATCTAAACTATCAAGGCATACCATAAACTTTTAATTCTTGTGTTGAATAACATTCCTCTTCAATTAGAATATTGACTTTAATTTATTAGTTGAGTTTTATATATTTAAATTTCAATGAGCATTGACTAAAAATCTTAGACAATTAATATTAATAAATGTACTGTGCAATATTGCGCTTACATTTTTATATATGATCCTTTGAGTATTTCAAAGTTTGAATTGGATTATTTTTCCAAATAATATAAATAGTGGAAAATGAGACTATTTTAAGATCAAGAACTCCTTTCTAGTAAGGTTTTAATTGTATTGAGTGTTTGACTATTGTGTAATAGAGATATTTTTCCTAATTTTTGTAGTTATTTGGATTCTTATGTGAAAGAAGGGAAAGGAAATGAGAAAATGAACTGGCATCTTAACTATTATGTTAGGTCACAACAGTGAACACATAGACAAACTGCTAGAAGACAGTCAAATCTGTAATCTGGCTGAGCAAACAGAGCCTCTCAATTGTTATAAAATTGAATAAAATCTCATAGTTTTTATTACTCACGAGAAATAATTAATCCTATTTCTGCATGAGACTGTGTGTATTCTGAATGATCATAGTAACATTAGATCATATGTAAATTTGGTAATATTTCTCTATGTATATGATTCCAATAATGAGTTGAGGTTTTTGATGGTTTGCTGTGTGTTATTTTTAAAGACTTGTACACAAACGAATGAATTAATTAAAACAACATTATAAGAGTATTTTTATTATTACCTTTGGTTCTTAGAAAACATAGGCTTGATTGACAAATAATACTATGATGCTAATATTTGGAAATATCACAATAACCCACATTTTGCTCATCTATAAAGCTTCCATGTGGCTTCTACTACCGAGGCCAAACCCTGAGATTTACTGCTGCACAGATAAAGAAAGTAATGTTTCTAGAAGTAAATTGGCCATGCCAACTTTGAGACTTAAAACTATTTTTTTTTTTTGAGTCTGAATTGATCTAGCATGTTAGAAAGTTAGGTGTTTTGGAGATTTTTTTAAAAAATCTTTTATTTTTAATTTAAAACTGTAATCTCCCTCCATTTTTGAATCCTGTTGAAAGATTTGGCTCAAAACAGAGAGAATTTATATCAGCCAAAGATAAATCCTCATTCGACAGAAATAGTAAATGGAAGTCTACTGAAATAGGAAGAGAAAGGATGAACGAGGACACCATTAGACTCTTGCAAATGCTGGCTTCTTAAGGAGACCAATTGGACAATGATAGGCTTTAAAGAGTCTAGAACAAACTACATTTTTGTGTCGTCCATTTCATTCTACTTAAGATATCAATAAAAAAGAATAAAGAAGGGAAAGAAAGATAAAAGGAAAGAAAGAAAAAGAGAAAATGAATAGAAGAAAAAATACGAAAGAATAAGAGGAGTTAGCATTGAAATCCGTTTTCTCTGTGGTGCTAAGTTCTTAATAAATCATTGATCTTCAACCCTAGCTGTATTTTGGAAATATCTGGGAGATTTAAAATTACTGCCTGAGGCTTACCTGTAGAGACATTAACTTTGTCCATCAAAAGTTATTTCAGCTTTTCTAAAATTTATTTTTGGATGTTGAATCAATTTATACTTAAATAAATGAATTTGTTTATTCATTTATTTATTATTTCTGAGGCAGGGTCTCTTTCTGTAATTCATACTGATCTTGAACTCACTACTTAATCCAGGCTGCCCTCTCACTCATGGCAAGCCTCTTGCCTCAGTTTCCTGAGTGCTGAAATTACAGGCATGCAGCACCATGTCCAGTTAATCTTTATGTAGTGTTGGGGAAATGAAGCTATAGCCTTGCACATGCTAGGGAAACACTTTCAGCATTAAGCTGTGCCCTCAACCCTCAATAATTAACACTAAGATCTGTCCTCTCATTTAAGCCATCTATTTGTTTTCTCTCATCTTCTCTTTTGTTTCATTAACCATGCTGTCTTGGATGGTTGCGCATGGCAGGGGGTAAAACTGACATGCGGCTCTTCTGCATTCTGCCACCTATTTCTTGCTGGTTTCTTTGGGGAATGATTGACATGCTTTGTCATTGCATGGTCTCCCCTATAGCCTGTGCACCTGTTGTTAATCAAATTCATCTCCCATTGGGTTGCCTATGGATGTCTCTGCTCCCCAGGCTGGCCTCTCATCATGGAATCCACCCACCTGAATTACTCTTATTATTAACTGAATAATACACAGACACATTTATTGCAAGAAATCATTAGTGAAGGTGTAAATATCAGAAAACAGAAAGCACAAAAGCAAGCAGGGGGTGCTGGTGAGTGAAAGTCATTGAAGCTGATCTTCCTAAGTCTGTGTGTGAAGGATCGCTTCTCTTCTGACCACAGGCTAGTCCAGTCTTTCGTCACCATCATTGCTCACGTGAAAAATACAACCTATGCTATTAGTAGGCTAAGTCTTAGCACTTTAGCAGCCTAAAACCTGACGGTGACCTTCCCATTTCTAATCCTCATGCTCTATGGCACTGGCGAGAAGAGGAAAGACCCCACCAGACTCATCTAGTAGCTCTGTCTCTGCCTCCCAGAATCCAGGTAAAACTGAAAGACACAGTATAGAGATTATGTCTTGTCATAGTTCTTTGTTCTTGCCCAAATCTTTCATTTGTTATTTGAACACAAGTACCTGTTCGGTTAATATATCTCGTGGTCTGTAAGTACAAAGTCTCTCCCTTAGGAAAGCATGTTCTTCTGGTGAGATTCAACTTTCATTTGAATGTCTAAATTTGATAAATATTTCAAAGTTTAAAATTAAAAATTCATCAGGTATAGATTCTAATACCTAGGTTGTGATGTGCAAGCTGTCATAGAAATTGCTGATGAGGCACATGAATCGTAGAAGTTTATCAAAGATGTTACCTACTCGGAGGTCCATCCATCTGCTTATGTTAGAGGGGCACTTTCTTTCAGGGAAAATGGTGATAACTATTATGTATAAATTAAAAAGGTAAATTAAAGTATACATTAAACAATTTTCAAATTTGTCATTCAATTTTAATTAAATTTTTCAGATCCTAATATATGTAATATAACTTCTGATTATAGTTGAGAATAAGACAGATAAAGTCCTTTCCTTGATAGATTAATTCTAATAGAGCAACTAGACACCAAATAGTTTTAAAAAGAATCATCAATAGTAGTTATCATATAAAATTAGTCAAGATATTTGGCGCCTTAATCATTATAACAATTCTGAGAACAAGTCAATAGAAATATTTAAACATTAAAATAGAAGTTCTGAGAAATGTTAATGAATATTACTGGGAGATATAAATACCTATTGATTTTAAATTGATGTGTTCGAGGAATCACCATCTCTCCTCCCCTCCCGCCCTCTCCTCTTCTCTCCCCTCATCTCTTCTCGTCTCTTTTCTCCTTATCTCTCTTTTTTCACATTCTCTTTTGTTGTCACATCCCCTTCTAGGACTTTGACTGTCCTCTCTTTTCTTTAAAGAAATTTTTAATTTAGAGAAACTCACCTAATCTCTTCATCTCAAAGGCCTTGATGTCATCCTACTGTGAGTCCTCTCTTTCCACGCATGGCCAGTTTCCGTACATTGCAATGTGGGCATTTTCGTGTTAGCATTTCCTTCACTGCACGGTTCGTAATCCCTTCTATGAAATACTGGTATTTTAGGAAGTTTGATTACAACTTTCTTATTGGTGGGACACTATACCCAATATCCAAAACTTAAAAACATGAGTTTTTCATTTGGCTTAAGTTTCCACAGTATTCATTCCATGATCAGCCTGTTCCAACCAGGAGTATTATGACAGAGGAATGTGGGAGAACAAAGTTACCTACTTCGTGACAGCTGGTCAGTAGAACAGAAGAACAGAATTGGAGAAGTCGGGGTGAGGAACCAGATATAGTACCCAAGGCTGTGCCTTTATGACACACCAAAGTATGCTTTTAATTCTCTAGGCAGCTCCTAAACCAATCACATTAATGGAGTTAAGTATGAACACCACATTTCACCTCTTATCAACTCGATACCAAAATACCTTTCCTTAAACCACACTTGCCCTCCAAATAAACACAACAACATATCAATAAACCCACCTAATGTCATATAAGTATCCTATATACAAGGATGTTTTCATTAAAGCCTCAACATTTTCAGGATTTTTCAAAAGCTGCTATCAGCATCTCCTCTGAGACTCAGGGAAAAATCCTATTTGTGAATTTCTGTAAAAACCAAAACAAGTACCATAACTCCAAACTACGATGACACAGGGTAAGCATTCTCATTCTGAAAGAGGGGAAGAAAGAGATGGAAAAGAAAAGGAACAAAGAAAGACAAAAACCTTGCTGGGAAAAAATTTAAGTCCTAAAGTTTTATACTCACCATCCAGGCCACACACGCAGTATCTGTGAATCATGAAATCCAGAGGCTGGGGTGGCCCTATCTCTATAGTTTTGTGTGCAGTTGCCAACACAGCCTTTCTATTGGGGTAGCTCAGCTAACATGCTGCCTGAAGCTTTCCTTGGCACACGTTTTAAGTTCTTGCTGTCTCCAGCTTCCTAGAGTCTTCCATGCACTTTTGCCTGAATTCTGACAGCTTCCAGCACTGTCCTGTCAGGGTGTCTTGACTGACTTCCCAGATATTCCTTTGCAACCCGGGCAGAAACCTCACTGACATCTCAACTCGTATATTCTACTTGCTGGTAAAACCAACAAGATATGGTTGACACCAAGGTCTGTGTCTTAGTTACTTTTTCATCGCTGTGACTCAATACCTGACATCCACAAATTCAGGGGAGGAAAAGTTTATTTTTGCTCATGGTTTCAGAAGGTCAAAGTCCATTTGGGGGCAGCCAGCAGCAATCAAAGTACATGGCATAGACAGAGTGGAGGCAGCTTCTCAGGACATCACAAATAGGAAGGCAAGTTGAGACTAGTTGAGACCAGCCCTTAGTCTTCCAAGGAAGGCAGCAAGCAGCTTATACATCCTTCCAGATCTCAGCCCGGTGATTAGCTCCTCCTGCATCCAAGAGTGGATGGTGTGGCCACCACACACCTTCAATCCTAATTTACATGACTGTAATCCACCACTCCAGACTAGGTCCCAATCTACCAACAGCACATGGTTCTGCAGACATTTAAATATATGAAACTTTTGGGGGACATTTCAAAGCCAAACCACAATAGTCTGCCACTAGTGTAGGGCAGGGCCAAGTGTCCTTGGACCATGGCAGCAGCAGCAGCTGAGTGCCTGGAATACTGAAAATGATGAAATAAACTTTTGGCAACTAATTTCTTTATGGCCATTATAAAATAGGCAGTGCAGGGATAGGCTGTCTTCTCAAATGAAAGGTCTACTCTTTACAATTTCCAGCCCAGAAGGAAAGGCATCTCGGTGATTCCCCAAAGCATATTTCTTCTTATCCCTTATTTTAACAGTGATCCCTACACAAATCATGCATCCTTTGGCCTCGGCTTCACAAGTGGTTACATTTAGGCCTAAATTTACGTTTTTTTTTTTTTCCAAATAGTTTTGCTTTTCTTTCTGCTCTCAGTTCTTATCACACATTTGGATAAAAAACCACCAGTGATACCTATGCCATAATCTGAATGTTGGCCTGTCTTAAAAATCACCTTAGACAGATCATTGACCATATTACCTATAATCTCACTGCCCTGCAAAGATCAATTACCTGAGTAAAATGTTAGCAAATTTATTTTTCAAGATCCATATTTCAATTGTTGATGAAATCTTTGTTCATGACTGAAACTTCCTGGGCGTGGCCTTTATCATCTACAGTCCTATCAGTGCTTTGGTTTTGAGTTCAGAAGAGTCACCTGTGACCTCTGTTTGCAGCATTTCCAGGCACCTCAAGCCTGTATCTCCAAACCTTTCCAAGCTCTGCTGCAAAGCAGTCCCACATCTTCAAACATAATCACAGCAATGACCCCATTTCTCTGGAACTAATATTCTCTGTTAGCCACTTTTCTGGCTTGCTAGCACACAATGCCAAAGGCCCATGGTTTAAAGATAAAAGTTTTCACTGGTGGTTTCAGAGAATTCATTTCATGGTGAATTGGCTCCAAGACACAAATGTAAAGGCAGATGTTTGTGGGAGAACAAAGTTACTGAAGTTGCTTAACTCTTGATTGTCGGGAAGCATCACAGTGAAAGAGGATCAGAGAAGGGGCTAGCAGTCAGAAATTGCTCTTATGATAGTGCTTCCATGATTCCATGCTATGGTTTGGGTCTGGAAAGTCTTTCCAAAATCCTCATGTTTGGAAAGGTGAGTCAATTATGGGAGCCAATTCACGGATTTGTTTTTCTGTAAGAGATGGAACTTTGAGAGAAGGAGTGGTTCACTGGAGCTTTACAGGAAGAGGTATGTCCCTGGATGTGACCTGACATGCTGTGTGTGCCCTTCTTCAACCTCTTGGGTTCCTGTCCTGCCATGCCATGAACAACTTCTCTCCATCTAGGCTTGTGACACAGGGTTCCACACCACCAACCTGTGAATGCATGGAGATTTTCTAAAACTATAAGCTTTAATAACCTTTTCCTCCCTTAAGCTGTAGAAACCAGATATTGCATCCCAGAAATGAGAAAGTAACTATGACACACACTTAGACACACCCAGAAGAGGGCTCTACTAATCTCCTCACCATTTCGAAGCCAATCAAGTTGATGCACTTAGCAAAATAACTGGATAGATGTATAATTCTTGGCCTTAAAATTTCATATGCTTTTGTTGTTATATTAATGATTCCACTAAATTGCCTGACTTAATATGTTATTTCCCCTACTTTTCTTTTTATTAGTGCGAGCTTGTTTATGAATCATTGTATTTTATCTTGGCTAATTTAGTCTTACAAATAATGTAATATAATCATACTCCGTCACATCTCTTGACCTGTTCTGTCCTCAGTTGCACTTGTTAGGGGGTTCACTATGTAAAATATATTTTGATTGTATTAATATTCCTATTATCTGTCCTTATACTCCCTTTTATTTCCACTTTTTCCTTCCTCTTGTGTAGTAATAGTCTTCTGTTATCATGTTTAGTTTCCACGTTTTAGGGAACACGTCCCACTTCCTTCCTCTTATCTAATACTAGTCTCCTTGGTGCTTTCAGGTCATCATTTATAGATTTCATATTTTAGTGGAAACGTGAGTGCTAGCTTTCTGAGACTGAATTATCGTGCTCAACATGAAGCTTTCCAGATTTAAGCTCTTTTGTTTGCAAAGGAGAAATCGTTCTTATTTTTTGACTAAGTGAACTCTATTTTATCTATGTACCACATTTTCTTTACCCATTCTGTTGACGGGTACCTACCTACAGCGATTCCCTACTTTGCTCACTGTAAACTGTGCCACAATAGACACGCGTATAAAATATACCTACTCTTTTCAGGTTTTTTTCTGTTCCAATGATTTTAAAATGTTTTTAACTGTTCATTGTGTACAATACTGTGTGATGATCTCACCTTCACTTGTGAAATAAACAGAAATACATCTCAAGAATATCACATTTACCTTATAAAAATTACTGTTCTTTTTGGTCCTTACATTTTATTTCATATCTTATCTAAAATGTATGTTCATTAAAATTAATTATTCATTAATCAAACTCTCCATGATTAAAAATTATATGTACATTGAAATGAATGATAAGCAACTATGTTGCAGTAAATGAAATATACAAGTAGCCTAAGGATATATATGTGACATATATTCATACCATGAGTAGATGAAGGTTTTTTCTTTCATATTTCCACTGATGCAATTATCTTAGATTTGCATGTCATACAGCCATGAATTCAATGGGAGAGGGGTCAAAATATTTTTTTAAAATGTATATCTATACTAAATAGATATGAATTTCTTTTCTTGTGTGTTTTTTCTTTCTTTTACAGTCCTAGAGATTAAACTCACAACCTGTACATGGTAGGCAAGCACTTTCCTATTGAGTTAGAGAAATCCCAACATTGGTCATTCTATTCAGAAGTTTTCCTCTGCCAATGCATCGGAACAACTGTTTACATACCAATTATACTGTGTTAGGTATTATAAATAAGCTAGAGATCTTTTAAAACATTCAGGGGCTGTGTGAAGGTTTTATGTTAATAACATGCCATTTATACAAGAGACCGCATTATTCTTTGATTTTGTTATCTACAAGGGCTCTTGGAACAAGTCCCCATCAAGGCACTATGAGACAGCTGTTTGTTTTTGGAGAATATCTGTCTCTCTAAAGAGAATTATTCCAAGTTACTCATGTTTGTATGAGATTAGTTTACAAAACATGTGAAATGAAATGCAAACAGATTACAATCAATACATTCTTTCACAGAGATTTATCTTTGTGATTATTGAGCATAACAGCAGTGAAATATTGGGAAGCAAGAAGAGGACAGTGATTTAGGGTGAAAACCTTTTGATTATGTTAACCATTAGGAGATTTTTCAGAGTGAGAAGTATGATGAATGACTGCTATCCCGTTTTATCCACAGTTGACCTTTTTTATGCAATGCAGAAAGATTTGGAAGAAGCTGGCTTCCAAAAAGTACTGCTCACTGCCAAAAAATTTGAATTTCATTTCCTGAAATGCCATTGGAAGAAGACGTATCTTTATTGTTACAGGATTTCTCATTGTAGCTGGACAAGAGCACCAGTGCATGACATTCAGCAAAAATAACCTCTGGTGTCTCAGAGCTGGCTGCAGAAACCACTATATCCAGCAGTGGGAAAGGACCACAAGGCCTCATCTGCCATGAGTCGCAAACCCCCAAACTCTTGTCCCACAGGGGAATCATGTCACTGGAGCTAACTACCATAGCTACAGAAAATTTCATAAAAGGATCTGTGACAGCAAGAGGCTCTCAAGGTGAGGTGATGCTATGGTTTTATTGCCTCGACCGTGCCTGCATAATAAAGCCATTACAGAGCCCCAGTAAATATCGTAAATCATACACCCTCTCCTATAAAAGTTCATCATGAACTGAGCGTAAATATCCGTAAAATATATGAATAACAAAACTCCTCAAATACACACTGCATATTAATGAAGACAGAAGTTTATTCTTGACTTCTCCAGGGTGCAGCTTAAAATGCAGTTGCCAGCAGGAAAATTCTAGTGATGAAAGGAGAAAACGAAGAGCTGGAAAGCAGTGAAATCTCATTCCGGTGTGCTTCCACTAGCAGAGCAAATGCTTATGTCAATTATTTCAGAATACGGCTTTTATTGACTCTCTTTTCGCCATTATGTGCATTTATTTGAGTCAATGAAGCAGACAGGATTTGCTGCTTATCCAGGAACCATCTCTAATATTTTTATATAGAAGCCAGAATATTTTTTCCAGCATCTACCCTTCTGTATTATGGCACTATCTCCTTTCAGGCACGATTGCTAGTGAATCTTTTACTCTTTTTCCAGCGTTTGCTTCAGGAGTGCTATAGGACCATATGCAGTCAATGCAGTACGTGAGCAGCAATTATTCCCTTCAAAATGTATATAAATATAAGATCTTAGGTCAAGGAGACCGGCAATCCATTGGAATCATTTGGACCTATTTTGTAAGCATTGATGTGACCTCATGTCAGCATGAAGCCAACATTCAAATCGGATGATACAAAGGAAAAGAATGTGAGTTCTTGATAACACTAGCATATTGCTGAATTTTTTCTATGGGATATAATAAATGTTCTCAATATTTATACTTGTTAAGTCAGCGTTTTCTATTATTTGCAGTAAAAAGAAATCTCCTTGATGCAACAAAAAAATGTGAGGAAGAAATTAAATTTTATAGAAAATATTTAAAAATAGTGTAATATGTAACATCTGTCTTAGTTACTTTCTTATCACTGGGAAACAATACTTTAAAACAATAATTAAAGAAAAGAAAGACTTATTTTGTATCAAGTTTTCAAGAGGTCTTAACCCAGTGGTAGGGAGTAAGCACTGGTACAGGGGCACAGCACACGGCCTCATCAGAGATAAGATGCCCATGGTGCGAGGAGTCTCAAGACAAGACATGGAGATATGAAAGGCAGAGTGAATAGGGAGATACCGCTTGCAAATCATGCCTTGGGGATTGGCCCCTTCTGGTCTGTCCCTCACTCTTAATAGCACAGGAAATCAACTGAATCACCTCCAGGAGTGCATCACTTTCCAAACAGTGAGAATGGCCTACGTTAAGAACCCAGAAGAGAACAAATGTTTGTGAGGGTGTGGAAAAAAAAAAAAAAAAGCACTACTCCACTGCTGGTGGGATGCAAGGTTGTACACCATTATGTAAAGTAGTTTGGAAGTTCCTTAGAAAGCCGAGGATGGAAATTTCATTTGATTCTGCTACTATACTACTGGGCGTATTCCCAAAAGAAATAAAGTCAACATACCAAAAAGGCAAGTGCATCTCCATGCTCATAGCAGCACAATTCATAATAGCCAAAGTCTGGATGCACCTACCTGTCCATTTATACAAGAATAGTTAAAGAAGATGTGATATGATGGGATACTATGCGGACATAGAAGGACAGATATGAAGCATCTGAACGAAAATGGGGCCACCTAGAGTCAATAAGGCTCAGTGAAATGGATTGAAATCAAAAGAGTGACTATAGATGGGTGTCCCCCTTATGAAATGCACAAATATAATGACATGAAAAGGTCCCAACATGAATGACAGGGTGGAAAGTGAGGCAAGGGTCAGAGAGAAAAGGAGTGAACCTCTGAAATAGGGGTAGGCATAAAATTTCACTAATTCCCCAAACCCCATGGTTCTAATGTGTTATAGACTTTTGCATTCATTTATACACAAAAAATGTTAAATTTTATGTCATGTGAATATTTTTATCAAAATAAAAATGAAAGAAAATGGCTGTACATTTGTTGAGGAAGGAATAAAATAATAAAATAAGGCTTTGGTGTTGAATTTAAGTTGGACACATCTGGTTGTAGGTCATAGTATTGGACAATGGAACAATTTTTGCATTGAGCGAGATATGTAGATTTGTGTGTATGTGTCTATAGTTATGCACATAAAATGTATTTTCTTGTTTTGCTGGCTGAGAGAAGTTAGAAGCAATGACAACTTTGTATAAGTGAACATTCTAAGAAAGTATGTATTTTACCATTTGAATAATGTTTTCCACCAATGAGTAAAGAAATAACGGGTTTTAGAAGTAGCAAGAAAATACCAAAATCAAAATTCACACACACACACACACACACACACTACCTCAAAAAGGCACCAAACAGCTGAAAGAGAACATTCACCAAAGTTGGGACAGTTTGACAAAATAAGACAAAAAGAAAAAAGAAAAAAAGAAAAAAGAAAGAAAAGAAAACCACAACATGTACTATGAGTCTCCAACATCAGAGAAAGATACATTTATCAATATGTGACTACCTGGTTAAAAATGAAAGGATCTCTGCCTTAGAGTAGAATCCTCTGGGGAAAAAAAAAAAGAAAGCACAACACAAGTAATTGCTTGGTGATTGTCATGTAACAATGTAACCATAAATATTACATTGTAGGGTAGATATTTTATGAAGAAAAGTATGTTTTCTACTTATAAGAATTATCAATTAGCTGTTAAAAGTAGAATTGATTGAATACTAAGCCGGGAATCTTTAATCTAGCAATAAAAGTTATCACTAGACATAAGTTAATATCAAGATTTTCCAATATGTTGCTCTGAGAAGAATCTCAAATCCTTTACTGCTATGTATGACACAATTTTCTTCCTGGTAGTTTAGGGTGAGGAAATAGTGCACAGATCTTAAAGCAAGGATACGGTTATTGATTTTAGCTTTTTCTAACCACCAAGCTCTGTCCCAGAAAGGTTACTTCTCACACTTTTAAATATATTTTATTTTAAAGAGAAATGAGTGGACAAGTGACTTGTTACAATATGAGAAGTATCATAATTCAACACACAAGTACTCACGTGGCAAGAGATATCTACTACAGAAAGACAGCCTGGAGAAGGAAGAAATAAAAACCTGAATGCTGAGCTCCAAGCTTTAATGTAAGAAAAGAGATTGGCAGGGCAAAGAGCACAGAGATATGGATAAAGAAAATGTTGTAAAGAGACCCAGTAGAGTATTAATCTTCCGTAAAGAAGGAGGAATTTATTTCCAGGAAAATGGGTACCCCTTGAGGCCATTGTGATTAGTGAAACGAACCTTCCAAAACACAGGGATGGATATTGCATGGGTTCTTTGATATGAGAACACTTTTCAAAGTATAATTAAGTTAAAGAGCAAAAAAATAAAATGATGGTAGGACGAAGAGAGACAGATTTTGTGGAGAGAGAAAGGGAGGACAAGTGTGCGAGAAGGGCTGATAAAATACGTACAAGAACGTATTCCGTAAGTTATATGTATCACCCATACATACTAATAAAGAATTTCAGGGAAATAGCCCCCAGGCAGCATTGCATATGAAAAACGACTTGAAGAAGGAGGAGAGTGTATTTGAGGAGGAGAAACATTTAATGCGATTAGAGACAGTCCGCAGCTGCGCAGACTAAGAAGTCTATGTCAGATGATGTGAAGTCACACTAGCCCTCAGACCTCGCTAAGCGTCACACCTTTTAGTGGCTTTTTGCGTTCTCTCTGCTGCTTCTACCTTATGCTTGGGAGTATTTTTCTAATAAATAATTTACACCTGAATCCTTGGCAGAGTCAGCTTTTGGGAGATTAACAGGCTTTGAATCTTCTGCAAAAATATATAGAGGGATAAACAGGAAGGCAGTGTGGTTTTGAAGGTATTATTAAGTGTCAGAAAGCATTACATGATTAATGAATCATAGGCCTCTTAATGTGAAGTCCACAGTGAGCTGGCTAACGCTCTGGAGTCACATAGCTCTCCAGCTGAGAGAAGCATCCTTGGAACCATCCAATACAAGCTTTTCATTTTACCAATAAACTGAGGCTCAAGCAATTTAGGAATTCTTATCAAGAGCTTGTAAGAAAGGTCATTTTTTATGACCCCCATAATCCACTTTTTATGGAATATAGCCTAGGTAAGCAGTCATAAACTCAAGGATTTATGTATAGAGGTTTTCATTTGACTATTATATAGAAGAGTAAAACATTTGGAAACCATCTAAATGTCCAAAATATGAGAAAGGCTAAACACATTAGAGAATATATATAGACGTTTTTCATACAATAAAAAGGTACTTTAGAAAAAATTTAAGAGGTCTGAAAAAGAGCATGAGTTGAGGGTGTATCCGGACACACTGAATAGATAAAGGACTGGAAGGAAAATATCAAAATATTAATAACTGTTATCTCTGTTGGTTTATTTATATTTTTGTCTATATCATTATAATTTTCAAAATTGCCCAGAGTGTATATATATGATATAGATCTATATATAATTTTACCAGCTTAAAAAAAGAGAATATACATTCTTATGAAATTAAAATGACTTTCTCCAAGGTCCAATAGACCAATCACTCAGGGCTGAAACTTAAATTTGAAAATCTTGGTTCTTAATCTTGATCTCTACTTTATTATAACACAAGGTTTTTTTTTTTTTAAAGAACAGAGATGTTTAAAAGTGAGTTGGTTTTTTCAGCATTTTCTTACTCCACTTCAGGCTGCTAAAACAGGTGCTGTGGGCTGGGTAATTTACAAGGATGAGAATGTCATACTTTCTGTTAGAAATAATATGACTCACTTGTCAGTAAATATGTTTGAAAATCATTATTCAAAATGTCATCCTTAACAGACACTTCATCTGAAATTTCATTTATATAATCAATTTCACCCCTTGAGAACCAAGAACGAGTAGTGCACTATTTTTATTTTTTGATTCATCAAATTACTGTGATCCTTCGGACAATTTTTCTTCCTATATCTTTAAGAACAGAGAAGAACAGTGAATTTTAGCCATGTTCAGTGAAAGCTAGAAATCGTATTACAAATATAGTGCTTCCAATCTACTTATTTTAAATGTATTCTTGAAAGCCAATGAAATACTTAGCTTGTGACCTAAGGACACTGACATATTTTGTATCTATACAAGTGATTTCCTACTATATCAGTTTTCTCTGTTTTCATATTTTTAGTCTATCTTTGTACAATTAAGACTAATTTATGAGTAACGAATAAATAGTAATATCAGTGATTAATAGTGACAATTAGCATCTTGAGTATCAAATAAGGTAATGAAATAGAAAAATGCATCAAGATATAAAAAATAACTAAGACCCTGCAATGTATCTTAGGTATCTAAGGTGTAATGTAAATCTTTATGGTAATTTCAAGATACAATTAATTTCAGTCTAATGAAAGATAAGTATCTTTAAGTGTCATTTCTTTTGAAGTGTCTAGAAAGAATAAAGTTCCTGAATAGTTTTTCAGTACTGAAGATTAAATAGTGTCTGAGCTGTGACCCAGTCCCCTCTTATAATGTATGTGAAATAAGATCTCACTAAATTGCTAAATTTCCCAAGCTGGGCTCAAACGTAAACTCCTGATCAGCTCTCAAAGTCCTAAGATTAATAGGCCTGTGCCCTGGGGCCTGCCAATAATCTTGTGTCTTGTAAGAAATGCCCAGAAAGAAAAGCTAAAAATAAACTTTGTGTCCAATAGAATGCATTGTTATCTGGAGGACTATTAGAAAGATGGTTTCAGCTGATTTGCACTTAGGGAATCAAACACGGAGAACTTGCACAGCCAAAGGACAGTGAGGTCAGAAGTATGCAAGTAACGAACTGGGTTTGAGTAATTTAATTTGTTGTAAACATTTTTAAAAAAATGTTTTCTAAATATGTTATTCCTCCAAGTGCATCAAAATAATCATACATATTTTTAAAGCTTAGATTTGAATAGTTTTAAAGGTTGTAATTTTAATACAATAAGTATTGGCATTTTAGGAAATGTCATTATTTGTCAACTCCAATACTGGTACTTCCAAATAAAATTGTTACTAAATCTGTTAGCATTAGTCAAGAGAATAAAACTGCCCTGGGTGTTTTATTTCTATCCTCTCCTTTGGAAATATAAACAATTTTCTTCTTAAATTTAGAAGAAGTTCCTCTCCCTCTTTTTTCTCCTTTACTAGTCCCTATACATTCTCTTTAACAAAATTCAGCCTCAGATGATGCAATAAGATCTTTCATTGAGTATTTTTTCATATTTTTTACAAGTTTGTAGGTAGAATTTTTAACAGCTACCTGTATATCTAAGTCTCATTTTATTATTTTTTAGATTGTCACAAACTTTAAAAATATTACCAACAATCAGTGACTAAAATAAAAAAGTGGTCATATTTATTGTCACAACCTTAAAAATAAAACAAAACTATTGTGATGGAAATTTTCTTAGTGATATGAATGGATTTGAGAATGTTTTCATCTTGATCAAAATAATAAAGTTTTTCCTGGTGGGGAAGGAGTGTTTGAATTCATGTACTTTCTAAAACTACGCATTGGGAGTAATAAGGACCTCCATCTATTTGGAACATAAAATGTGTGTGAGTGGAGCCTGAAATAACCAGAGCTGTATTATCTAATATTGATTGAATAAACATAATCAAGTGTCTTCTGTTATGTACCTCAATAAGAATCATCACATCAAAAAACCCTAATATTTACATTTAGTTCAATTTATCATTTGTTCATGAGTAGGACACTATGTTTGATAGCATGAACTATGCATAAAAATTTTCAAGAAAGTTGAAAGCATTGTCTTAAGTTTTTAATATTGTAATATTAGTGGATCAATAAATATTATTTAAAATTGTTAATAGGAGATTAGTTTTTGCTACATTCTACTCACATTGATACATAATTTTGCTTTCACTTCAGCAATCAGGATTGCACCACCCTGTCCAGCTTATATGTGCTGGGGAATCAAACTCAGGTACTTAGTGCTTGATTTAGTGCTCACTGGGAGAGCGCTTTAATCACTGAGCCATTCCTCCAGCCCCACAGCCCCACAGTACAATTGTTTGATATGCTTTCAATTTCTTTTAAAAATTTATATAAGAAAAATTATTTTTATTAAAATTGCTGACTTTAACAAAGTTGATTATGATGAAAAACTTCATGATTTGAAGCAGAGAGTAAAAACAAAAAGCAAGCTCTCACTATTGTCTAGATGACTTATGGTAGTGATATTTATTCATTTTTCAGTCTTCTAAGTGTGTTGGATATGAAGTTATTAAAGCTGTTTTTAAAAACCTAAGATGTTAAAATTTCATTTAAATAATATTTGTTAAATTTTATTCATCTAAGTGGAAATCTAAGATAAGTATATGGAGGCCTATATTTAATGACTTTCTGTACTTTTCTGATCCAATATGCTGATGCTGAAATTCAGAATTAAGCTTTGTTTTAGAGGTTTTTCCCCGTTTTTATTAGTATATATGTCGGATACACAATGGTTACACTGGGTGCGAGTATTTTGGGCTGAAATGGGCTTGTCAACTTACAATCGCTTCCTTTCCCCCTTTTTGCCCTCCCACACTCTACCAGTGTCTCTCACTATCACACTCACTTGGTTTTAGAAAATGCATGTGCTCTGGTTTCCACATATTAGGAAAACCATACAATATTTAACTTGCTGAGTTTTAATAACTTCAGTAAGCATGATGGTCTCAAATTGTGTCTATTACCTACAAAAAGCTCCAATCTATTTTTATGGAAGAGTACTATTCCATCGTGTATATATACCACAGTTTTTTTATACATTGGTCTGTTGATGGATCTTTCACTGGCTTCCAAAATTTAGCTATTGTTAGTTTGCTGCTATAAACATGGGCATATATGTATCTACTGGATGCTTCTTTTAATTCTTTTGGAAGGATACACAGAAGAGGTATGACTAAATCAAATGGAATATTAATTTTCAATCTTTTGAGGAATCTCCATACTGCTTATCATCTTACCCCAGTACATACCAACGTACAACTCAAACAGCAATTAATGTTGCTGGAGTAAAAGGAATCCAATTACATAGGTGGTGGGACTGAAAACTGGTATAATTAGTATTTTAGAGTTTTTAACAGAAGCATGATACCCTTAGTAGGGTATGAAAGCTCTAATTTGTGAAACATGTCGGTGTTGGTAAAATTCACTTTGTAGATGGAAGATTATAGATCTCAAGATATGGAAATGACCTCTTTTATCTAGGTGTGCCTCTTCTAGTTATGTAAGTAGTAAAAGCAAAGAATTTTGCCAGGTGTAATAAGTGAGAGTCAGAAATAGAAAGAAAATGGGTCCAAAAGGTGTAATATGAAAACTTGGCCTACGCTATTATTAACTTTGGATTTGGAGGAAGAAGTCAAAAGCTAAGGAATACAGGCAGCTTTTAGAAGCAGGTGGCTGAGACACGCAAATAACAACTTCAAGCTTACACTTGGTAACTCAGGTATATGGTGAGATCCTGTCTCAAAATAAACTTATTAATTAATTAGAAAAAGTCCTGGGATATAGCTCAAGGGAAAGCACTATGTTCAACTACCAGAATTGAGGAGACAATAGTAGATAGAAAAGGAAGGAAATGGACAAATGGCCTAAAACCACAAGAAAGAATCACACTCCACCAAAAAGCTGATTTTAGCCACATGAATCTCACTTTAGATTCTTAACCTTAAGAAATGCAAAGTAATACATTTGTGTTATTTTAAGCCACTGAGTATGTGGTTACTTAATACAGCAGCAATAGAAGTCCAATACATTTGCTGTATTCATTTCATTGAATCATAAAACAGTATCCTCCCCACCATTATCTTGTTAAAACTCACAAACTTTGGGAAACCTCAAAAGAAAATGTGTGATACGAAAAGTCTTTCTTTTTGACAGTCTTGCAGTGAACAATGTTCTGTTTCTTTGTGCTCCATAGGTTCTTTCTGAAATTGTGTAATCAGGTTAAAAGAATCATAGATTTTTCTACCAAAGAAAACATCATTAAATAACATGTTTTTAAAATAACACACTTCCATGAACAGGGAAAGGGACAACAAAATCCACAACTGACATTTTCAGTCTACAGGAGTGATGGTTTAGAAAGTATGATCTGCTTGCTGGTTTTTTAAAATGCTTACCACTCATGATAAAGTCTTTCAGATATGTTCCTGAAGGGAACTTAGAAAAAAAAAAGTCATGAAATCACAAATTAATGCTTTGCTAATATTTTAGAGCTTAGCCCTCTCACCAGCACAATTCATTTAACACCTTCTGTATTATCATCAGTTTTATTTTTTTTAATATCACAAAACATGTGTCATGGTCAAAATTTGAAACATCCAGAAGGAAAAAGGGTTTAGTAAACTATTACAGGTCTGAATTATTTACATAGTTTTTTTTGCAACACATCATCCCATATGACAGCGTGTGAAGAGAAAATCACATACTATGTCATGAAATGTGTGAGTCAGAAATTTGGGTGCTGCTTAGATGGGTGCCTCTGATCCAAGGTCTCTCAAAAAATTATTGGGGTGTTGGCCCCGGCTGCAGTGACACCTTAGGGTGTGAATGAAGGGAATTCTTTACCCTGCCAGATTTAGTTTGCTGTGGATAATTGTATTAAGGCCTATATTTTTTCATCATTTATCATTTTGCAACATGACATCTCACAAAAAAATCACGTAATATGGGTCACAATCTGAATAATCTCCACTTTGATATGACACCCACTCTCCTGGGTCATCTCTTAGTCTTTTGAAGCAAGTTACTGAACCCATGCACACTGAAATAGAAGTAATTCTACAAAAGCATGAATATTACAAGGCCAGAGGCATTGCAAAACGTCTTAAAAGCCATTGACCACTAGAATTCTTCAGATTTATTATATTTTGCCAATTATTTTTTAAAAAGACATTCCTATTCATATTTTATGCGTTTGCTGTTTGTTTTGTTGCATTACAAGGAGCAGGAAGGTTTCAGGAGAAGATGCAGAAATATGATTACCTGACAAGTAGCAAAATGCAGTCTTATTCAAAACCATATGCGCTGAAGGGAAATATAGTAATATGCCTCTAAAAATAAATCGTTCCTGAAATGAAGTTCATATGTCTTACAATGAATTAAACATAGCCCGTGTGTTATTTTTCTAGGGCTGTGATTTTTAAAAAGCACCACATATGATAAAATAAACAATGAGAATCTATTTCTAGCAGAGCTGGCTCATCTTGCAGACTGTGTGGAAATGCTTTTCCACGTCCCTCTTCCTGGCTCCTGGTAGCCTCAGGTGATCCCGGGCTCATCTGTGGTGTTTCCTCTGTGATTTCACATTGTTTTTCATTACCTTCTGGCTCTCTAAATTTCTCCTTATTAAGAAAACATCACTTGCCTTGGATCTAGGCCCACCCTGATGACGCCTTTATGAAGACCTCATCTCCAAATAGGGTCAACCTCTGCGGTACTACTGGTTAAAATCCCAACGCATCTTTCTAAGGGAGACTTAGGCCAAATGGAAACAGCCTGTGTTATGCATTTTTATTACTATCATCTCTACACTAGGAGATAAATCTGTTGCAAGCCGACATGTCATGCCTCATACTGTTCTATGTATGGACTGCGGATGGTGAAAATCTGTATTGTGTAATGCTTCAAACAAACAAGAGCTGAGAAGAAAATGATAAAAAATGAAAAAAATAAATCCAGACGTGCCAGAAAACCAAACACATTGTTCAGAAATTGGCACGCCAACCTTCTCATTACCTCTGACTCAAGAAACAGTGTGTGGTCACTGCAGCTTTGCCAAAATTTGGAAACTGCTCTATAAATGTCTGAATGTGGTAAAGAAGGAGAATGTCTGACTTTTAATCAAAAGAAGAACCAGTTACATCAGTTTTTAATGGTTAAAAGACTGTCCTAGTGTTCAAATTATTTTTAAAATTTTTTCTCACTTTAATATAAAATGACAGAATCTGTTTAGTTTAAAAATAACTATGTTTTCACAATGAAACTAAAATTTAAAATGCTATATAAAATAATTTGATAAGGGGATACTATCCTTTCATATGACAGGTTTTCAGAAAGGCTAGACATTTCTTAGAATCTTATGTTTACATCAATATATTTACTTTCCTGTTGTTATATAATTTGTGTTTCTACAGTGAAATTGAATTGCTCTAAATTTAACACAGGCAATCTTGAACACTCATCTTTGAATATGGCCTAATCTCTTAATTTAAGTAATCAAATTAATAGCCAGAATGATACCATTAAGAGTAAAAGTTGCTAGTTCTGGCATTTCTATGATTGTGTTAGATAACCTGCTCTCTTAAGTAAGTGATTTCTAATAGTGACACCTTAAAAAGTTTTGAATTAAACATGTCAGGTTATGTGTTTGATTTTATGATAAAATTTTGTTCTAATATTTAATTTCTTGCAAAGAACTATGCCAAATATACCTGCACTATGGCCAAATTTGACAAATTCTCTATGTGTTATAAGAAAGAAGATGGTAAAATAATCATGTGATCAGTTTTTTGAAGGAAACTCTAGTGACAAATAAAAAGGGGGCAAAATTGTACAGTGAAATTCTTCAGAATGTGCTAGAAAACTGACAAAATTAAAATTAGGGGGAAAACAAGATTGAAAAGCAAAGAAGTTCCAGTTATTATGTGCTTTTAGCCAAGAAATCTGAAGACAAAACTTGTTCAGGTGATACTTGTGTCTGACGCAGTACACACATGCTTGTCATGACACTGTAATGAGCTTTGTCTTGACTCCAGTGTGAGCTGTGTGAACTGGTCCCTGAGCCTCCTCTGAGAGTCTAGCCGCTGGAAGACCGCCTTGCAGTTGAATAAAATGTATTTTTTTAGCATAGATCTCCTTGCTGTTATTGTTATTATTATTGTATTATCTTTCACATGTTCTTTCTTCTCTACATGTGGAACTTCTATAGATGTTAGCATGTGCCTTGTTGATGATTCAGATATATAATACATATGCTCTCTCTTGTTCAAACTTATTCTTTAGCATCCTTAGTCAAACATGTTTGAGATCGATGAATGGAATATATAAACTTAAGACAATTAGAAGCCACACTTAGGGTAGACTTTATAGATGTGTGTGGGTGATGTGTAGGCCGTGCCTAATGGAAGTCTACCCTGGATGTGGGATGCCTAACTGGGAGCTCAGAATGTATAAGAGGAAGAAAGAAGAAAGATTTTTACAGCTTTTTCTTCTGGGAAAGCTCTTGCCTTAGCAACTGTCTATGAACGTCTACTTGTTAGTGACATGCCGCAAATCTTCACCACAGACAGATTCATTGCACTCTTCACTTGTGCCCATCCACTGGACAAGGATCTTCAGTATCTGGGCGTTGGTTCCCATTGTTCTTTGAGAACCAAGATCTGAAGCAGACTCTCACCAGTTGTTCTGCAATTCCACACAAGAGTTCTACCTCACAATAACCATCTGACCCTCCAGCTCTTGCATCTGCAGGCTACTGTCTTGGACTATCTCTGTCCTCAGACTTGTAAACCCTCCAAATATATCCTTTCTTTCTTATTATTTGTGTCAATTCTGCCTTTTGTAGAAACTAAACTAATACAATATTCAGAATATAGTTTAGCAAATATAACCCATATGCTAGCTAATTCTTCTTTTTCTTTCTTTTATTTTAATTTTTTATTTATTTATTTATTTTCTTTTTGTGAGACAGAATTTTGTTCAGTAGCCCAGGCTGGTCCTGAACCCACTGGTGCAGTCCAGGCTGGCTTTGAACTCAGAGCAATCCGGTTGCCTCATTCCTCTAAGTGCTGGGGTTACAGGTGTGCATTACCACACTTAGCTTTATGTGGTGCTGGGGAACTGAACTCAGGGTTTTGTTCTTACAAAGCAAGCAGTTTAAAGCACTGTACCATTCCTCCTGCCTCTGTTAACTAATTCTATGGCCTGTACTGTTTTGCATAGCTTTACTCAGTTACATTTCAGTCACCTTAAAATAGTCATTAGAAGTCTTTTGCAATTAGTTCAATCATGTGCTAGGGCTGAACCTGCAACTTGAGAAAGAGCCCCTCATGGCATGACAGAACAGTCAAGTGAGAGAGGAGAGGAAGAAGCAGCTCACACCCCTTCCTTGCCAGCCCCAAGCAACTGATCTTTCCAACGGGATCCAGCCAGGATGCACCTCCCAAGAGTACACAGTATCCACATGTGTACATGCATGAGGCTTTGGGTGGCATTCTAGGTCAAAACTCTAACATCCCACTCCTGGTCCCCCAAATTCACGTTTACTTCCTTATGCAAAATGCATTTAATCCTTCTAAAAAAAATCCTTGTCTAAGAGTTGCCAAAGTCTTAACAATTCCAGCGTTGTTAAAAAGCTCCAACTCCAAAATCTCCTCTGAGATGCAGGGCAAACTGTCAGGTACAAGCTCCTGTAAAAATTGAAGAAAAAATTATGCAAAATCCACAACTTTAGGGACAAAAATCTTATTTTACCTCACTGCTTCAGAAGGTCTTCGTCTGTTCATAGGTAGGTGACTAGAAATGATGGAATCACATGAAAGGTTGGAGATGCAGCCTGAGAAAGAGTTCTCCGTGGCATGGCAGAGCAGAGTAAAGTTAGAGAGAAAGGTTGAAACCAGCACTGTTCCCTCCGGGTCAATCCTCAAGGACAAGCTCCTTCCAGCCAGGCCCTGCTTCCCTACTGTACACAGTATCTATAAGTACATGAGGCTTTTTGGTGACATTCCCGACCCCAGATGAAAACATAACATTCATTAGCAGCCATCCCCCATTCTTTTGAAACCTAGGCTATGGAAATGATCCATGGGCTTTCTGTGTCTCTGGATTTAACAGTTTTAGATGCTATATTGATACGTAAGTAAAACTTAACAATAATTGTTTGAGTCATACCTCTTTTGTTTGGCATAAGGACTACAGAGTTCATTTAATTTATTAACATGTAACTGAAGTTCTTTTTCTTAGAATTATAAAACAACACAACTACATGGATACCGCCATTCATTCATCAGTTGATAAATATTTACACTATTTTCATTTTATATTTGGGTCACCTTATTTATTGTTATAAATAATACATGTACAACTTGTGTGGTGGTACATGCCTCTGTGAACCTGTATAGAAGTAGAACTACTGGGTTATCAGCTGCTCTTTGTGGTGTATTTTGAGAAGGTGTGATGTTGTTTTCTAGATTATCATTTTATCTTCTCTAGAACTAAATGAGAGTCTGTACAAGTTTCTCTTTCCTCCTCAACTGACTTCATTATGTATCTTTTAAAAAATTTTATTCATCTTAGTAGATATAAAGTAGTGATATTTTATTACTAGTTTGCTGGGTCTCTTATATCTCTATATGAATTTTAGCTCCACATTACTAATTTCTGTGGGAAAATGCAGTTGGAATTTTGACAGTGTATGTTTCCCACTCATAAATGTAATATATCATTCTTCTACTTCATTATTCTGTAGTTTTTCAACAATATTCTGTGATTGTCAGTGTATAAATCTTGTACTTCTTTTGAATTCTACTTTAATTTTAATTGAAATTTTCATTGCAAATACATCCAAGTTAATTTACTTTTCCTACATTTTATGTAATACGCCAATGAATACTTTGTAGATGTAATTTTTACTAGAAATGGTAATAGTTGATTCTCTAGGTTTCTCCATTTTCAAATAGAAAGTGTTTTTTTTTTTTTTTCACTTCTAAACTACAGGTCTTCTTTTTATCATCGTCAGCATATTATTCAATAGAAATATCTTCCCTAGATTTTGGAGAAAATATCAGTCTTATACTCTTAAATATGCTGTTAAAGAAGATCTCTGCCTGGTGTGTGTGTGTGTGTGTGTGTGTGTGTGTGTGTGTGTGTGTGTGTGTTGTGGATGACTTTCATAATGTGAAAAATATTGCTTTCCAGACTAAATTGTTGAATTGTTGAGCATTGTTTTTAAGAAAGTGTGGAGTATTGCCAAATGCTTTCACTGTATTTACTGAAATGATTATATGATTTTCACCTTTTATGTTATTAATATTATATGCTATATTGCTAACATGTGTATGTCAAAACAGCTTTTCATTCTTGAAATAAAATGGAAGAATTCATATTGATGAGACGTCATTCTTTTATTGTAGATATTTAGAGACACAAAGAATCTGTTCTTTTCTTAAGTACTGTGTAGTAATTTTTTATAATGTCCCTTGTGGTTTATTTATTTGGGAAATATATTGGCTTATGTATATTAGTAAAATCCAGCATAGGTTGTTTTTCATATACAGTGTACATCTAACTGACCATTTTTAAGTTTTTTGAAATTTATTAAATATTATTTATGGCCTCAACCATCACTTATTTTGAGAAAAAGCAGTTCTTGTGTGCTTGACAAAATGTGCTGTTATTCTATATGTCTGTTGCTCCCAGTTTGTTTAATGCATTTTCAAAATTTTATGTCTTTATTCACTTACTGAGTCTAATTTCATATGTTAGAAAAAATAAATGGTTGGATTTTACAATGTAAATATTTCCACCTTACATTTTCCTTTTTTCTCTGTTTCTGCCTCTTCAATCCTCCTCTCTTTCTTGTTCTTTTTTATCCTTGGAAAAAGTTTTTTGAAAAAGTAAGTAACCCACAATTTTTCCTACAACTTCAAAATGAAGAAAAAACTGGGCCTTATGCAGTTCATTTTCTCATGCAATGGGAAAAAATAATGAAGATCAGTAGATAGAATATGTGGTATAATTATTTGCCTTTAAGAAGTGCAGTTCATTTGAAGATTAAGAAAACAGAGGTATATAATTTTTCACTATGTGTGATGATCCACATTACAATGAAAAACAAGTACACAAAGCAGTGATCCATGAAGGTTTCATAATAATCTTTGGAATTGGTAAAAATTATATGTCAAAGGCTTTGAAGATGGATCAAGTTAGGGATCATGAGATTGAAAATTGTGCTGAATTCTCCAATAAGTCCCTCATGCTTTAAATATCTTTATAGAAGAAGGCAGTAGGAGATTTATCACATGAAGAGAAAATACTGTGAAGATGGAGCAGAGAATCTTTGGAATAAGCTGTCTGCCAAGTTCCAAGTGATGTATCTACGAAACAATGAATGCTTGAAGTCCATGGGAGGTGGAGGGAAGAAGGCCTCCTAAAGGGAGGAAGCTACGTCAACACCTTGATTTTCACAAGTAATACTTATTTTGGGGTTCTGGCCTCTACAACTATGAGAGAATAAATTTTGTTGTTTGTTTTAATTTCCCCAGTTTTGGATATTTTGTTAGAGTAGTAAGAAGAAAGAAGTAACACCGGTACCCAGAAAATGATTTTTCGACAATGTAGCATTTATGTAAAGATCTGAGGGTTTGAAAGATTGCCACATAAAGGGGTCAAAAGTTAGGCTTGAGACAGATTTCAGAATGTCTTTTCTCATTTTTATTTTACTTTTTAATTTGGACATAGTTTCATAGGGAAGTAGTATGTGAGCTTAAAAATAGTTAAAATATTACAGGAAGAGGGAATAATATATGTAAAGACTTGAAAGCATGAAAAATTTAAGAATACTCTGGGATATTGAAAAATTTAGTACCTTTCTGCATTCCCCTATCAATTAGAAAGAGTTAAGAGAAAAATATGTCCTTTGGTATATGATAATGTTAAGCCATAAAACATGTATATAGCAGTTCCTATTTCAACTTGGTATCTACTACTTGCGAGGAAGAAAAGCGATCTACAACTTGTACCCAGGTGATTAAGTAGTGTTCTTAAAAAGGTAAGAGCGCTTGTTGGCAGGGAAAGCAGAAGTTGTTACATCTGATTAGCAGTCACATGGAAACTGACTTCTTACTACGTATTCAGTTACATTGTGCCTCATTTCCATGGTGTACCTAAAAAATTAACAATAGTTGAAAAATTCTAAATCTGGTGTGCAATGGTTCAACACTAAGCTCCACGAGCATCTTTCACTGTCTCTGTCATCTAGCTGCATATCTATCTACTGTTTATCTAGCTATCATTTTCAAATGGTCCATCAGTGGACACATTAAAATAAAAAATAATTGTTGACTTACTTTCATCAGTGTATTTTCAGATCCTCCTACAATTGAGTTTAGCCCCAGGATGCCGATTATGATTTGAAAATATTGAAAGTTAAAAATGGCTTAATGTACCTGACCTATGTCCAATCTGGCACATGGAAGAGTAGCCCTGGCTTGCCCTGGTTGGTTGTGTGGCCACCTGGAAGCTGTGGCTCACTGCTACTGCTATTTAATATCTTAGGAATATATTGTATTTCATATCACTTCTGCAGAAAACAGGTAATACTCAAAACTCAAAAATTTACATATATCTTCTCCTGAACAAGTATTAGTTTTGTACCATCATAAAATTGAGAAATTATAAGTTGTAGGCCATCTATATCAGGATTCACATATCAAATTCAGTTTGAGCAATTCATAGACAGTTATAAAAGTATTTATAAGGGCTAACTCTATGCCTGAAATTCTGTGTCTGTTGAGACAAGAGACCAGTGGAGGGCTGGCAAGATTTGGGCTTGTGGTGTTTCTCATACAAACATGTAAAATATGATGCTGTCATAGTTTAAATCTAAACTACTCCCCAGTCTCATGTGTTCAGATGGTGAGTGGATCACAGGGACACTATATTCATGAGTGAATTAGTCCTTTGATGATTTTGGACTGTGTAGAAGTGGGGCCTGTTTGGAGAGATGAGTCACTGTGTGTGTCACCCAGCGAAACTCATCACTGTCCCTTCTTTCTCCTCCTCTACTTTCTGGTTACCGAGAAATGAACAGCTTCCTCGACAGCACCTTCCCATTGCAGCTGGCCAGCCATGAATGACTCAGACCCCTGGAAAGTGAGTCAAAGAAACTGGCCCTCTATTAAGGTGTGTATGTGCGATATTTGTCCCAGTGATGAAAGAATTATAAAGACAGATGCTATAAAATATATTCAAAAGTTTTTGTGTTCTGTCTCAAACTTGCTTCTTCTGTTCTCCATCTCAATGAATATCCTATTTTCACCAACTTGCACTAGTAAGCACCCCAGAGACTTTCACTGAAAACTCCATCTCCCCTACATTCAGTTTATCTCCAACACTAGGTAATTTTGACTATTACTCTTTAAAATTCCACTCACTTCTCTCAACCCTTCCTAACCATTCTCTTCACAATATCTTCCACTAAGATTATCTGTGCTATAAACTAGTGTAGCTATACTCATTCTTGTCCTATTTCACTCACATTTCCCATAGAGCAATTAAAGAGATTTTTGTAGCTCCTTACTCTGAAAGATAAGCTTCAGAAGGTTGTAGAACCTTTGTTATTAAAAAAAAAAGTGCCAGTGAATTTTTCCCATTTTATTGATATATATAAGTGCAAAACTTATAGTTTACATTGATCTTCAGCATTTTGTGCACATACATGTCATGGAAAAGTTACAAATCCTCCCCCTCTCTCCTCTCCACCCTGAGCACTGTGTAGTGTACTGTCCTTCCGAGAATCAAATTAAGTTTCTTAACTTGCATTGCCAAGGCAGTGAATGCTGTTGGATGTAGGTCCTTTGGAAACAGGCCATTGGGCCCCGTTTGCTGTTTCTGTGGTGAGAACTGTTCTAAACATGCTATCTGCAAAGAGACCAAGTCAACAGGACTTTCCACAGACCTGAGTCATTGTTTCTGCATTAGGGAGCACACTTCAAGCTTGAGAGCCAAGCTGTCACACTCAAATAGGGTCATTTCTCTCGTCCTTGAATGAATGCATTTTCTGGCTTGCATGACATAATACCGGTGACATAGGAGTTTAAAATATGTTTGCCTTTATTTATTAAAGATACATGACCTATAAAATAAAGTCTAAATAAAAGGTACTATTTGCTCCTTAGTTTTTGCAGTGTAGTGTCAATGTGTTGGGAAAAGATGCACTTAGAGGAGTCGCTTTTAAGTTTAGTAGAAGAAATTAAAAAAATTAAAAGAATTGGTTTCACTTTTGTCCACTTGAATTTTCACATACTAGGTGAATTCTCTGTCCTTCTGCGGTTTCCCTTGCTTTGACTTCTCACAGTGTCATACTGTATTCTCTGTGTAGATACTCTGGATTTTCCTCAGTAATTACGAAGCTGCCCAAATGTAGGTATGAACCTGTATCTTATTTGCTAGGGATATATACTCAATAAATACTGAGAAAACAAATTAATAATAGGGCACTGATTACTTTTACAAATGCATGTGACATTAATTACCAAAGTTTTGTTTCCTCAACCAATAAAAGAAATTGATTTTTGCAGGTTTTCTCTCACTATCTGCTAATTGGTTACTTGAAGTAGAGGGCGATTCTTTTAGCTTTTTTGGCATTGATTCTTGGGTTCAAGTGCATATTCCATGAGATAATACTTTAAGCTGTTGCCTTTTGGTGTTTTTCAGAGCTGAATCACTTTGCTCTGGAAGCTGAAGTAAAATATGCAACTTACTTTAAAGACTTAAGGTTTCAAAATCCTGATTGCTTGTAATATTTTTTTTAAAGTTCATGCCTTTTTATTAACAGTTTCTGTAACCAGGAGTTAGTCAAATAGGGAAAGTACAGGCACACAAACACAATAAAGGCATTGAAACATGATGGGGGTAAAATAAATGCAAACATTTTAAGTTTGTGTTCTTTTTTCTCTCTACCAAGGCCTCGAATCCTAAGGAAAGCTTTCTTAAACGGAAACAAACTTTTGAGTTTTTGAGAACTCAGTACATGTGTCACTCTATTCCTTCGAGAGCATCAAAAACAACAGGATTTGTACTGATAAAATGTTTATATATTACGGTTTTAAAATTCAAAAAGCATTTTCCTTGAAGGAATAATTTATCTGTTTTGAAAATATTTTCAGCCAGCTCACAGAAACCCATTTATTTGCCTAAATGCTTGACGTGTAGCACTCTACACATAGCACAATAGCACAGCGCAAGGAAAATAATCTACTTAATTTCTAT
The DNA here is from genome assembly GCA_004027205.1 of Ctenodactylus gundi. Classification (NCBI taxonomy): domain Eukaryota; kingdom Metazoa; phylum Chordata; class Mammalia; order Rodentia; family Ctenodactylidae; genus Ctenodactylus; species Ctenodactylus gundi. The sequence goes on from PVKB01002900.1 coordinate 109,104, forward strand.
AAATTGAGGTATCTGTCTATTCCTTTACTTCTCAGCAGAAAGAAAAATTGTTGGAGTCATTGGCCAGAGGGTAGCATTGTGTCTAGCTATGACAATGAGTAACATGATCAGAAATCTTAGAGCATAATGTGTACTTTCTAGGATAAGTAGAAGCCCTTAAGTGGACAGCCCAGGCATTAGCCACGTACTGACCCCCCACCCCAACCCTGCCCCAAATATTTCCACCTCTGCTAGGTGATACTAACTTTCATTTTCTTTCTACTGGAGACCTCAAAATATAGCTCAGTTAATTCTCTTTTAATCTTTGCAACTGACAGACTAGATTTGCCTCAAGATAAAATGCAATGATTTTCTATCTCTTGCAATGTCCTTGTGCATGGGCTTTCTGTTTTGTTTTAGGTTTTTCTAGCCGTGTTTTTCAGAAGAAGTGGAATAGGATTTCAGATTTCTGTATGGTATCAGTTGGGACTGAAGAGAAGCAGTAGAAAGGGAGTGGGTCACATTCATGACCCTGGGCCTTTCCTAAATGCCCTATTGAGAGGTAAGGCTGCAAGTTCCAGGAGGCAGACTATATTGGAAGACAACAGACCAATGATTGTAAGCATTGATTTGCAGAAAGAGTAAGAAAGGCCACAGGGAAAAAGCTGCTGGTTCAAGAAAATAGGTTTTCCGGTTGCCACTGGTCCTCACTGGCTGATTATTTGTGTGTAATGGGCAGAGTTAAGGCACCTAAATGGAGAACTGCCTGCATATATCTTACAGGCAGGAAGGCTTACTTCATTAAATGCAAAAACATATTCTTGGGCTAGTGTATCAAAATAGAAAAGTAATTGCTAGTTTTATTACTTTAAGCTGCATATGCCTTGACCCGAAAGTCAGAAAGTAATAAGAAATACTTTCTTGAAGGACTAAATATAATCTCTCAAAAATGTTGACACATATCAATTCAATAAATTAGCAAACAGAAGAAACAAATATCCTTCATTTTAGACAATATATTTACTTTAAAAAAGACAAATTAGATATTTTTCATGAACAGGATTAATTCTATATTGAGATAAGCTCTTAATTTCATTCTGAATATTTCCATGTAGCAAAAATTGTGCTGAGACAATGAATATATAAAATCCTAATAGATCAACATAGCTAAAAATAATTCATAATTACCTGTAATTTTCTCAATTAAAAATGTGTATTGCATATAAAACATATTCATTACATATAGACCTTGTTGAAAGTCATGGATCATACTAAAACAAAATAGGAATTTGAACAGACTTTATGTTTAGAACCAGTTTAAATATATTCCTGTAAGCTTACTTTGAGTCAAGCTCCAAAATTTTCTTTTAAAAAATCAATAAATTGGTATTTTGAAAACTGTACCTCTTTCTTGTGTTACCACATTTTACATGAAACTAATTATTGTAAGAAAAACATCCTTTCCATAAAATTAGTTTTGAATCTCTGACCTTTACCCTTTGAAATAGTCATGGTTTGGTTATATTCTTAAGCAATTAAAGTAGTTAGTATCTTTGATCTTTTAAGATTCTTTTAAAGCTGGCAAGTGGACCAGCTAGTCTTCAGTTTCTGAGTATATCAGAGCATATTCTTACTACACATATCGTTAGTGGAAGTTGCCGATATACAAGTTAAAAAAAATTTTCACTTCCTCAATTAGGTTAAAATAAAAGATGCAAGAACAAGTATCTGACAGTATTTACTATTATAGACTTTAAATTATATCTTGACAATAACTTTAATTAAAGTCGCCACTGGTTTGACCTGATTAGACAGAGAACAATAGTACTACCACTCTTTGTCTACCTAGAATGGTAAGCAGCTGTTGATACATAATATCTTTTGACAGTCATGTTAATTATAAGCTAGCTGAATGTATTTTGTTAGAATTGAATTTCTTAAAAAAACAAAAGAAGAGGAAATCGTAGTGAAAGCTGTCAGAATATTACTGCATATTGCTGATGATTGCATCTAAAAGCTTAAAAATGTGAATTTTCTTGAGATTTCCCCCTTATTTTTCCAATGTGCTCAACTTACTCTCCACAGATCCACGGATGCATTTGCATAAGTAGGTCAGAGCGATAGTCAATCTTTTCCCTAGTAGCATTTCAAGTTTATTTGTTTCTTCTTCATTTGGCAAAGGGAAACAAATGCCATTCCACTACAAGCTAAAGGGTTCAGAATTGTTCCATTCTGGCTGGGTCATGGAGGCAGCTTGGTGGGGTCAGTACATCCTGCAGGCTGGAACAGGATTAGCATAATAGATGTGCAGTGCATGTCCATTATCAAGCTATACAAATTTTGAGAGTTGCATCTCAAGCTGTCAATTGCAACAAAACAAGTGAACATCATGAATTTTGTCTAAAATAGCGCTTCTCAGAATATAGAAATTTTCAAAAATATTTTTAAATTCCTGAATATATTTCAGGCAATTATGTATATGACCACCTTTATTATAATCTTCATTTCTGGTAGATAGTTTCCTTTTTTCCATTTTATTTGTATATACATGTGATACATAATGGCTGCATTGAATGTAATTTTTTTTTGCTCAGATATATCATGTCAAATTTTTATTTCTTTCACCAACCCTTTATTAAACTCTTGTCCCCATTCTCCTCCCTCTAGACTCCCAACACCTTACCAAGTTGATTCTATTATTTATTTGTATTTGGGGTTTCTTATTTTTGAGAAACTATGAAATATTTAAATTTCTGAGTCTGACTTCTTTCACTAAGTGTAATGGTCTCAAGTTGCATCTATGTTCCTGCAAATGGATCAAATTTCTCTGTATTTATGACATGGTAGTACTCCATTTTGTATATATACTGTATTTTGCGTACACCACAAAATAAACAATTAACAGAGTGAAGAAAGCATTGACAGAATGGCGAATAAATTACCGCCTGTGCTCAGACAGTAGGTGAATAACTAGAATACACAAAGAACTAAAAAAATAGACCATTTAAAAAAGACTCAATTAAAATGGGTACTTGAATGAACAGTTCTCTAAAGAAGTACAAATGCCCACCAAATATATGGAAAATGCTCAGCATCCTTAGCCACTAGAGAAATGCAAATCAAAGAAAAATATTAAGATACTATCTTACCCCAGTGAGAATGACATATATCATATACTCAGATAGCAATAGATGCTGGCGAGATTGTGGGGAAAAATATGATATTGCCGGTGGGATTGTACACTTTCATAACTTCTATGGAAAGCTGTATGGAGATATCTCAAAAAACTGAAAATAAATGTTCTCTTGACTAGAAATACCTCTTCTGAGTGTCTTTCCAAAATAGTTAAAAGCAATATATAACAGAGATACATGCATACTCATGTTTATAGCAGCACAGCTAACAATACCTAAAATCTGGTTGGTATTTTCTAACTGGAGACCATTTTGACAAAGACATGGAATCTCTCTCTCTCTCTCTCTCTCTCTCTCTCTCTCTCTCTCTCTCTCTCTCTCTCTCTCTGTGTGTGTGTGTGTGTGTGTGTGTGTGTGGAGCAGATTGACTCTTCTCTAGAGAATTTTAACAAACTTTCTGAGAGTTAACATCAAACATTCTCCCAATCTTCTAAAAAATTAAATACCAGCAAACATTTCCTAATTCACTTTAAGAGGCCAACTGTCACGATATTGAAGCCACACAAAAGCAAAGCAAAAGCAAAAAAAAAAAAATAGGTCAATATTACCTGTGAAAATCAATATATATTCCTTCAACAAAGCCCTTATGAACCAAACTCATCAGGGTATTAGAAATAACATAAACATATGATCAACTGAAATTTATTTTTAGAACACAAGAATGGTTCAACATGCACATCAACCAATATTGTACACTATATAGACGGGAAGAACGGGAAAAGCAACAACATGATAAATCCGATTGATACAGAATAACTATTTGACAAATTTCAATACTTTTCACCACAAGACTACTGAAAAAAACAAATACAAGAGTCATGTCAAATTAAAGAATATTATATTCAATGGTAAAAGAGCTTGCAGTACATGTTAGTACAAACCTCGCAGCAACTTAATTGTTTGAGGCAAAGGTGTCCCTGAACCACTTGATAAATTGACAAGATTCTTTCTCAAAGTAGAAACTAGTAAAAAAGACTATGGATATAATTCATTATAAAAGCAAAGGAGCTAGGTTCAAAAATCAGTATAGAAAAGAAAACAAGTGAAAAGAAAAGAATAGAATATTTTCTCTACAGTCAGAAATAACAATGAGCACATTTTACCACTCATATTAAAATATTTAATTAGACTTTGAGTAGAATTAAGCAATAAAATAGAAAAAGGCATAAAACAAAAAGAAAAAGGAATATTTAAAATTATATTTGCAGGTATCAGAATTTTATTTTGAAACCTAAGTATCTCACAAAAAATACCGTAAGGATACATCAGATCAGCTCGGTTGTAAGATTCACAAGCAATGCAACATAATCAATTTTGTTTATATGCGTTAGCAACAAAGAATTCCAAAGAAAAACTGATAACTTAACTCTACTTAAAATACCATAGAAAAGAAAAATATTTCGTGATAATCTTAATTAAGGACTTGCTCAAAACATAAGAGGTGCCAAATCACCTGCTCTGTTCACTGACTGGAAGCTTAATATTGTGAATATGTCTGTATTAGAGTTCTCTAGAGAAAACCAAAATGAAGACACCAATTATGGATAAATATAGGTAGACATAGACAGACGATAGATGGATGGATAGATAGATGATAGCCTGGAGGCATAAGAAGAATTTGTGAACACTAATCTGCATCTGGAAGATGTGGAAAGAAATATCTCACTTAAAAACAGAAATTTGCACTCACCTTGCCCTTTTTGTTCTCTTTGAGCCTTTCAGTAGTTCTCAAGAGGTAAGTCCTAGTCACATAAGGGAAGATCATCTGATTCAAATATCAATATCATCTCGGAGCATTCTTAAAAACATACCTGACGAAGTTCCTGGCCAAGAACCTTATGGCACAGTCAAAGTCAATAGTATCTCAAATGTGCTATGGATTTAACACAATACTTATCAAAATCCTAACAATGTTTTTTGAAAAAATAGCAAGACTCATTTTCAACTTATGTGGAATATCTAGAAACCCCAAAGTGGTAAAGCAGTCATAGATAAAAACGAAGTTATGTGTCTCATATTTCGTGATCTGAAAAATAACTGGAACAATGCAGCAAACGAAGGCTGAAAGCACTGATTTAAAGGCAGATATGTGGATCAGTGAAATGGGATAAATAGTGCAGCTAAAAACCAGTATAAACAAATAATTTAATACTCAGTTTGGGCAAAGGATAATCTTTTCAATGAGTGAGTATTGGGAAAATTATTTCTACACTAAAAGAAACAAGTAGGACACTTAATATAAATGACAAAAAATTCAAAATAGACTGAAATGCAACATATAAGAACTGCATCTACTCAACTTGTAGATAAATGAAAAATACAGGAATAATTTCACAACACTAAATGTGCAATGACTTCTTGCATATGCAGCAAAGCACAATCGGACAGATTAGACTACCTCAACTGTTAGGGATGTTGCGTGTTAAAGAACATTGTCAACAAAGTAGAGAAGAAGCTTCATTTAAAACATGAGCAAAGAATATATTTTTCTACCAATACATACAAATGACTAATGAAACATAAAATATATTGAAGTGCGTTCATTAGTTAGGAAAGGCAAAACACAATTAAGGTGAAGCACTCCTTCCCAACCACTAACAAAGCCACTAACAAACACCAGAAAACAAATTCCAGAACACATCAAAAAGTAGAAAACAGGAAGTCTGATTTTGTCAATTTATTTTCCCTGTATCAGTTGGAATTATTATCAACTTGCTGGAGTTTTAAACTTTCATTCCATTAATGTTGTATGTAATATGGATTAATTTGCATATGTTGAACCATCTTTGTATTCCAGGAAATCATTAGGTTTGGCAATAGTTTATGTTTTTTCTGATTTCCGGAAAGGATATGGAAAAGGTGGGAATATAAAACAGGAAGCTCGACATGTTAAACACTGTGATGTTTCCACCAATAATAAATTGCAGAAATGCCATATGAGACATTCATTGCAGTTTTGATTATACACCAGAAAATAAAAAGCAGGGATCAGTGCAGACTTTTTAAAAGATTTTTTATAATCGCATTTACAGCTTTCCTCACAATAATCAAAAGATGGGTGAAAACCTGTCTGTTGACGAAGGACTGGATTAAAACAATCCAATAATACACAAAAGATACATTTCCAGCTTCAGAAACAAATAAATTCTAAGAAATGTTACAACATAGAAGATTTTGAAGACATTACATCAAGTAAATGAAGCTAGTCATAAAAGGTAAGTGTTTTCTAATACCACTGTCAGGAGATAAAGAAATGCAGAAAACAGAAGAGTAGTTACTCAACAGTGGAAAAAGGGAAGAATGCAGAGCTATTATTTTAATGAGTAGAGAGTTTCAATTTGAGATGATAAAAAGGTTCTGTGGACAGTGATAATGGTTGCACAAACGTGACTAGGTTTCCTGTCAAATAAATATTTTTAAATTATGGATTGTATCTCATATATAATCTTCCAAGGAGTGTGAGTAATCTGACCTTTCATATTTCACTCAGAACTTTATCCCTCCGCCATGGTGCTCTGTTCCTTCCCCATACACCAGACATCTCTGTGTCAAAACGTTGCACTTGCGCTTCTCCTTGCCTAAAATTTCCCGTTATTTCCTGTTTTTTTTTTTTTTAAATTTAACTACTGCTTTGGTCCACTGGGGTACAAACTTAGCAAAATAAAGTGATTTTCCTGTTTTATTAACTGATTTGTATTTTTCATTTTAGAAGAGGAACCTTTGCAAAGTTGAATAGATAATTGAAAACTTAATAAACCATGTCTTAATAAATATATGTGCCAGTCCTGACATCATTTAGCTAGATTCAGTGTGGATATTGTCTTGGCTCGCCTTCTGAGGATTCATTAAGTGCTCATTTTTTCATAAGCATTGCAATTACTTACATTGAGACTAGTGAAACACTGTGCCTTTCCTATTCTTTTATGTTCCGTTGTATTGTTTGCATTATTTATTAATTTCTTTAGTCAGTTAGATAGTCATAGTTAATTCAGATACAGATATGGTAATTTAATTGACCATGTTATATCATTATTTTTAGGGAAAATATCAATATTTTGTACCAGCACACACAAAGACAGAACACTGTAATATGCCATAGTGTGCTACAAGATTTTTTTTTCTTAGATAATGAAAGAATTTTTGGCTAGAAATCAATCCATGGAGGTTGTTTAGAGTGCTATATTTGAGTGACTGTTACCTGCAATTGTATAGAACAATATGTCTGCTAAGTATCATCATGATGATAAGGGGGACACTTTACTGTCATTATTTCACAATAAAATTTAGCATCATGACAGGTCAGTACATAGAAAAAGTGTGGATCAAAACTTAACTTACTGCCTAAGCAATACATAAACACATCTGTCCCACACAGAATGATTGAGTCAGTATGAGCATTTTTAATGTATGTTTTGCTTTATTTTCTGCATTACCTGTCAATCAGAAATATCTGTTTTTCAGTATGTGCTAAGTTGGCAGCACTGTCTTTAGTCTTCACAATTTTTACTCTGACAAAATGAAATGATTGATTTGTGAATGTCTTACTTTTAATCCACATTCAATAAATACTAGGGTGACGTTTAATAAAATCATAGTGACTGCTGAAATAACAATGCTTAAGGAATTTTTCAAAGTGATGATCACCTTTAGAAAGCGTGGAGAAAAGTGGAGGTAAAACTTGGATCCTTATATTATCTTATTAACTTTTAGTGAGATCTTCAATAAATATTTTTAATAAAAGAGAAATGAGATGCGGAATGCGAAATTGAAGAAAAATATTGCACCATGAGAATGCCCAAAAAATTGGATTGAAATTAAATGAGCATGTTGGAAAAAAATCAAGATGTGATATCTGACAAAGATTATTTTCTTTCCATTTATTTTACTTCTTGTGTCTGATTGTGATCTAATAACTGAGCTGTAGTTAATAAAATGATATTTCTAGGACCATTTGTTAGCAAAATATCTTTTCTGAAGATGTTTTACACCAGGAGAGAAATGGAAGGTGGCGCCCCCTTTATTCTTAGTTGGGTGTAGTGGCTCTGGTGGTGCACACCTCGCTCAGCCCCAACATTCTGGTAGCTGAGGCAGGAGAGATAACTTATTTGTGCTAAGTCATGGTAAATTTGTGATACTCTGACTTAAAAGAAAGAAGACGCATGTAGCTCAGTATGAGAGCTCTTGGTTCTATCAGACAGTGTGAGAGAGAGAGAGAGAGAGAGAGAAAGAGACAGAGAGAGAGAGAGAGAGAGAGACTCCTTAATTTTATGTCACATGACTGAATTGTTTTTCAATTAATATGCTTCCAGAAGAACCACGATTGAATCAATTTTTTTTTTACAAAGTAATTATACAGAATATTGAGAACTTACCTTGGTGTAATTTTAGAAAATTATAAAGTACATAACCATTAAAATACAGTTTTTGTTTTTAGAGATGCTATTTATTGAGTGCAATGATAAGCTATGTTGTAAGTTTAGACCTGGTAACTATATTGTGTAAAGACACTTTATTACACCTCTTGGGCTTGCATTTCTTTATTTGAAAATGAGGATAATAATACCTCCCTAGGTTTTCTAAGCTTTGCAGAGGAGATAATAAATTTGAAGCTCTTTGGAAATTGGCAAAAGTGAAATGTTGCCCTTGAAGTGGGGACAGTTCCATTTGTGTCACAGCTGGCTCATCTTCCGTAAGTTACTTAATCTCTAAGGACCTATAAAACGGAAGAGTTGGTCCTTGATTACTAAGGTCACTTTCAAAAATGATCAACCTATGAATCTAAGTTAAAATTACTACAGAATATAAGTTATTATGATAATAAAGGACAGTCTTATCTGTACTGTCAGTAACTTTTAAATAAACCTAAGCATTTAATAGTGTGGTTTTCTACTGCTAAAGGTCATGATCAGGTCTATTGGTGGCTGCCAAATGACTATATTTCTGATGTGTGTGTGTGTGTGTGTGTGTGTGTGTGTGTGTACAATAATTCAAATCATCATGTCTTTACTTTCAAAAATATGTATTAGTGAATTCTTCAAAAATTGCAAAGGTGGTTTTCCCTCTTGCCTAAAGTTAGTTTGTGAGTTTAAAAATATACAAAATATGTGAGGAACAGAGCAGAATGAAATTTAGTGGCTTCCTTTAAATTTTTTTTTTCTTGAAAGTCTCATCCCCAGAAGGCAGTGCTTCCAGGAATGGCTGCACACTGTCAGCCCGTTTGTGGTGCCAGTGCTGCCACCTCGTTCCCAGAAGAGCATCTGTGGATTTTGGGAGACGAGGCAATACTTCTGGGAATCGTGCCCAGAACATGGAAACTTCTGTGTCATTTAAGAAAGTCAAAGAAGGATAATGAAATCTTCATTTTTTACAATCTTTTTTGGTGCAGTCATCAGCTCTGGGGCTGACAGCTGCAGTACCCATATAGTCTTAATTGTGGATTTTTATTTTTTTAATTTTTTTAAAATGAGTCTTCCTGTAACGTTAAGTTCAAAATTTTCTCTATTTTGTTCAATCCCTATTTCACCCATCCTCTTTTCATCCTCACTCAGAACATTCTTAAAGAAATAATACAGGCGTTAGCCAGGCCTGATATCCCTATCATAATAAGTGATTATATATATAGTGAAATTAAATCCTCTTAGCTCAAATAATGTACCCCAAATTACCAGTGGTGTTTTAGAGGCAACATACATTTTCCAAATGCTTATTAATTACTGGGTGGTATCCAGTGGTTATTTATATATTTAAGTAGTATTTATTTTAAAGCACATTAGAAATATACTTAATGCATGACTCTGTACATTTTGCTGCTTTGGGTGCTGCTCAGGTAAGTAGGGGCACAACGTTTACGACGACCAAGGGACTACAACTGCGGTGCTCAGAAAGCCCATAGAAAAGATGAGAGTGCAAGAAGTTACCTTGTTTTAGTCATGGGTGTAGAAAGGACGATACACACTAGAGGCTTTGATTCTAATGGTCTGGATTGACATGTATATTATCTCTGCCTTTTTATCAGGGCATTAGAACTTCATTTCAAAAATTTAAACTGAAATCTGCCCACAATATATAAATAGAACAAGTCCACACACTGGTTTTGGAGAAACATGTGCACACACACCTCGTAGTTTACTCAGGATGCTATAACAAAATTCCATTAGCTAGGGTATTTTTACATATCAGAAATGTATTTTTTATAGTGGGACTGTGGGATCCAAAATGAAGTGGATATCAGGTGTAACGTGAGATGAAGGCGATCTTCTGGTTTCTTCTCTGTTCATCCTCATGTAGTGAAAGGGCCATACATATTTCCTTTGATCTTCTTCAATATGGGCACAGAGTCCACTTATCAATACTCAGCCACCTATCATGTATTGATAATTATCTGCTAAAAGCTATATATTTTAATACTATTATATTGAAAATTAGGTCTCAAAATATACAATTTAAGGGAGTATAAAAATTCAGTCCATGGCAATACACACTATTGAGTCAAAAGTGATCGAAATAGAATAATACCTGGTATACAGCATGCATGCTAAATTATAGCTAGTACTAGTACTTTTACTATTGCTAAGCTGGACTACGGTAGTATTGGTATATCTTAGAGTGTCATGTTAATTAATAACTATAAGTTTCTGTTAGTGTTGTAAAAGCTATTGCTAAACAACTTCATGAAATATTGTTCATGAAACTGCAAGCAAGAACAAACTAATTTGATTCCTTTTGGATCTGAGACGCTTTGAAATTCCAATGCCACGCACATGCGCGCGCGCGCGCACACACACACACACACACACACACACACACACACACACACACACACAAAATTTCAATGTTATGTTATCTGACACCAAGTGAAGTTGTGAATTTTCAAAAAATGAAAGAAACTGAAAATAGGTGCAAGCACATAGTAAATTGCTACACTTAAATTGGAGAAACAACTTGAAGCTTTGTAATACTAATATACTATGTTTGATTTACTTGCAGGTTTTATAATTTCTAAAGTAATTATAAAAATGATCATATCTGCTAGCAAAATGCTTTAAAGAACAATGGGGGAAATCTTAGCAAACAAATTGTTAAGATGTTTCTGTAAAATAAGTCGTTGTAAAATAATAAATCTTGGCAAGAGTTAAAGCAGTAAATATTATCACAACTAAAATAAGATTTATTCTGTTCACTGTCAATTAGCCTGTCGTCAGATGCTGTGATATTAGTATTTAGAGTTTGATGTGTGTGAGCTGCATACTGACGCCATGGAGAACTCTCATTCTTCTAGGCTTTGATATGGAGAATAACTAGGGGAGAGAGTTAGTAACTTAATAATAAGTTCATACTATAGTCTGCAAGTGATTTGTTGGGCTAAGTACAAAGGATGTGAGAATCACGGTGCAAAATTAAGACTTGTTCCTCACAGTCAATCTGTATCAAAGGGAGCAATGTCCCATGTCCTGAATCTCTTTCCCCCAGTCCAGATTTGCTGGGAGACTTAAAAGACATATATACATACAGATGTAAACTATACCAATCACAGTATAAAAATCACTGAGCTTTTGAAATGTTCCCTATTATTTGTCCAATGAAGGGAAATTACAACAAATATTTTTCCTCATTCTGAAGTTTAATTTTCTCTTATGTTGAAACATTCATTTTTTTATCTGAAATAAAATAGTATCTTCAGTTCCATGATTTGAATCTTTAAGATATTCTGTGTATCACTGGGATTGCTTCTCCATATTAGAATATTTTTGCAGAGCTATTGGCCTGATTGCACAGCCTTAATTTATCCTTCCTGAATCTATTTTTATCAGTTTTCCACATACAAGCTGAAGGAAACTTATTAATAGCAAACTAGTAGCATCCATCTTCAAGCTTCATTCATGGTACATTAAATTATTTTACATCTGAGTAGTAACTTATTTAAATTAATTATTAAAAAGTTTTTGAAATATTATAAAGATATTGTTGAAGAATAAGAAAAATCAAGGGTGTTCTTAAAGAACTTTTGAAACCACAAAGTATTTTTGCAAGGCTGGGAAATACTTTAGTCTTTCATCACTACAAACATGACCAGATTATTTGTTGCATATAGAATTAAAGAATTCAGGAAATACATTGGAAGGCTTTCTGAAACACAAATTTGTTATTGAAAGTCATTTAATTCAGGTTAATAATGAATTATCAACATTAAAGGTTATTACAATTAGCAAGTAAATTATTTTTCCAACTTCTGAAAAAAGTCGTCCCACAGTATATACAGAAGATTTCTTCCAGATCCCAGAGGAAAAGAAAATCTATGCATGTATAAGCCCTATACATAAAACGTGTACTGTTTACTTATAGCATGCATACATCCTTCCTTCCATACGATAAGCAATCTCTAGGTCAGTTATAATATTCAACACTGTGTACATGCTAATAGCTTAGTTATTATACCACACTGTTTGGAAATAATTAGTTGCAAAAATCAATAACTTTAGGTACAGATGCATTTTCCCCCCAAAATTTGTTAATTGAATCAAATCCTCACATGTAGAATATTTGGAGGATCCTTGAAAATTCTTGAAACATAGTTCATGTGAGGGTCATAGAATTGTTTAACACAAAGAGCAATGGGATTTTTCTATCAAAGTAATGTTTTTATCAATGTTGAAGTTTTGAGTATACAAAAGTTAGTTATTGTCAATAACAAACACTTTTATTCTTTTTCTTGATAAATTTGTTTTTAAGAATAAACTCAATGAGCGTGCTTCAGGTTGATTTTTAAGATTCTTAACAAGTATTAGTGTTTGGTATAATGGCTTCTAAAGTGATGATAAAATTATACCCCTCAATACATTTATAAGGACAAAGAGGAGATGAAACATAAAAACGTTAAATGAATAGCAGTATTGCAGATAAATGTGGCAAAATTTAGATGTGGTATATTAGTGATTAAATTTAGAAAAATACCACCTTAAGTTTAAAATGTCTTGATAAAATGTAAGAGAATATGTTTCTCGACTTTTAACCTACAAAAAGGCACAATTTAGTGTATTATTAAACATAATGAAACAATTATTTTGGAATTATAGCATTAGTTGAAAGGACAGATACAGAGGCTTCTTATTCTAGCATTCAAGTACTCTTCCTCTTACAAAGATGTTAGTCAATCAAATAATTAAAGTATTGTGCAACGAAATGCATTTAAGACCCCTCATCTGTCAAATATCATAACTTGACATAGGAGAACATGGTAAATTTTTAGTTACTTACTGTTTCAAAAGTGTAATATCATAACTTGACGTAGGAGAACATGGTAGATTTTTGGTTATTTACTGTTTCAAAAGTGTGACTTACAGGAAGCTGTGACACATGGCTAGTGACCAGTATTAGGGAAGAGTATCAGACCAGAGCATTTGACTAAAAAAAGATCAGGGGGGAGGGACTAAAGGAGAGTGGCAAAGTTCTTGTCCCCTTGACAAGACACACATGTGCACAAAATGCTCAACTTAATTGTAAACCTTAAATTTTGCACTTATACATACAAATAAAATGGGGTGGGGGGAGATCAAGATGCAAAATCAAAATTCAACATTCAAGGCATGGATTCTACTGAATGGATTTCACTAGTATATTTTTGTAAGATTAAAAAAATACTCAAATAGATTCAAAATACGTTGGAGACCATTTTTAGTATGTACCAAGTAGCCATAGATAAAGCCTGAAAAAATCAATTTTCACAGTTTTACTCAAATACTTATTAGAAGAACAGGATCTCTTGTAAAAGAAAAACAGAAGAGAGATCACTTTTCTCAATCACACTGAAAGTAAACGTTGAGTCTTTGATTATTCTTTTGTTAATCAGAGATATCATTATACTCAAAATTCCATAGGAAACTTTATTATAGTTAAAAATCTATAATAAAATCCAAGGATTTCGGTTACTGTTATGTGTTTGCTGTTACGGAAAATAAAGTAATATTTGGTTTCAAAAGAAATGTTATTTATGACCATGATGACATTTAGGGAACACAGCTGAGTCTTCTCCAGAAAGAAAAAAAAAAAAAAAAAAAAAAAAAAAAAAAAAAAAAAAAAAAAAAAAAAAAAAAAAAAAAAAAAAAAAAAAAAAAAAAAAACCTAAAATGTTAAAAAAAATACTTGACAAAATTTCCTTAGAAATATAGAAATATTTCCAGTTCATGGAAATTATTCTTCTAAGGGCATGAGGTTAAGAGAAGAGACGATTGTCATCTGTCATATTTGGTTACTGGACAGATTTCGCTGTGTTTCTACACAACCCAGTCTACACACTACTTGGCATCAGCTATCAGGAGAGACCACAGAGTGACACAGGAGAGGAGACCATCCAGGCAGGGGAGGACAGTGACACAGGAGCTCAGACATCCTGGCACTTCATGTGTTTCAACAACAACAATAATAACAACAAAAATAAAAATAGAATAGGAAAGTTAAGGAACTACTTCTCTTGGGAACAAAATTCTACCCAGAGAAATCCTTTGAAATGGAAACACATACGAAGAATCTCAGTGTCTGAAAGGAAAAAAAAAAAAAATACGGACAGAACCAGCTGGTCCATCTGAACTTGTTTTTTGTTGTTGCTGCTTTCGTCTTTCTTTCTTTCCTCCTTTCTTCCTTTCTTCCTTCCTTCCTTTCTTTCTTCCTTCCTTTCTTTCTTTCTTTCTTTGTTTCTTTCTTCGTTTCTTTCTTTCTTTCTTTCTTTCTTTCTTTCTTTCTTTCTTTCTTTCTTTCTTCCTTCCTTCCTTCCTTCCTTCCTTCCTTCCTTTCTTTCTTTCTTGTCCTGCCCTGTAGCACAGACTGGCCCCGGACCTGTCATGGAGGACAGGCTGGCCTTGCACCAAGGCAATCTTCTTCTTCAGCCTCCCAAATGCTGAAATACAGGCATGTGCCATCACAGGACGTTTATGTGGTGCTGAGGAATTGAACTCAGGGCCTTGCACTGACTGATAAGCAAGGACTTCTAACTGCTGCGCCGTTCCTCCAGCCTCACACCTCTACTTGTAAGCGTGTGTAACTTTATTAGTCAAATATGGAAAGGTGCAGATGCTGGACATTCGAGATGTTTTCACTGCTTTCCTCCAGACCTCACGCAATGACTTGTTCCTTAGGTGTCTGTCTGAGAGTGATTCCTGGCCCTGCACCTTCTCCTGGAGGGCTCTGACTTTTAGGAGGTTCCCCTTACTCTGATGGGAAGAAAGACTGGCCAGGGCTCGTGGTGTAGGGCATTCTGAATGGTAAGAGCACATGTGTCACATGATCTGACTGCACATTTATCCTTCTAACTGAGGCTATAATCCCAAAGCAGTTGCCCATCATGCTCGCTGCTTAGATGGCACCAAGTTAGCAGTGTTTCATTTAATTCTTTGTGGTAAGCTTTCTTTAAACTGTATGTGACTCAGAGTGTAGAATACATGTGTTTGAAATATTCATGCTAAAAGAGAGCTTATGAGTCATTCAGTTCAACTTGTTAAACAATATAATAATAGCTGGAAAAATCTATAATTTTTAAAATATTGTAACTGTTAATATTTTATATGGCTCTAAAACTGAAGCTTTTCAATTCCCAAGTCAGTGGTAATATACTCTCAAAGTTTTTTATACTACTATATTTTTATTTTTGTTAGTAACCTAGCAGCAGGAAGGAAAGGAAAAGAAAGGAAACAGAGAGAGAGAGAGACAGACAGAGAGACAGACAGACAGAGAGAGAGGGAGAGAGAGAGAGAGAGAGAGAGAGAGAGAGAGAGAGAGAGAGAGAGAGACTCTGGCTATGTGTTTTGTTGTTATTGGTTGGAAACTATTGTGATTTGGATCTGGAATGTCTCCTAAAAGTCTTCTGTACCTCAATGTTATGCTTTGTCTACAGAACCATGTGCTGTTGGGAGATGGGGCCCTGGTGTGGAGTGGTTATGGGTGTGTGGTGGAGGATAGGCATGTGGCAGATTGGATTACAGGCATGTGGATTGGACTACATATGTTAAGCCCCACCCAGGATGGGTTGCATGTTTAAACTAGTATCTACTGCTAGGCTTAAACCTGGACCCAGAAGTAAATCACTGGGACAGGACCTGAAAGGATAAATGCAACCTTTGCCCTTACTCTAAAAAAAAAAAAAAAAAAAAATAGACTTCCTGTTTGCAAAATGTGAGGAGCTGCTCCTACCTCTGCTTCCTCCATGCCCTTCCACTGCTGCTGGCTGACTGTGAACAGACTCTGACCTTCTGAAACTGTGAGCTAAAATAAGCTTTTCCTCCCATAATTTGTTCATGTTGGGTATTAAGTCACAGCAAGAAAACAGTAAGACAGAAGAAAAAGTATTAAGTCACTTTGCTAAGTACTATGAACATTAGCAAAGGAAGCCCTTAGAATGGTTAGTTTGTTTGTTTCAACAGTTAGAATTGTTAAACTGTGTGTTTCAACAGTTAAGATTTGTAGGTACATTTTAAGAGTAAATAGCAATATTCAGGTTTTCTGATCTCACTGACACAGTGATAAATGCTTGAATTATGTAAATTAAATATCATTTGATGGAAGTGAAACAAAACTAAAAGAGTGGCCTAGTATATGCTAGATATTATGTATCTGAGAGACTGTAATTTGTAAGTCCAATTCAGTGTATTTATTAACACTAATAAAACTAATATATTTTGGATTTAATATCATATGCTAGTCATTTCAAAATAAGACAATTTGATTTTCATAAAAATCCTTGTTTTGTTTCCCCAGAAAAAAAGTGTATAAAAAGTGTCAGGTATATTGATGAGAGTGGATTGTACAATCCAATATTTTCAAGAGTATTTTCCACATATGTTGTTTATTGTAAACATACACCTGTTTCCATGCTGTAAAGTTTATTATCTCACTACTAAGAGTTTCAGCACATGGTGTTGGTTTTGCCTAGAGTTCTTTTCACAATAGTTTTCTTGTCTTTTCTCCATCTATTTCTCCCAGTAGACCAAAAAAAAAAAAAAAAAAAAAAGATTCTGGATTCTATTGACATTGGTATCCTCATAATTCTTCATGCTATTTATCAAATATAAAGTATATTCAGCTTTTCTTTGAATACAAATAATTGTACCTTTCATTTCTACAGCCGGTTAATAATCTAGTGATTGACTAATAACAACTATTGATTCAGAAATTTCTAATCAGATTCAATTAAAGACAATTATTTAGAAAGACTTCTTAATTCAAGCAACTAATATTAAGTGACCACTTAGTGCATTTGTACCTTGGGTGCTAGTAAACCAATCGCCTCTAATCTCAGATATAGAAGCAAACTTACACACTGGAGCAATTTTTTCTGCCCCTCAAGATTTTCCACAGACAGTAATCACATAATGTATGTCGGAATTGTCATTTAAAAAATACTTCATGTACATTGCAGTAGAGACTTCCTTCCCAGCATCCTGAAAACACAGGCTACAAGAACATTTGTCATCTTTTGTATAAAATGTATGAGGCCGTCTAGCAGCAAACAAAATTTTTCTATTTTGGTTTCTGTTGTAGAAACCTGTTTTTTTATTTGTTTGTTTGGCTTTGTTTTACCCCCCCCCCCATTGTTTCCTTAAGGACTTCAATTGATTAATTAAAGTCCTCCTCACATTGTCAAAGACCATGTCCTCTAACTTGCAATCTACTGAAGGTAATGTTATCAGAGCTACACACGCCTGGTCCAACAATACAACAGCATACTTTCGCCAACATGACATAAAATTTAGCCATTTGCACATTCCACAGATGTTAGCAAAAATTAGCACTTGTGTTGAAGGAGAGTGTTGACAGGAGACTTTCAGAATATTTCAATACATTTTACTTAAATTCTTGCTAAATCTGGATAGAGATAATTGAAAACGGCTTGATGTCATATACAAATTCATTTCTACAAATACAGTATTGCTGATGATTCTGAGTGAACAGAGAATATGCTAAGCTGTAAGAAACATGGTGAGTATTTGCCACTAGTCTCTGTCAATAACCAAGTCTAGAATGTTCTTAGAATTTAACAGTATCATCAGAGTTTAAATAGTTCCTTAAGGGTTACTATGTTTAATGTTGAGATGCTTGATATTTTCACTCTATCAAAAATATCTGCCAGGGATTGAGGCATGTCTCAGTGGTTAAAGTATTTTTCTAGTATGCAATATCAGGGGTTGATTCCCCATTATCACATAAAATTTAGCCAGGCATACCTGTAATACCAGGACTTGGGAGGCTGAGGCAAAACCAGCTTGGGATACAGAATGAGATCCTGGAAATAAAGACAGAAAGGCAGAAAGACAGAAAGATAGAAAGAACTAACAATGACATGATGGCTAAAGCCAATATTTGAAATAATAAAAAAAGAATCTGCAATTTTTCTGAGAATTTTCTTTTTGGGTTCCATCTGGAATTGCCCTCTGTGAAAATATTATGCTTCAAAGTACTCTTGGTTTTTGGAAAAGTATTTCCGATTAAATTACACCCAAGAGCTAAAGGTCTGCTATATTTTCTATGCTGTATCCAATATCAAGAATACTTTTTATGGCATGAAATATAACACTTAAGCAATGATTTCTCATAAATGCATCCCAAATTTGGCACATACAAGACATGCATGATGATACATTTTCTGCCTTTAAGAAATACCATGTGATTTAGCAAAGATTTATTCCTTATGGGCAGAAAAGTTCAGATGAAACGGGTTCTACTACTGCTCACTGTAGGAATCTACTTTAAAAGCAAGACAAAATGACCTTCCACAAATCACTCCAATTGATAATGCCCGTTGCAATTGTTTGGACCTTGAGAGTCCACCAAAAGCCTTAAGTATATGAAAGTATGTGATGCTGGGAGGTAGTGCCGGCTCTAATGGGTGATATTTAGGGTTTGACCGGGAAAGATGTGTCAACTTTTTGCTACTGAGGGTGCCCTGGGAAGAGTCTGTAGCTATGAGTTGTTGACTTGTGGACCAGGAAGTGAGGGAGGGGCACCCAGAATGGGGGCAGGACAAGGAAGGGTGTGGAGAGGTGGGGGAGTCTGGTAACTTGAAGTAATTATGGGAAGAAAGAAGAAACATTGTTGCAGCTTCTTCCTAGAGAAAAAGTTCTAGCTTCCTCCGAGTTTCCAGACCTAATTTTACCGTTGCTCGTCTTAGCTTTTTGTCTGCAATGGGACTAGCAGCCCTTCAGCCCGTGCCATGTGATTCCACCATTGCTGGCTGCCTATGAATGCACTGTGTGAGCCCTTCTGAAACTCTGAGATAAATCTCTCCTCCCTTAAGTGCTGGATGTTCGGTATTTTGTTTCACCTTTGAGAAAGTAAGACACCCATCATCACAGCCTACAATGCTATAAAGGCTAAAATTTTCAACAGTGTAAGTTACAGGCATTTATGGAAGAATCAATTAAAAATTTCCAGAAAAAATACTGCATGCTTATGGATATACACAAGAATTGAGGATTGCAATTGAAGTTCATAAAGTAATTGCCACATGATAAAAATATAATTACAAATATGCTAAATGTAGAAATTTTACCCAACTTACTTGTTTGAACTGAAACTAATTTTCATCTAGAAACCAAGTGATGATACCTGTACATAGACAAATATTTTTGCGCTAAGATACTTGATATTTTAAAACAAAGTTAATATTAGGAAGCTACAGCAAGATCTCTTAAATTTTGTACATAAATGATGACTCTAAAGGCAATAGCTGTTTGACTTTCTCCATAACCTGTTCATGCTGGCATATTTGAACACTTTGTATGGTTGCTTTTAATAAGAGTGTAGAAACAAGCCTTGTTTTGAGTGCTCTGTTTGATTATTTTTAATATGAAATATCTATGTATTATCTAGTAATATAGTTGGACTATTTTTTCAAAATGATTTAAATTAATTATTTGATCCCAGACTCAGTTCAATTTTCATGAAAGAGTTATTATCAGATATCGGCTACCAGTAACCAGTTTTAGACTCGCTGATATCCCCGAACACATGTCATGATGATGGGAAGGGGTTTATTACAAGATTCAGCTGAAAGAAATTTCCATTTTTTTCTTGCTGCAGTGATTTGAATACAGATTTTAGGCCAGAATTTTATATATATAAATAGTTTCTTGTTTCAAGAAGAGATATTCCTTGGAGTTAGATTTTTCTTCTTACGTTGAATGCTGTTTATGATGCCTTCAGTTACCTCTCCATCTTCATTTTTCCCCCTTTAAAGAGCTAACAACATTGTATAACAGAGATACATGCATACCTATATTACTAGCTGCACAACGAACATTAGCTAAAATGTAGGGCATGCCAACATACCCATCAACAGATCAGTCAATACATGAATGTATAAATTGTGGTATATATACATAGTGGAATATTACTCATCTATAAATTCAGATAGTTTTAGTAGGTAAATGGATACAACTTGAGACCATCATACTCAGTGAAGTGAGACAAATGTGGAGGCTAAATATCTAATGATTTCTCTAATATGAGAAATCCAGATTACAGTCATTCCATAGAACTAAATGAGGGGAAAAGTGGGAGAGCAAGGGTGGGGGAGGGCCCAAAGGGAGAGGGGAACAATTCGCAATTTTGATGCAATATACATGTGTACAAAATACTCAAGTTCAATTATTATGTAAGGATACATAAGCTGCACCTGCCTTCCTGGAGGACGGGGCCTAGTCTCAACTAGCCTCAGCGTGTCTTCCTGTTTGTCCGGGAAAGCTGCCTCCACCTCTCTCTCTGCCATGGACTTCTATTGTTGCCGGCCACTGCTGAGTGGACTGTGAACTAAAATAAACCTTTCCTTTCCTAAGTTTGTGGGTGTCGGGTATTGAGTCACAGCAACAAAAACTTAACTAAGATAATTAATAAGAGGAGTGATTCCCTTTTCCAGTTTATAATGATTTCTTCCCCCTCCAGCAGAAGACAGGATTATACAGATTGAATGTACAAGTTTCCTTGGAATTACCTTTATATATATTTTTTAAACTGGCAGTGGAAATGACTCACACATAGAGGATACTAAGTCTTTTTTTTTTTTTTTTCTTTTTTTCAATTTCAAATTACCTATTTGTGTTACACATGTTGAATTTGCTGGCACTGGCTACTTGCTTCAGGGGATTATTGTTGAGAGACAATTTAAAGCATGGACTCTGAAAGTCAGTCTCTTCGGCTACCAAACATTCAAGTCATTGACATCTTAACAATTTGATTTTTAGGGCAAAATAGCATTTCTAAGATCAAGCTTTCGTAAATTCATGCTGACATTTGGTATCTGATCAACACAGAGTAAACAGATTGTATCTCTTTTTATTTTATGGTGTACTTGTTAATCTATTTCTAAAGGTATTATGCTAATTATAACATTACTCTTCACATTCAGAATCCAAATTGCACATTTTCAAGTTTTTCTTTTTTTTTTCAAATTGTAATCTGTTAATTACTTGTTTAATGGAGTGTGTAATTACCTACTTTAAGTTAGGAAACTGTTTCCATTTCAAAGAGAGAGAGACCTATTTTAGAAATGAAAGAATATAAATGTAATCCTTTTTGATACAGAATATAACTCTTTACTTCCCTTAATGGTTCTTAGTGAGAAAATGAGATTGGAAAACAACTCATTATATTTTCTCTTTATGTCTTTGTAAAACCACATCAAACACAGGTGAAATTTACGACAAGGATAACAGGTTGTTGTTTAACTACACATTTTCAGAGTAATTTTACTATCTATTCATGACATTTAAGCAACTAATCTCCAGAATAAGAACAGAACCAAGTTATTAATGAGATATATATTTTAAAGTGTTTTCTTTTTTATATACTTGGCTAGGATGAAAAACAAAGTCATTAAAAAGATTGAGGAAATACAACGTAAGAGGGATGGAATAATCGAGAAGACACACAACTGATAAATAATGTTAATTCAATTCTGAGTTCATACGGCTCACAAGAATAATTTAATTATATCTAAGCTGTAACAGATGCAGTGTGTCATCAGGATGTCCTATGTCACAGATAAGCAGTTTTACTTTCACACTACCAACCTTCACTTCAAACCTAAATATTAACTGATGTAGGGAAAATAATTAGACTTACATAATCTGAGGACATGGAAAAAAATACAATAATTAATATTTTAATAATGCCTGTTATTTCAGTAATCTGTAGTGCAGACAGTTGGAAATCGGTCAGAAAACCCCCTGATGTCAATATCTTGCTTATCTTTATATTGATAAATTTATCTTTGATAGAAGCCAGATATTTAATTTACTAAACAAGAACTAGAAAGCAGTTTTTAAAGTAAAAACTAAAGAAAATCATGTATGCAGAAGTAAGTTATGGAAGCACTGTCTTAACCATCCAAGAACATCAGTTTGAAGGGCTGAGGATGTAGCACACCAGTGGAGCTCTCGAATGACAAGTGTAAAGCCACAGGTTCGGTCCTCAGAATTCCAAACAACAACAAATACAGTATGTACAAAAATTTTTTTAAAAATGATGAGAATCAGACTCAGAACACTAACTATTGCATGGTTTTGTTAACAATACATGAGAAACCCGAAGTTTCAGTAAGTAAAATTGCTAAGTAAAAAGTGGTAAAATTTGAGGGGCTGGATTTGTAGAAGGGAAAGCAAAAAGAAGAGAGTGAAGGAAGGATGGGTAAGTGAGGAGGAAGTCACTGTGAACTCTGTGCAACATGTATATGCACCAATGCCTCAAGTTTAATGTAGCCATTGTGCATAGCGGATATATGCTAATAGAAATAATAACTATGGGGAGTACTAAGAGAAGACAGAGTAGAAACTCTGCAATTATAGAGTGTGGGTATTGAGAACAAAGGATGATTTATGTCTCAGAAAACATGGAGACTACTAGCAAACTTTAAAGTGTTTGTACATATATAGATATAGACAGACACGTGCTTTTAAGATGCAGGCAGAGGATAAACATTCTTAGTGGAAAAGAGAGGAATATGGTGACATACAAGAATTGGACAAATGTGAAAGGAAAACCCAGCAAGGCAGTCACTCACATGGCTCTGTGTTCAGTCATAACACATGAGATACATAGCTTGAGTGACCCTACCCCATGGCCTTACCAGTGAAAGCTTATGTGGTCGCTATCTAGGTCTCGTTCTCCTTGCCACGTGCAGCTTTCCTGTGCACTTTGCTCGTGTTCTTGGCACCTCCAAAGTCTTCAATTCTCTACTGCAGCTTTTGCCGCACTCTCACGACTGCATCTACCATCATTGGAGGGATCTGAAGCTGCTGATTTTTTAAGTGTCTTCGAGTAATTTCTCTTATCCTAATGCAAAATATTTGACTTCTTAATGGCAGTATTATCAACAGTCACACATTCTTTGGCATTGGTTTTTACATGCACTTTTTTTTTTTTTTTGGCAGAACTGCAAATTTGCCCAACCTTTGTTTCTGTTCTGACTTTGTTCTGTTCTGTTCTAAACTCTGATCAATATCAGCTAACAATACCAATACTAGAGCCTCCATATTGTGTTACCTGGAAATTTTGTCTGCTAGAACAACTATCCCATCACTTTTAAACTCAGCTTTCCACAAACTTTCAGGACACTGACAATATATGGACATGTTCTCCATCAGAATTTAGCATGAATGACCTCCAATTAGTTCAATTCATAGCATGAATTGCTCCAATTACTCTAGTTTCAACAAAATCCTTACCCTATTTTAAGAGTACTATTTTTTGTCTGTATTCTTACCAACATTGAGGTCTTCATAATTAAATGAGATCCAGTTTTCATAGACTAAAATATCTAATATTAAGAAGATGTCAATGTTCCCGTGATTAATCTGTAGATTCAAAATATCTTTGTCAAAAATCTTCGCTAAAATTTTGATGAAATTAGGAAGCTGACTCGAATATTCAAATGAAAACGGGACAGACTCAGAATAGTGAAAGTAATTTTGAAAAGAAATCAAAATAAACAAACAAAAAATGCACAGCCAACTCCTGCAAATTGTTGAAAAGTACAGAGAATAATGAAGATATTTTGGTACTTTGTGAAACATATAAAATAAGGTAATAAAATCAAGAGAACAGCAGTAAGAACCATATGTATCTGAGCAATTTATTTTATTACAAGGGAATCAAGAACTTTCAATGGGTAGTGTGATTGTCACTTAAATAACCAGACTAGAGCAACTAGATATCCACTTGAAAAAGACTAAATTGGAGTCTCTACTGCATAGCACAAAAAAAGGACTACCTCAGAGTAGATCAAAAACTGAAATAAAGGAAAATATATCTGAATTCCTTGAAGAAAGCAAGAGCAAAGTTTTACTTCTACAAATCTTGCTAAGAGTTTTTAGTTATTACAAATGTATGAACAATAAAGAAAATATTGTAAGCTGAATTTCATTAAAATTAAAAATAATAGGGATCGGAAACATTTCTCAGTTATAAAGCTTGTGCTTAGTGTGCATGATGCCCTCGCTTACTCTCCAGCACTGCAAAGATTGGGAAAAAATGCCTACATAAAAAATAACTTTTGCAACAACACAATCAAAACAATTTTCATAGGAGAAATGTTTGGTGATTACATGTTGTAATAAAGATTAAAATCGAGTGCATGTAATTCCCAAAACTCAACACACAGATAAACATCTCAATTTTAGAATGGACAAATTCTCTGGAAGCGGTGTTTCTCACAAGAAGGATACAGATGATGAGTAAACATGAGGAAGAATGGTTTACACCTTAGGTCTTAGAAAATGCAAATCAAAGGTCCAGGGAGATGCTACTCACGTCACCAGATATGACTCTAAATAAGAAGGTTCTCAAGGACAAGGACAGATAGGATTGTGGAAATTCGAATTTCCTTATTGCTCAGCAATTTTACTTCAGAATCATCGCCAAAAAGTTGAATAATGTTTATTCAAAAATATGGTAATATATAAGTAGTAGTATTATTCAAAATAGCTTGAAGAATGGAAACAACCCAACAGTCCATCAACTGATGAATTGATACCTATATATATTCACAATACATATGTGTGCATATTTACATATTTGTATACAGATGCTTATAAATGTATAGATATATAGATACAGATAGCTAGCTAGTGAGTTATAATTTGTTTCTGATATGAATAGCTTAATTCTACAATTTGGATAAATCTGGAAAACATCAAACTGAAAGAATTCAGACACCAAAGCCATACTTTTTTATTTCAGGTAAATAAAATATCAAGAACAGAAATACATAGAGGTGAAAAGTAGATTAACAGTTTTCAGGGCTTGTAGTGCGTAAGGAATGAAAAATGACAGCTAATGTGCATATGATTTCTTTTGTAGTGTTCACAATGTTCTGTAATGAGGTAGAGGTTATGAGCACAATAAAGTCACTGAACTGTATACTTTTAAAGTATCAGTTATGTGATCTGAGAATTATGTGTCAATCAAAATATCATTAAAGAAAAACCTAGTGGGTAGATGCCTTTCAGAGGAGTATTGTCTTATTCTCTACTCAACTTCTATGAAATTAGATGACAACACTGGAAATTATGTTGCAATTTAATTGGCTTCCTGAAAAATGTTACATATATATATATATATATATATATATATATATATATATATTTCCGCAACTGTATTGATATTCTTTGCTTTTTCAACCACTCTGGAAAGCAGTATGGAGAGCTCTCAAAAGACTGGAAATAAATATCCCCTTCGATCCAGCGACACCCCTCCTGGGAATATATCTAAAGGAGGCCAAAACAACACACAGCAGAGATACATGTATACCCATGTTCACAGCAGCACAACTAGCAATAGCTAAAATGTGGAAGTCACCAAAATACCCATCAACAGAACAGTGGATACACAAACTGTGGTATTTATACACAATGGAATACTAGGCATCAATAAAGTCCCACAGCGTGGAGGCTTTTACAGACAAATGGAAGAAGCTTGAGAACATCATGCTTAGTGAAGTAAGTCAGAAGCAGAAGGTGAAACATCGAATGGTCTCTCTGATATGAGAGTCCCAGATCACAACTATTATGGAACTTAAAGCAAAAAACAAAGTGAAACAGGGGGGTAGGGTGGGGGAGAAGGGAGGGACAGGAAGGTGAGGAGAGGGGCAGGAAAGTGGGGGGAGGGGCAGAAAGAGAGTGGGAAAGCCCTTGAGTCCTTGGCAGGATGCGTTTGTGCACAAAATGATCAACTCATTGTAAACTTTAAATTTTGCACGTGTATATATCAATAAAATGGGGGAAAAAGATGCAGAACCTTAAGTCAAAAAAAAATCAGAATTTCATATAGTACTTTGTCATTGATTGAGCAAATTTAAGATTAAAATGCAGATATTTTATATCCAAAACATCTTGGACACATCAGGCTTTATTTTATGACTTTAGAACTATATGTATATATATATATATATGCTGAAAAAATATTTGAATTAATAGTAATCATAGTTCTTTTATGCAAAGAAAAAAGCATTTTGTTTTAATGAATTTCTTTTGCTGCAGATAGTTATATTTTCTTTTATACACATTACAGTTTAGTTTAATATTACAAATGAATACTGTTTTTTTTGAGAATCTCAATAACTTTCCAGATTGAATTTAATACAGATTATAGGCTACAAACATAGGCTGTAGTAGACAAATTATGTTTTGATAATTTATTACTAACAGTTCTAATATCTACTCAATTTACATATCCATTGATAATATGCTTTCATAATTTGATCTTATATTTTTAAGTCATTGATTTATATTTATATGCTATATTTATATTCATTGTTGTATTTTACAAAGAAAAATGGGTAAAAACGTAATTTATATTCTTGAAACTGCATAAGTGTAAATATTTTGAGTTTAAAAACAAATCAAACCACATTAATTGTGTCACGTTGGTGAAAATTTAAATGTCATTAACAAACATATTACAATCTTTGTTCACTTCAATTTATTTTTGACAACTATCAATGCCAACACACTATTTGACCTTGATACTGGCTTCTGTATGTAACATAGATAAAGGCTGTCATGTTAAGGACACTGTGAAACAGATCACAATTCTTTCATGCTTAAGGCAGATTTATTGCATTGAACACACATCTAAATCTTTTAAAGATATAGTTAATCTTTATTAAACGGATTAATAGGAGATTTGTGCAAGACAGGAAGGATTTCCTATTGGTTGATCTAATTGAATCCTTATATTGAATGGAGGGACTGGAATGACCTTTCCTAAGTGGGATATTTTAACTATCTGTGAGAATAATTAGCAATGCATTTCTCACACTGTAGCATTGTAATTGTTTGAAAAAACACTTTTATGAAAAGTGTGTTTTTGACTGTATGATGTATTTTGTACTTTGAAACTGACTTATAATCTTGAATAATCAAGAAAAACTTCTTCTGATTCCAAGTTTGTGTATTCGGCTCAAAGTAAACAAAGGGTGTCAATAGGACCCCGCTGTCAGCTGTTCCTGTCCCTACACACTCCCTCCTGTGGTCACCTTGGCAAGTGCTCATTTTCCCTTTCCTTGGTTTCCCTAGATTCTAAATATGGGATGCAAATAGATAAAAATATTTTCTCTAAATATTTATAATAAAAATCTTTATTCTTTGTAATAAAATGCAGATGAGGTCCTTGCAGCACCTTTATGAAAAAATATCTTACAAAGCCAAAGTCCATCATTCAGCCATTGATTCATGGTCAGGCATATTTGAAGTGGAAATATATATATATAATTTTATAATTTTTACATTCTTGCAATGTACAACCTCTCCCAGAAATTTGTTGTATGTATTATTAGTTACATAAAAATTATAAACTAATAAATAAAATGTTTACGTTTACACATAAAACACTCATAATTTTGTTTATTAGCCTTTCTTTTATGGAAAAAATCACACATACACATGCCCACACCCACAAACACATGCACACACTTGTATTTATAACATTATATTTTACTCCAAAAACTGATGGAAGCTTCAACTAAAGATGTACAATTGGTGGTAACTGTATCTAATGTTCCATAGAATATGTGTGTGTTTTTATATGGCCATGTTTGGAACACTTTTAGGAAAAACTTTATCAAGAATTTCAAACTCCAAACCCCTAAGTTAAGCTAAATACCATCTTTCACTTTTTATTGATATTTCACTGTAAAAATATGACATACTAAATTATTCTAGAAATGGCCTTATTTCTGTGGACAAGAGCTTAATTTCTTACACTAAAATGGTATGGTTTTGTGCTTAAGTTGCCTTTTTGACTTTGGACAATTTTACTACGCTTATAATGTCAATAAAAAGTTGTCCTACATTCCATTTCATTTGAGATAGTAAAGCAAACTCTAATATTTTGAGAGAAAACAATTGTCTATTATGCAATGGATTTCTTATTTTCTGATGTTTCCAATGTTTACTCTTTCCATTTCTTTCTATACCTGTAGATATCAGATAAATCTCATTGATACTGGTTGGACATTTTGGCTTGAGGTTCTTGTTTTCTTGAAAAGTGGAAGGATTCCCACCTCCCACTTTCCCTTGGAGCGGGTAGCAGAGGTGAGGAATCCCCCTGTCTGCACCTACCCGCAGCCTCACAGCTGATGGGAGACTCCAGTGCCTATGTTATAGAGAAGCAGACGCTTATTGACTCTGCCCCATCCAATAGAGAATGAAGGGATTCTGGGTACAAAAATAAAAGAGATTGTTTGGGGTTTTAGATCAAGAGCACCCCATCTTTTAGAGTCAAGATGTGGAAATATATGATCTGATATAGGTACCAAATTTATAGCAAGTACTTGGATTGAATCTATCCTTGTCTTACAGTCATAGATCTCATGAGAACATCACTTGTGTGCCTGGGTGTGGAGCGCTTCTATTCACCTGAAACTAATGAAGATGATGTTTCGGGGTATGCGGTTCCTTTGCTTTCCCTAAAAGTGGCTTTTGAGTGGACTTTTTCCTATTTTCCTAAAACTGATTTTTTAATTTAGCAGAATGTGATCAGTTGAGCCTGTGTGGGCAATAATGTCTCTCACACAGAACTTATTTTCTAATAGAATAAAAATTAAACTGTGTCAAGACATAACTGATTAGAAGATTAGGGCCTAGTCTGGAGGGATGGATTACAGGCATGTAAATTTGATTATAGGCATGTAATGTGGATTTACCACACCTCCCACACCTGGATCCAGGAGGGGCTGATCACTGGGATGAGGCCTGGAAGGATGTATAAGCTGCTTCCTGGCTTCCCAGGAG
This sequence comes from Ctenodactylus gundi, assembly GCA_004027205.1. Classification (NCBI taxonomy): domain Eukaryota; kingdom Metazoa; phylum Chordata; class Mammalia; order Rodentia; family Ctenodactylidae; genus Ctenodactylus; species Ctenodactylus gundi. Next base: position 138,547 of record PVKB01002900.1, read on the forward strand.
GACTAGTCTCAACTTGCCTTGACTTGGCTTTCTGTGTGTGATGTCATGAGAAGCTGCCTCCACCTCTGCTTCTGCTGTATACTTCCATTGCTGCCAGCCACCTCTGAAGTACTGTGAATTTCTGCAACCCTGAGCTAAAATAAAGTTTTCCTCTGCTAAACTTGTGGATTTAGGGTACTGAGTCACAGGAACAAAAACGTACCTGAGAGAATTCCAAATAATGCAATGTAGCTCATTGTGAGGCAAGTAGGGAAACGTAAAAAACTTATATCTAGGCTTGTCATAAATAAACAAGAATCTGTGAGTCTTTCTTAAGTGGCGTGAGGAAGGGAGTTTGCAGCAAACAGGGTGGGGTTATATCTATGCTAACATTGCTCCCAGGAACACCAGTCGTAGGTAAAATTATATCAGTCTACCACGGAGTAACAACAACTAGCACATTGAACCACCAATAAAATAATTTTCCAGGGTCTCTGTAGCTGTCAATTTTTGTTCTAGATCCCCAATACATTATAGGAGACAGAGAGACTAAATTGCGATCCTGTCCCATTTGCCAATTTTAATGATTGGGACAAGTTTTCCAGGTCTTACCTTCATCTCACCTGACCTAAATATACACAGGATTTATAATGTTTTTCTATGAAGAACATATTTTACATTGGTCTTATAAATCATATTTTTCTTTATGTGACATAGCCTGTTGAATATCTATAAATCATATTTCTCTTACCCTAAAGCAAAAGCAATATAGAAAAAGCTATCACATGAGTAAGGTTGACTTTTTACATTCTAAGGAAAATGTATAGAAATGTTATGTTCATGTACATATTATATATATATATATATATATATATATATATATATATATATATATTTTTTTTTTTTTTTTTGAGATACGGTATTGCTCTGCAGTCCAGGCTCATCCTGACATTATGTATACTGGTCTGTCCTTGAACTTATAGCGGTCCTCCTACCTCAGCCTCTACTATATTTGCCTGATTTTTTTTATCCTAAGTCACTAAAAAGATAAGTTGTGTCATTTTAATGTGCCACATCAGCAGTTTATATAAGCAAGATCAGTTTTTATGTGTAAACTAAATTGTGTCCCTCCAAAATTCACATTAGAGTCTGTTAAAGGTTTTGATTTGGAATACCCCCAAAGGTCTCATGTTCAGAAGGTGATTCAATTAGGGGTGGTAATTCGTTGATTCCTGTGCTGCTAGGATGTGGAATTTGGTTGGAATTGGCAGATCATTGGGACATCACTTGAAAAGATGTACAATAGCTCGGCTCTTCCTCTCTATCTTTGCTTCCTTTGCCACCACACCTTGAACAGCTTCTCTCTAGCTAGGTGCCCGCCAAGCCCTTCCACCTTTGCCAGCCACCCAGCAATGGACTGAGAAGCTGTCAACCTGAGCAAAGCTTTCCCCTCGAGGTGGTGGTTGTTGGGTGTTGCTACCCAAAGATGGAAATGTAACTGAGACGAAGTCTGACCTCTAATCTGATTGTGTTTGAGCATCTAACTGTCAAAGGGGTAAGGGAGGCTGAGCATGTCAAGGTGACTCACTGTTCTGATATTTGAAGGTAAAAGAAAGGCAGCACAAGAATCAACCTGCCTCCACCTGGCTGTAAGACTTTGCATTTTTCAGAACTTGGAGAACATAAATTTCCAATATTAAGAAGCTCAGACAGCAAAATTCTGTTATGGAGGCCTGAGAAGACTAATATAGTAGTTGAAAGAAAAAGTTGCTATTGTATATCACAGTTTGAATATATTAATTGCTAAATTATCACAATTAAATTCATATAAAACTTATCTTTTGCAATTCATTGGCATAATTTTTTAGAAAGAGGCCAGTATTTATGTACTCTGGAACTAGAACATTAACAATGGATTTACTATATAGATCATTTGCATCAATTTTTTAAAAAAGTAAATATTGTTGATTTAAGATATTTGGAAGTATAAACGATTTTTTTTATAAACTGAAGCAGCTGTGCCTGAGACATTACCATTCTACAATCAGAGAGTAATCAAAACTAGTTTCAGTGCTTTGAAGAAAAGGAATTTCAATACATGAAAATTAAAAATGCCTGCTATGATAGGGGAACTGCTGTTTGGGTTAAATATTTTCTATTTATGTAGATACAGAAGCAGTCTCTTGGGTATAAAACTGCAACATAATTTTAGCCTGAATTTTAATTGGTAAGCAAAGATGTAGATAACAGGCTTATATAACACATATTCTGGCTTCCACATTCCAGTGAATGAGTATATTTTGCTATTGATGCATATGTGGAAAATAACAGCATAATAGATTACTGATATATTAAACACAGAAAATAAATTTGAATGACAACTTCAAAAATTAAAGTTACATCAATACATCACTTTAAAAAAAAGTAGTAGACAATGAGTTTTAAAAAATGTTTATGCTGTCTGTAGGTAACCAACAATGCAACTGTAGAATTAGAAGAGGCCCTATGTCAATTTCACTGCTTTTGGAAGATAGGAGAATGATACTATTAATAACTTCTGATAAAATTAGAAATTTAATAGAAAAATGGAGAAATAAAACAAATACATGAAGTTTAGTATCTTATTGTAGAATGTGGAAGAAGTGAAATGTTCTATATTCCTTAGAAAAAGAAATTTTTTCAGAAAATACACAAAAATATGTGATGTTGAATAAGATAATTGATGTCTAAGTTGGTTATCTTGCCTTTGAGCTTTACTAGAAATAAAAAAGTTTGGAAAATTGAAATTATAAAATAATAAAGATATAATATACTAATATATTTTATTCTCAAATTTGAGCAACAATTAAATTATTTAAGTTTACAAGTAAAAAGTGAAAATGAGTTTATGATTAAGTATATCTAATTTAGTTCTTGCATTGATGCTTAAAGAGTTAATTAAACAGCTTTCTTACATTGTTCAATTCTTTTTTCTGTTCTGTAATGTATAACTAGCTTTGTTGAAAAGTAACATGAAGATTGACATTAGAATATTTGTGTAGGTGTGCATTTATTTACTGAAAATTTGAAGATCATGAAATTGAAATATTCTGTATCTGGCAAAAAAAATCTTTCTGTAGGAAAATAGACATAAACTAATAGCGAAATAAAATGCATTCCTCAAATGTCATCCAAAACCATGCAGAAGTGAGGAGACTATAAGCCAGCATAATCATGAGATAAAACTCTGGAAGTAGTTGACACATAAACTAATTTTAAAGTACTTAAAATAAATACATTCTGGTAAGCTTGATTTTTTAATGTTTCAACATGTATAAAGTCAATGTAAATTAGCATAGATAAATATAAAACTCTTGAAAATAGCATAAGACTCTGTATCTTTTTGCTCTTGACCTAACAAACCAGACAGAGATAGTTGTCCCTAAAATTTTTCTTTTCTTTTTTTAATACTCCTGAGTAGACTTAGACAACTTACCAACTTCAGCTTTCTCTTTTCTTCCTCTTCACAAATATGCTCAGAGCTTTTGAAAGTCATTTTCTGGGAACCTCAAACAGTCATTGATATTATTGATTCTGGGTCTGGCTATGTTTTGACATGTTATTTAAAAATTCATAAGACATTTCTAAAACACCCTATGAAAATCGCTGAGCTCTTAAATAAATTTGTAAAATGCCTAAAATACCTACAACAATGCACATTAAACTTTATCCTGTTCAGTTACATAGAGGACTCACATTTTTGGCGTGTTCTAATTTTAAAAACAAACTACTTGTAGAGTTTTTCTAGAATTGTTTTATAATATGTACTTAAAGAAATTTATTTTTCTATCTATCTATCTATCTATCTATCCACCCCCATCTAGCTATGCATATAGAGAATGAATGAACGTATTTCAGAACATTAGATGGGATAAGCCATGGTGGTTGGCTAAAGAACATTGTTACGTTCTGAATTTTGCTTTCCTCTTCCAAATCCTTATGCTGAAGTGTTAAGCTTCGGTGTTTCAGAATTTGGCCATATTTTAAGTGAAGGATTCAACAGGTAAGCAAGGTTAAATGAGATCATATGAAAGAGTTCTAATCCATGTGACTGATTGTACTTAGAGACAAAATTCAAAGAGGTAATCAAGTTAAAACGAGGGCATTCGAGTACAGCCCAATCTATTCTGAATGAAGTCATCTTTAGAAATAAATTTGAACACAAATTGAGACACCAAAAGGAAGTGTCCGTAGAGAAAGTGTATTTTAAGGACAAACTGAGAAGTCAGCCACCTGCAAACCAAAGAAAGAAGCCCCGAGAGAAAACAAGCATGACATTTTAATGTTCTTGACCAGTTAATTAGCCAAATTGTAGTTTATAAGTAAACTCCTTGGGATAATGAAATATATACTGGGGATGGAAGCCTAGCTAAGTGACTGATGATCACCACTGTCCAGGATTATCTGGTGTAGAATTGTGCACTCCCTAGTGTCCCAAGTGTCAGGTAACTTTTCCTTCCCAGTACAGCTATCAGAGAGCTCATCATGCCACCAACCTGGGACGAACAAACATCTGAGGGATGTTTGATACCAAGACAGCAGCATAAATCCACATCTGTGGCACGGCCTGAAGTGGACTCGACTCTCATCACCCTCAGTGTTGAATTTTAGAGTGGTTGAGTTTCTCTCCCATCCCCATCTGGCTATCAAGTGTGCCTTACCATAGAGGGTGCAGTCTGTAGGATTTATTGATCTGTCTGTGGACTTAGACAGTATGTCTTGGAAAGGGAGATGTTTAATCTTAACTCTCAATGACAGCAGCATGGAGCATTGGAATACTTATGAACCTTTGAAACTGTCAAGAAATTTTAATCATCACTGCTATACAGTTAAGCCCAAAGCAACTTACATGGGTGCACATAATTTGCCATTCGGATGAGAGAAAGATAAGCCCTACTATATTCCTGAGAATAAGAAATCACAGGTCCTTCTATACCAAGGGAAAAAAAAAGAATGTTAGTACTACAAAATAGTAGTAGTAGTAGTAGTAGTAGTAGTAGTAGTAGTAGTAAAAGTTTATGGTAGCCTTAATTTATTCTGATATTAAAATATATATCATTCAGGCTAGGAGTATAGCTCAGTGATTAGAATCCTTGCTTAGGAAGAACTGGGCAGTGAGTTTCATTTTCAAGCACCAAATAGTAGCTGGGTATGGTGGGCGTGCCTGTAGTCCGTCCTAGCAGTAGGGAGGCTGAGGTAGGAAGATTGCTCTGAGTTCTAGGCCAACTTGGGCTAGATAGTAAGTTGAGGACAAGCCTGAAGTAAAAAGCAAGACTCTCTCTCTCTCTCTCTCTCTCTCTCTCTCTCTCACACACACACACACACACACACACACACACACACACACACACATCATTCAACTCTTTATCTTAGTCTGATTACTTTGAGTAAGTCTGGTCCTGTCACAGCACAGAATCTCTAAAACCCTTGGAATTTCTTTAATGATTGGAACGTTTTCCTTATTTTAATAAGCTTGCCTTTGATTTCCGCTGAGTTTTACATTAAGAGGGAGAGTCAAAGTCAGCCTCCTGCATAGTCTCAGGATACAGCAGCGCCCAGAGTGATGTGGGAGCCACACATTTCCCAAATACCTGCCTGGTCCACTTCACACTTGCTATTCATCTCTATCCTTCTCAACGTTCTTTATAATAAATCCTGCAAATGTAAGATTTTCTCCACTTTTTTTAAAAACTAACAATCAAGCTCAGGAAGAGGCTTATATGAACCCTAGCTTGAAACCAGGTGGGTCTAAAGTACAGGTGGCACCTATTACGTGTGATTGACATCCAAAAATCTTAAGGACACTGAGCCAGCCAGATACAGTAAGAAGAACTGAATACCAGACACCCAACTGGTACTAGATTTGAACATGTTCCCTAAAATCTTCATGCTGTAACTCCACACTCCCTGAGCCACTGTTGGGTAGCCGGGCCTTTGGGAGGGGCGTTGGTTATGAAGAATTATTCTCAGTATTTTATCACAATAATAAGTACTTGTGATCATTTATGCCAAGACACATTGATTTTGGCTCATAGTTTTTGAAGCCTGAGTCCACGACTGGTTGATTTTGTACCTTTGAGCTGGTGATGAGAATGCACTCTGCAATGGGAGTGCACGAGAAAGCAACACTTCCTTTCCCGCTGTGCCAAACTAACGGGAGATGGTGAACCTTGAGGAGGCAGCTCCTGGGAAGCAAGTGAAGGCCTGTGATGTGCCCTGGAGGGGACACAATCACGCTACCCTGCCTTCCTTTCTCTTAGCTCTCCAGACACCATGTGGTCAATAGCCGTTTTTTTGACATGCTTTTGGAGAGGTGTGCTGTCTTGCCATGACTCAAAAGCCATGGTGCCACATAATCATGAACTGAAACCTCCCAAACTGTGAAGTAAGGAGACATTTTATTTTTTAGAGTATTTACAACATGTATTTATTTTATCATAGTGATAGCTGATTGTTGTGGTTCAGACCTGGAGTGCCCTTTAAAAGCCTTCTGTACCTATGGGTACTGTGTGGTGTTGAGATAGAGATGCCTGAGGCTTGACTTGGAGGAGATTCTGGTTGTGTTTTTCCTGTTAGGCTTGGCTCTGTTTCACCATACATGAGGAGCCCAGTCTCCCACTGTAGCCTTAACATGTTCTTCCACCATCATTAGCTGTCTATAAATGAACTGAGACCTTCTGAAATTCTGAGCTAAAATCAATCTTTCCTAAGTTTGTGGAGAAAGTAATAAGACATTAACAAACACAAATTACCAGCAGTGACAAGCTAGGATCCTAGCCTTATCACACGTGGCATTTTGGAGACTTCATAGATCTAAAAGATCTATAGATCGTTGGATAGAATACTGCCGTTATAAATATACCTTCTGAGATTGAGTTTATACTAGTCTTTCTACTTCTTCCATGTGCCTCCACAAGATAAAAGCCCTCACCAGATTGAAAACCTCCAGAAATGCGATAAATAAATTTCTGTCCTTTTGAAAATTACTCAGTTTCAGATATTGTGTTATACCACTATAAAAGGTGCTTAGACAACATCTTCTATGGAATTGTTTGGTGTTCAGGGGAGCGATCCCATAAGTGTTGCATAGAACAAGAGAAGAAAGAATATTTTCTCCTCTCAGAAAGAATTATTAATATCAATTTTAATTATGTATATTTGTTATACTTAGCATGACGAAATAGGAGTATGCACAAAACAATTATATAGTATTAAAATTATTATTCTAGGAAAATAACTGGCAATTGAATTATAAGTTTTTTTGCTGTTCTTTAATGTCACATGAAGCTGAAAAAATAATTGATTAATAGATGGATTTATTTATTTAATTAGCTTATTTCTTTTGAGAGAGAATCTCTGCTGTTCAGGGTGGTCCTAAACTCACCATATAGCCCAGACTGGCCTCTATTGCTGCAATCCTCCTGTCTCAGACTCCAAAGTGCTGGAATTATAGACAGGCACCACCACACACAAATTTTTTGGTGGTGGTGTGTCCAACCCAGGGCCTTGTGCTCTCAGGCTAAGCATTGAGCTACAACCCCAGCCCTATCAGCTTATTACTTAAAAACATTTTTTGGTTGTAATGTGATGTGAATGAATGAGAAAGTTTTAATATTAAATGCTAAAATTCTAAACATGTGGAGTATTTTAAGAATCAATGTCTTCCAAATGCCCAGTCCATGATGTCATAAGATTATAGAAAGGTAAAAGATACTTTTGCAGTATGAGTGTGTTCATGGAATTTGAATATAACACATATAAAGGTCATTCGTGCAGTCTTAGATCTATCTTGCAATCAACTCTAAAGAAACCAAAATTAGTCAAGTTTTGAGGAAGTAGAAATCATGAGTGTCTGTACATTTTTGAAAATCAAAAAAACAAAATAGAAAAAAAATTAACAAACATCTGGTCTGTGTGTTTTCTTCTCTTACTCAAACAATAACATATATTTGACAACATTTCAAATGAACAGACAATAATCTGGTTTCAGCTGTTTTCTTTTAAGGCAGATACTGAAGTGTTTTGCAAAATTGTAAACTAATATCGCCCTTTTTGCTAATTTCCTTTAAAAATATAGTCTTTTTCTATGAAGTAATGTTCTTTCTTCATATTTGAAAATAGTGTTTACTGTTATTTTAACATGAATCAATGCATATTTTTTAAAAAAAATTTGGTTGCAGTTTTAACTAGACACTGATTTTTATAAGCCACAGCAATTTTCATATTTCACTTCTTTTTCAATGTTTTTTTATGAGAGTAAATTGATCTTGTCACCAAAAATGCTTAAAAGCCATTCTTGGTAATGTTTCTACTGAGAGAAATCTTAGTAACTGTTCGCTGTTGAAATCTCAGTACATTTACTAACCCTAAGTGTGTTTTATTTATAATTTTGTTCATAATGTAGCCAGTTTTATTCTCTAATTCAATTCCTAATTCAATTAACAAATAGTCTCCATTCTGTTGATGGCTCTGTATCAGAGGAAAGCAAACAAACAAACACCAAATAATTCAAATAAAAAATTCTAGTTTTATCTAACCTGTGTACTACTTGGAGAGATACAAATATGTAAGTAAGCAAATGCATCAGAAACTGGTCTATTCTAATGTCACTCCCAAATACCTTACAAAAATCGAAAGTTTAAAAGTAATTATAGTACACATCCCATAGACTCTAAACTAGGAAAGTAGATTTACAAGTCTAAGTGGCCAGCTGACTTCTAATTTAAATCAGTCACCTATCCCATCTTTAAGCAAACATTTGGTTATAATCTAGAACTCTTTTTGGCCAAAGGGTTATAAATAATTCTCCCTTAAATTCTGTGAAATGTATTCCACAGGGCCCGCTGGGACATTTAAGTCACCTGATTTGGTCATAATGGCACTGTGGACTTGACCATGTTATCATGTGTTCTGCTTCTTAAAGTGTAAATTATTGCACAATGTGGGAAACTTCAAACAAAATAGCCTTGTCTCATATCTAAATTCTTCTGTCAGGAAAGCAGTAAACTTTGTTTAATGTTCTGAAGTGAGTGGAGGCATTTTTCTCTGTTTCATATTTGTTTTTCTTTACCACTCATCTCCTGAACCACAGTTAGGTGTTATGGATTTTGGCACTACTTGTTGACCTCTACAATTCATCTCAGAGACTAAATTTTGCAGCTCTCTAGTTAGTTCACAAAGTCGAGGGTATCTTTGCATACCCTCTCACAAAATAATGGCCCAAGGCTATATAATGGTCAATTTTTTTTATAACTTTACCAACAATATCCATGCATTTTAAAGTCTCTTTGATTTAAGTTTGATTAAAATCTCTTTGATTTGACTCCCAAGTATTGTTAGATTGTACTAGAAAATGGAAGTACTCTGTATGCAATTTAGAAATCATTTGTCATAATTAATTAAATGCATTAAAATGAGCACACATACATCATATTTGAAAATCATGGGGCACAAAAATCAGGGCTATTACTCCCTATGTTTAGGAATTTAAAAGTCCAAAATATGTCAGAATTTAATTTTTTAAACAAGACTCAGGACCTATAAGAAGATCTGGCTTTGCTATTTATTATAAAGCATGAGATTCTTTTAGATAGTACAATATATATATATATATATATATATATATATATATATATATATATATATGTGTGTGTGTGTGTGTGTGTGTGTGTGTGTGTGTGTGTGTGTGTGTGTATTTCTTATTCTTTTCTTACAAGTCTCACAAAAATTGAACTCATCACAGAGATTTAATCCATTATACATATGCTAGTAATTCTGGTAACTGGGCTCCACACCCTGGGGCACACAACAAAGCAGGGTTGGGGTGAATTTAATTATTGGAAATGAAAATGATATTCATCTGACCAAGGTAGAATTATCTCAAGATAAATTTTCCAAATTTAAAATCTAATCTAAGGGAGAAAAAAAATTCTTTCTTGAGATTTCTTCTAGTAAAAATAACTAGTCACAAAAGACTGTGTGATTACTTACCTTAGGAAATGTGTGGGACTGTAGTGAGAGCGAGCTGACTTGTAGAGGGGCAGTACTAAGTAGCATTTGCCAGGAAGGGGAGCAGCAGGCTAATCAGTTCCATAAGCAACGATCCTGTCGGCAGCACTCTAGGAAGGGGGTTATCAATCTCATGCGTTCTCTGCTTTTCACAGCTGTTCAGAGAGGAAGCAAATCAACAAGGAAATAATTGGTCAATAATCAGAGTTACAGAATAGAGTGTGAAAGAAGATGTCCTTTAGGTGCAGTGATAAAGAAAAGGCTCTCTGGGAACTGGACACTGAACACTACAAGTCACACAATAAGAAACGTGGAAGGATGATCTCTGGCCGAGACGACAATGAGCTACAGGCCTCAGAGGGGACAGACATCTTCATGTATTTAAGGTGCAAAATGGGAGTTATCGTAGCTAGAAAATACTAAGTAGGGCACTGAATAAAATTATGTGGAAGAGAAACACAAGTGTCAGATCGCAGTAAGTCTTGGACTGTGCAGAAGAGTGGGAGACAGAGTCTTGTGGTTGTGAACACAGTGTGTGAAGAGAGAGACGTCGAGAAGATGTCGTTAAGAAAATGGCAATCAACGTCCGCACTCTCTGTTCTCCCAAGGATTTGGATACTTTTTTCTAGAACTGTAAGAGACCATTGAGTGATTTAAACGTTAGTGCAGAGACCGATACTACCTCATCAAAGATTCCTGAGAGGAAAAGCTAGTATCTATTACAAAATTAGAAAAGAATTTTGTAGATTTCATTGACAAAAATACTAGAAAAAGAAAAACATCATTCTGATGATATGACAAAAAAGTGTGCTTTTCGTTTGCTAATTTAGCTAAACTTTTAACAAAAAAAAATGAAAGAAGATGAAGTTTAACTAAATTCTCACTGGCCTTTTACTTAATTTAAGGTGTCAACTTTGATAAATGACTTACCATTACTTTTATATTATTTTGTTTATAGGCTTAAACGTTATATTGTATTTGCATGATTTTTTGTAATTGGTTGTGTTCCTACATGTAATTGGTTTTAAATTAATTTTTGTTATACCTCACAATTTTATTGCTCTTTTTGTTGCCAACTTCATATAATTATTAATGCCTCTGCTTATTGCTAAGGTAAATTTTTCTCTCATGTATCCTAGAAAGAGAAAATCAGTTGAAAACGTTGGAAATAAGCCATGTGCACTATAATATAGTCTACAAGAAACTAAGAGAGGAGCAAAGAGACCATACCGTATGAAGAAGAAAATTTTAAGTCAAAGATATAAAGAGAATATTTGTCTTATGCACTTAAAGAATATATAGTATAATTGGGAAGTAACTAAGATTTAAGATTTTGCATTCTTCACTATATAATCTTTATATGATTTGTACTCTTATTGATAATGGTAGCTGTTGCCTCATATTATTTATGTTCTACTTTGTGTAGGTCAGTGTGTCAATTACTGGAAAATAAATCACGGTAATTTCTGTAAGGTAACGACTCTGGTGATACAATTGCATTTATTTTGCAGGACATACTGTAAAGTTTTTCAATCTAGAATATGAAAGGACAAATCTAAATTGAATCTCCATGATACACACAAGCAGATGGTAGGGGAAGCTTTTACTACAGATAAATTTAGAGAATACATGTTAATCGTATTTCTTTACAGCATAGGAGATTGAGATATTCTTTTAAAACATCACTCTTTATGGTTCTCCATCACTTTATAATTTTAAAACTTTTGCATTTATAATATTTCATATGCATCTCAGAACAATCTTCTGAAGTAAACAAAGCAACAACTTTCTCCCACTGGTGTGACCTAAGAAACAAATACCCAGACACTGTCGCATGTCTTGTATGTAATAAGAGTGAGCCCATAACCTCTATTTGGATTCTGATCTTCAAGTAGCCTTGTTCCATGTCACTCAATCTTGTCATTGTCTTTTTATTTCTAGAAAAATAGAAAAACAAGTAGTTAAACCATTTGGCTGGTCTTGATAAAGCTAGTGTAATCTTACTGTTACTAGAACACTAAACTCAGAGCTGAGTGGCACTATTATTAGTTGAGAAAAGAAATTTTGTCTATGGAAAACATTAGAAAACAAATAAACTTGTAAGTACAGTAATAAAATTTGTTTTTTAATGAAACAATAGAAATTAGTTTTATTAAGCACCACATATGAAATGGAGTGTATCTCATTGAATGTCATTTCTATTTCAGACATGAGGAAGTATAGTCAATGTTCCTACTGCATCACTCATGGCTCTTAGTTTTAATTTGTGAAATGAAACTTCTCTCTGAAAGAGTTTATTTTATTTAACAGTCTTGGAAGGCACGAAAGGTTCGTGGCTTGGTGGGGCCATTCAGGTAGAGGGGGAAAAATGACACCTGAGTTGCCACCCTTGGGAAAATCTTTGTCATCATTTCTTTCTGTACTCCATTATCTTCATTGAAAAAAAAAAAAAATTCTTGAAGGCGTCTTCTCTTCCAGTCAAAAATCTCACAAATTTGTGTCTGATTCATTAAGCCTAGATCATCTTACTAGTTATGTAATTAAGTTAAAAGCTAGGAGAATAAATTTTGAATTTTCTATTCTTTCTCTTTTTCTTCATAATGAAAAAGTAGTGTCACAATGTGGTGTATGATCCAAACACAGAATTTCCACCTGAAAGTGGTCTGGCTCTCTATATAGCTACATGTCTATTCTATAACTGTGATAAATTTCAAAAATGACCACGTGTTCTCTTACAATTTTTAAACACACAATCAGGCCTTCACGATGTATTACAGTTCCTTTAAATCAAAAGATGGAGTCTGTTCTAACCTTGAATTTGGACAGGCCTTGTGACTTCTCAGAAGATGCAATGTGGCATAATTGGCACTGTACTGGTTCTCAGCCTCAAGATGCTTTCTACACTTCTTTCTGTTGGAACCCTGGTCTTCCAAGATTCCATGATAAGAGTGGTGCCTGCGAGACTCAGTGCAATCAGAACCAAGTCACAAGACAAAAGAAGGTCAAGTCAGAGCTTCCAGGTACCCGGAGTTGGCCACATATATGTGTTTAAAAGTCCAAAACATTCAAACATAGATATGCTAGAACCACACAGCCAACCTCAGCCAACCTGCAAACTGTGAGCTCCTGTGTGCTCAATGTTACAGGCTACTAAAATGTGGAGTCGTTGGTGTGCATTAAAAGCTATCTTGTAGGCTTACCCTCCCCAAAAAGTATCTTGTTACCCAATTTTTCTATTTCTAGTGGACTTCACATATGGTAAATATTTTTGAAGGACATGTACAGATCAGGTTAACCTTAAAAGGCACAAAGTAACTTTTGTACCTCTCCAGGCCACCTGTGATACTCTGCACAGAGGTGCTTATGGTTCCATAACTCACTGGATTTTAAGAAACAGTAGTAGTAGTAGTAGTAGTAGTAGTAGTAGTAGTAGTAGAAGAAGAAGAAGAAGAAGAGGAGAAGGAGGAGGAGGAGGAGCAAGAACAAGAAGAGATTTCTTTCTGTGGTTTCAAGTTATTCTACTGGTGATATTGTCCTTACAAGGCACACCCTACACATGTAAGTTGCTATATTTATTTTCCCACTCCCACTTAACTTTATGTATTGTGCATTTCAGAGTTCTTTTCCTATCTGAATAGCTCTCATGACGGTTCATTTATTATAATATTTGCCACCCAGTAACACCCCTCTGGTGGCAGGGTCATACTACCTAATGAAATATTTGCAAAACCCAGTGAACCTCACAAAAATGCATCTTTAAATTCTAGGTTATAAAACCCTTAATAACACTTCTGGTACCATTAATAACATGTTTGTCTCACACTAATGTAGCTTAAAGCTTTGTTCAATAAACTGTAAATGTGTGTGTGTGTGTGTGTGTGTGTGTGTGTGTGTGTGTGTGTGTGTGTATACACACACATATAATCCTTTACTTATTTGCTTTTTCTTTTAAAGTGAGTAGCATCTCTAGGCCTATAAGCAAGGAGCATATTATCCTACTCGTCACGTGGGTATGTCTACTAAAGATTTGTGGTGAAAGGCGTGAACAGCGTGGGTTGAGCCCATATCAGTTTTATGCACTGGCTCTGCTTAACTGCCTTTCAGCACAGTTCTGAGCTCCTGGGTCACCTTTTCTGGGTTCTGCTTGTTTACCACCAATCTATGTCCTGTCCTCTTAGGGTTTGGCCACAGAGTGAGATTCTTCTTCAAGAGAAAGAGATTTTTCTGTGACTAAAAACATAGAAACACAAATAAATTATACCAAAACAATATTTTCAAAAGTTTATTTTTAACTTTTGAAAAAATATATAATAAATATTAAAATTAAAAATCACTATCCTAAATACTTTGTTTTAAAGCTATTTCCTTTGAGATATTACTACTATGCCGGCCTTTATAAGGAGAGAGGTTTTTAAATGCCATCTGAACTTTCAAAAATTCCCCGGGAAATGCATTGTCAGGCTCCTTGACATAAAGGGAACAGGACCTGCCTTCCTTTTTCTCCCACTTTTTTTCAGCTTACGTGTAGTCATCTCGCCTTACCACTAGATGGCGGTGAATATAGCAAGGCCTTCAGCCTGCACCTTGGTGGAAAGCCACAGGTGAGAGCTACCACAAAAGGGAGGTTTAGGGGCTTAATAGTCATAACATGATAAACAAATGAATAAAATATTAAAAAGAAAAACAAAGAACTTACAGTACTCCAAATAATACAATATTGTTTTCATTCAAGTTATGCAATGAAACTGTATTTTTAAGTATACTTAGTTTTGAACTTCATTGCCATTTGCACTTTCAAAATATGTATTAAAATGTACACTTTTGTCTTTGAGCAGTATAATTACCTCCTTGTATTTTGGAAATTTCTAAAAGATGTATTTTGAAGATTGTGTGATTTAATTGCTAATAGGTACAATAGGTATCTTACGGTTTTCAGAGACTGAATTATTGGTCTCTCTTTTAACCTCTATAGCAACTATTACCAACAGAGAAATCTACATAGTTCTCTGTAAATGCTTATTGAAAGACTTGATGCTTACATCTATTCAAAGCAGAACGGGTCATCTGGCCGCAGAGCCACTTGGTCATTTTTTTTTTTTTTTGCAGGAAATCTACACAAATATCATTGAGAAAATTAGCTCAGTCTTGGGGGCAGAGACGCCATTATCTAACCTACCAAGACTCTTGCGGCACAGCATTGGATAATCACTCATACCTTCACCTCTTGTATCAAGTGCTATTCTCACTGTTCAACCTACCGACCTCATGTTTGGCTATTCTACTTTGTAGATTTGTCATTTTTACTAAGAAGTGTACCTTTCTTTAGATGGTATCCTTAAGCGAATACAGTAATTACAAATTTCTCTACTCATTGTGTATTCTGATAGATATATCTCCACCATACGGTAGTAAAGAAAGTAGGAAGTAAGTGGGTTAGTTCTTAATGAATGCCATATATCCCAGAATCAAATGCAGGAAAAAGGACAAATTAATTTTGTTTTGTTTTTGTTTTCGTGGTGCTGAGGAATGAACTTCCATCTTTCTTACTGACCTATCCTCCCAACCCATTTTTAGCTTTCCAAGACTGGACTTGCCTTTAGGATCCTCCTGCCTCAGCCCACCAAAGTTTTGGGACTCCAAACCTGAGTCACCAGTCAGGCGGCAAAGGATACATCTTTTGAGTCTCTAAATATTTAGCAAAATAGCACTTGGCAATATATTGAAAGTACTATTCGATCAGTAAACTGAGCCACAGTGCCTTGCTTATGTTATCTTTTCTACAATTTCATAAAAAACAAGAACAATAAGCATATATTTTCTTTATAAGACTCTAAATTCCTAAGGGAAAGAATTTAAAAGTTTTTATTTTTATCATCCAGATTAAGACTTGGAAATTAAAAACACACAGGCCTGACTTGTCTGAATAAATGTTTTTATAAATAAAGTTTTAATAGAATCTAGGGGCTGGAGGAATGGCACAGTGGTTAAAGTATTTGCCTAGCAAGCACAAGGCCCAGAGTTCAATTCCATAGCACCTCATAAAGCTGGGCATGGTGGGAGAGACCCTGTCTCCAATAAATTAATAGAATCTACCCACACCCATGTATTTTGTATTGCCTGTTATCACAGCAATAGAACAAGTCATAGTTGTGAAAAAGATTCTACAGACTGAAAAACTTGCAATATTTTTTCCTTGTAATACTTTTACAGGAAAAATCTTGCCAACAGATTTGATATTTTAGAAATATTTGTTCAATAACGGAACTATAAAGCATTGCCTACTTTGATGCCTGACTTTAATTTAAAACTCAGTTGAAATTGTGTTGTTATATAAAATATGAGTTAGAGACAATTGATGATTTAGGAAATGAGAATGCAAGGTAAAATGTTTTCCTTGATTTAATCAAATTAATGAAATAACTGGCCAGATGAGAGTTTTTGTGAGTTGTTTTGAAAATTAGACATTTTATAATCTTTTCATTATTTCATCAAATTCGTTATTAATTTTGTAATGTATGGGCTGAGCATTCCATCATGTGAGAGTGTTCTATGCAGGTGATTAGTTCCATGAGGAAATAACAATAATTTCTTGATAAAAGTCTTATACCCAAGACAGATCAAGTGTTTTTGTAAGTATGCTTAACTTCTAGAGAAGTTTTAAGCTCACAGAAAAAAAAAAAATGCGCAAAAGCACAGAGCTCACGTATCCACTGTTATTTCCTGTACATGCTATTCAATTGTCAACTTCCTCTGCCAAACAACACATTTGTTATAATCGATGAACCTACATTGATGGGTAATTAATTGATTTTCAAAGTCTATGGCTTGCTCTAACATTTACTGTTGGTGCCCTACAGTCTGTGTTGAGAAAAGACTGTAAGACATGTGTTCACCACGAGAGCAGCATGCAGAGTAGTTTTGCTTTCCTAAAAAACCCTTTGGACTTTACTGATTCATTCTACCCTCCTTTCAACCAGTGATGACCTCTAGTCTTTTTAGTTTCTCTGTATTTTTTTTCCCAGCATATCATTTAGTTAGAATTACACAGAAGACAGACTTTCCAAATTGGCTACTTGTATTAATTATTCTAATGTGTGTTGTTAAAACAACATATGTGAAAATGAATATTTTAATCAAGAAGTTTGTTAGCTCAGAATCCCATAGTTCAAAGAGTGTTGCACCAATGTTCTAGTGAGTTCTTTTTTAGCTGCTTTACAGCATAGTGTTTTAGTGGAAAGACAACTGACTATGAGGGGAAGCGTCAAGGACATGAGGTGGACTTTGCTTTATAGCAAAAATACCCTTCTGAAAACTGCACTACTGGGGACACTAGCAGAAATTGCCTCGGAGAAAGTGGTAACATCACCTGTATCTTGCCTTGAAATATACCTCTCCTACCTCCCACTACATCCTATGTCTTTCAATATTCTACCTCAGCACTCAAATAGGACACTCACTTCAGAGTGTGTGTGTGTGTGTGTGTGTGTTTGTGTGTGTGTGTGTGTGTGTGTGATTGTGGCAATGTGCACACAAAGCATATCCATATTTTAGTATTTAATTTACTAGAGCATGTGCCTTGAAATTTCTCCACATCTCTTTATAAGTCCATAACTCTTTGATAGTTTGAAGGTGTTCCCTCAAAATTGCATATTGGAAACTTAATTCCCAATGCAACCTTGACTGTAGGTGAAGCCCAGTTTGATGCATTTAAGTCTCCAAGGCCCAAGACCCCCAAACCACTTAATGCCAATTATAAAAGTGCCTTGATGTCCCAGTATCTGGAAATATGAGAAGTAAATGTTTTCTTTATTTACTACCAAGATCAGGTATTCAGATATAGATGTACAAAATGGACTAAGACATGCAGAAGTATGTTTGGTGTCTAAGGTACTGCCGCACTGTTCTCTGCAACGGCTGTACTACTTGTGGGCCCACCAACATAAAGGAGAGTTCCTGTGGCTTCATACTACTTCCAACATTTGATGTTGTCAATGTTTTATATTTTCATTTTTTCCTTAAACATGATGCTGTGGTTAGGATCTGGATTGTCCCCCAAAAGTCTCATATATTTTAATGAAATCATGTGGTATTGGTGGATTGGGGTCTGGTCTGGAGGGGTGGATTGCACTTAAGTTAGGATTAACGGTGTGTAGTGGCCACACCTGGATGCAGGAGGGACTGGTTACTGGGTGGAGACCTGAAAGGATACATAAGCTGCACCTGCCTTCCTGGAAGATTGGGACTAGTCTCAACTAGCCTCGGCTTGTCTTCCGGTTTGTTCGGCGAAGCTGCATCGACCTCTCTCTCTGCCATGTACTTCGATTGTTGCCTGTTGCCGGCCACCCCTGAATGGACTGTGACCTTCGAGACTGTGAGCTAAAATAAACCTTTCCTTTCCTAAGTTTGTGAGTGTTGGGTATTAAGTCACAGCAATGAAAAAGTAACTAAGACACATGGTAATGCTTATAATTATATGATTTTGCAATGTTTTCCAAGTTTAAAAAATTTGCCCTGAATATTTGGAGATACAGTGACTTATAATTTTTTTCAAAATTAATTGATTATCGAAACATTTTTTTTTCTGTGAGATAGCACATAAAATAAATATTCCTATGGAAATTCTTGGGGCAATATTATCTTCTAGTGCTTCTCAAAGCATAATATTTGGAACACTGTTGTCAGTGAATATGGATAAATGAATACTTGAGATTGCAGCTCACAGAAAAATGTGGGCTGGCTGAAGCTTGAATGAACTCAAGCGTAATGGAATAATCTTGGTCCCACTTTAGGTAAAAACAAATCTGAGTACTTGTGTGCCAGAAATCCCTAAGGCTTACGTGAATCTTTCAAATGAATGTTCTATTTTAACAGAGTGGGTTAATTATTTATTTACAGCATTACGATAGATATAGACATATGAGACCAATTAACTTATTTTGGAGTTAATATAATTGGTCAATAGCTCACAATAATTCGGTATCCTTTGGCTGTCATTAGGTGTTGATGGCAGATTGTTTTGTCATAATTGTTACCAACCTGTACTATTAACAAAGATATATTTGGTGAGATCTGTGTGAATCTGTAATAAATAAAGTGGCAATCCCAGCTGCTATTTAATATACAGGAATTAAGAGAGATTTTCCTTTATCCTCTTGGCTGAAGGCCTCTTTTTCACACTTATCTGATGAAGCATTCTAAATGTATTCCATATTTTTATACATTTAAGCCAATATGTTTTAAAAGAATGTTGATAAAACTTTGTATTTGGCTTCCACGTATAGCTTCAATATAATATTTTCATTGACTCAAACACTTTCTCAGTTCTTTTTCAAAGTGGTAAATTTATGTTATTCTATTTTGCAAATGCAGAAGTTAAATTCTGCAGCAAGTTACAATCAAATTATAAGACTAACAGTATAGATAGTGTTGTATACTAAATTAGCTACTGACTTTTTATTTACTTCAAATTTGTCTCATTGTTCAATTTTATTGTTTAAATTTGCATATTGTTTTTTATTAATATTGACATTGCTTTTTCTTTTATTATTTAAATTTTCTGATGCTATTCAGGCTTTGGTTTTGTTCAAATTTAATAGAGGGTCGTGAACGTACTTATTTCTTCTGAAATAACAAGTTGGTATATTCTTAACAAATATACCAATGCAACAAATAGTAATTGATTTTTTGAAATCTTACAATTGCTGTTTATAGTTCTATGATGCAATTTAAATTCATATAATTCTTGTTATTTAATGAATAATTTAAAGCAGTGACAAATATTCAACATACAGTTAAGATAATCTAGAATATAAAAAGGGCTATTATAAATAAATCTTGTGCATATCAAAGAAAATAACCAATGGAGTAAAGAGACAACCTACAGAATGTAAAAGCAAAAATGTCAGCCACTCTTTGAAAAGAAACTGCTATATAACATCTTTAAAGAACTCCAAAAAATTAAACCCTAAATGTGAAGGACCCATTGAAAATGGGCAATTTTCTACATTGTTGTTATCAATGTACACTAACACCATTAAATCGGTATGGACATACTTATGTGCTCATTTTTCTCATTAAAATTTAAAAAGAGATATATTTAAGATTTATTTTTAGTTTTGGATTTGGATATAGTTTAGATTTATTTATTTTTTTAACTTGTGTTGAAGAAATCTGGGAAAACGATCAAAGATGACCTTGACAATATCATAATGAGTTTCTTATCAATTTAGAAATACATCTAAAATTACGTATGCATGGACCTCCAGGTGCATGAACTTTTGTGATATTAAAAGAGATATAGTCCTTAAAAATATACGTGCAGATGAATTGACTTTGTGCATTGATGACAACTATTTGCAACTGTCTCAGTTATTTTTTTTTATGTTCTCTAAAGTCAGGCTAATTAGAAATTTAATCTGGCAATAGCAAATGTAAATATGGTTTAAGCCTGGTAACTATACAACCCAACAAAAACAATTATAAAAGCAACAAGGATAATGTATCTCTTGTGAAGTACAATTATATCTGATTTTGTAACTACTCTAATTTTTTCTTCCGGTTTCTTTTAAATTGGTGTCGGACTACTAGGGTATTCTCTCCTCCCTTTTGTTAGCAATGATTTAATTTTTCTCAGTATTGTGATCCACCTCACGGGTGCTTTTTCACTCCATTGTGTCTTTAATACCAGATCCTTTTTTATTAATTTTGAGACATGGTCTAAGTAACTTGTCCAAGCTAGCCAGATAATTGTGATGCTTTTTCCTCAGCCTCCTGTGTAGTTAAGAATAAAGTTTTGCATCCCTGTTCCTAGCCATTTTAATAATCTATCTGGCATTATTTTACACAAATTGCTTATTATTGTGTAATACATTTTGACAGTATATTCAGAATGTATTCAGAGGGCTTCTACTGAAAGCAGTTTTACAAAAAATGAAATACAAGTCTTAATCTCTGTATGGTACTAGGGATCCAGTGAAGGACCTTCTCACTGGGTTACATTCGTGGCCATTCTATTTTTTTTTTTTTAATTCTTATTTTGAAACAGGGTCTCACCAAGTCACTTAGTTGTCCAAGTTGGGATCAAACTTTTTATCCTGCTACCTCAGGTCTAGGATTGCAGGTCTCTTAGTTACTTTTGTGTTGCTGGAGCCAAATACCCAACACCCACAATTTAAGAGTGGAGAGATTTAGTTAGCTTGCAATTTCAGAATGTCTCACACAGCTTGTTTCATGGGCAACAGCCAAAATGGAAGCTCCTGGCAAAGGCTGGAGAGCTGCCCATCCCACTGCAGATGGAAGCCAAGTGAAGTATGAGCCAGTTCATGTCTGGACACTCAGGCAAAGGCCAGAGCTTTCTCAGGAAGAAATTGTAACAGTGTTTTCCTCTTTCTCCTTGACTCATTTCAGGCTATCTATTGGGTCTTTCACAACCAGGGTGGGTGTCCCTCCCTGGATTTCTGGCCCATAAGTTAATAACACAAAGCTGAAAGCTCTGTCGTTATTAAATTCCAATCTCAATTAGTTGACACAATCCTTTCATGTCATGCCTCAAGCATCTGCCTCTTCCAGCTAAACTCTACTTCCCAATGGCACAAAGTTCCACAGTTGTCCAGGACTTCCAAATACATGAAGCTTTTGGAGGATACTCTGGATCCAAATCATAGCAAGAAAGCAACAAGTGTGTTCCAGTAAGTCCACCTTAAACATATAAAGAATTACAATATTAATATTTTGCTGGACAAACGAATAGCTTTATTTTATTATATGAATATCTGTCAGTATATATAATTTAGAGTGGGGGTATTAGATAGGAACATGTAGATGATGTATATAAAACAAAATGTTGGATTTAAAGAGAGAGGCTATTAAGACAAAGTAATTATGATCCATGAGAAGAAATGGTATAAAGATACTTGAATAGTATAACTGATGGAAGTGTCTGTACGCGAGTGTGTGTTCATGTGCTGTGATGTGGAACCAATGACCCTGCAGGTGCATAGTCCAGGACCTTCTGTTTTCTGGATAAGGTAAATTCTCCCCCTGATCCTAAACTTATTTTTAACAAAGCAATGCAAAATCTAGGAGTAGATCAGACATCTCTACGATCTGATGTTTTGTGGAGGACCCATCCTGTGCTATTTCCCTAAGTTTTCTAGATAAAATTAAGAGGTGGGAGTGTGATATGTAGGCACCAATAATGGACAAAAAGAAAGAACTCACAGGCTTTTCATAATTTGGCGGAGTTAGAAACCTGTAACTGTCACGATAGTGTTCTTTAAAATCCATCACGAATAATCCAATCATAGCCTTTAGCTCTATGTATTTGCTGTATCTAGGAGACCAAGACCTCAAGGTGTCTTCTCATGACATGAGCTCTTATTCTTCCATAATCGTAAAAATCATATCTCAGTTTACAGTAGTCCTTGACTACTGAAGCCTTCCTTCATATTCTGTGTGTATTGCGGTCTGTTATTTGTAAATACCCTATATTTTTCTATCATTTTTTTTAAAAATCTGAGTGGAGTAATCTCTTTGTGACACTGCGATTTTCTCACACTTCTCTCTAGTAACCTGTTCAAACCTTAGCACTGTCCCAAGATGACGGACAACTTTCTCCTTTACATCTCTAACACTTTTTTTTTTCATTCATAACTTTAAATTTTTTCCCATCCTGATTCCCTCAATTTCTCCAACTTTGAGTAATAGGTCTTTCTCTGATTGTATTTACTCCAATTGTATTTCTTTCAGTGTGAATGTATAGAATATTCTAGAGCTTTAGCTCATCTCTTGAAAATAATAGCTCTTGGCTCAGTGTTCCCCTCTATACCATTATCACTATCATCAAATCGTGACTTGACTATCCATAAACACTTCTTCAAAATTTAAACCCACTTTTATGATTTTTAATAGCTCAAAATTCTCTCTTTCAAAAGCCATACACTTCATACTTGCACAAACACCATTCCTATTTCATACTTCAATATCATTTTGGATAACTTCAAACTCTTTATAATTTGAGTTTCTTATTGAGTGCCCCATCTTCAGTTATAAATTGATAGTTTGTTGATTGAAGTAAGGCATAAATTTCATCAATTTTTTATTTACCTTGATCAGACCTAATTTTTAGTTTATGCTAATAAAATTTATTTGTCTCTATATATATATTACTAGTAACATACCAATGTTGTCCCCTAATAGTTAATTTCCTGTCTCTATGTGATTTGACTTCCTTAACATATGTGGATAAATTATTTCTTCATTCTTTTGATATATTTTTTTGTTTACCTCATAGAATGTTAACCTCTTTCTGATTTCTTTTCTTCTTTCCAGATAGATATGTCTTGCCATCTTTGTAAGCATCTCTTGATCTTCTAAATGTCAAAACTTTGAAGTCAACCAAGGATCCATTATAACCCCTCATGGTCCTCCCATTCTGTCCTGTAGCTTTGACCTAATATATATTCTGTTCACTGTCAGATGGTGTGTCTCTATCCTAAGACTCTGCTCTGAACACTTGGCTCTCTCCTTTATATAACATGTCAACTGGGAAATTTAATAAACATGTCAACCATGACATACTCAAAACTGAATTTATTTTATTTTATTTTTTTTACTCTGAATTTCCTTTTCTTGCAATCTGACAATCTGGGAAAAATTCTTTCATTAAAGAAGATCGTAAGTCCAAAACTCATGATCCTTGAGAATTTATAACATCCAAGGAAGAGTAATAAGTTGTATGTCTGGAGCTGATAGATCTGCCACCAATTGGTAGGCTATACATTATAAGGAAGTGAGATATTGAGGTTATTGTGCTTAGGATCTGAATGTGCCCCAAAAGTCTCTTGTATTTGGATGTTATGGATTATCTATGGAACCATGTGCTGCTAGGAGACAGGGTCCTGGTCTAGATGAGTGTATTATGTGTGTGTGTGTGATAGATTACAGGTGTGTGGTGAAAGACAGGAGTGCAGTAGATTATAGGTATACAAATGCATGGCAGAATTCAAGGGTTAAATCTGGAAGGGGCAGAATACTGAGGAATCAGAAGAAGAGGATCACTGGGACAGGACTTGGAAGGATATATGCTCCTTCCTTCTTTCCTTCCTTCCTTCCTTTCTTCCTTCCGTCTGTCCTTCCTTCCTTCTTCCCTTCCTTCCTTCCTTCTTTCCTTCCTTCCTTCCTTCTTTCCTAGTCCAGACTTCCTGTTTATAATTCCGGGAGAATGTGCCCTCTTCCACCTCTATCATGTGCTCACACAATTGCTGGCTGCCCTTCCATAGACTGAAGCCTTTTGAAAATGTGAATTAAAATAACCTTTTTCTTTCCTCACTTTGTGCATGTCAAGTATCGAGTCACAGCAACAAACAAGTAACTAAAACAGAGGTAGACAATGAAGGGAGCAATTGATGATGGAATTTTTATAGGTAAGATCCATTGTCTAAGTACAGAGACCTTCTAGACAGATGATTGTAATCAGAGAGAGTGATGGTGGAGTTGGATAAGTTTATCACAGATAGAAATATGCAAATATCCAATAATAGAAAGTTAAGAAAAATCTAAGAAAATGTTAGTGCATGGGTAATGAGTAAAATATACTAATACATGAATGGCTAGATGAAAGAGCAGCTAAGGGATATAGGAACTGAGACAATTGGTAACACAAAAGGTTTTTTTTTTTTGTTGTTGTTATTCATGCTCCAATAAAATCAGTGTTTCCAAGACATCTTAACATGTAGCTCAGTACACTTGCAAATTTTAAAGTATTGATGAAACAATGCAAATACTCTTGTTTGAACGCATCAGTTATATTTAATGTAGTGTGAAGACCAATAATTTGAACAAATTAGACTTGGAAAGCTTAGACTGACTTACAAATGTTAAACTCTAAGCATTAACTTAGTAATGATACTCAAATCTTTGGAGCAGTCTTTGTTTTGAGAGTGTTAAATTGCATTTCCTTGTTTTCACTATTGAGATGATAAAAGAGACTGGATTTAAATTACAGCAAAATAAACTTAGACCTGTTATTAGAAAATTCAAGTACTATTTAGTTGAAAAAGAGGCCCGAATCTTACAAATACAACTAGATCCATCATGATAAATAAAACCAAATCAAAGTCAAAACAAAATCATTTTACATGCCTTATAAAATGTAAAGTGTTTACTCCACCTGGAACCCAGAATATTCAGAACACAGATTTTTAAGCATGTTAAGAATTTATAAGTGTCGTGAGAGAAGGATCTTACTGAAGTTTCTCATTTCAAGCAATAATTCAGGAAACTGAACATCTTCCTGAGAGCATGAAGTCAAACTGTATAATTGGACCATCCAGCAGTTTGAAGATTATTAGCACACTGCTCCCTGGAGCCATGTGGATTTCACAGCTCACCATCTGATGGGCTGAACACAGCAAGAGTCCACTTTTGTTCTGCAAAACAGGCTGCCAAGGTGCCCAACAGAAGGAGAGGGTGATTTTATCAGTGACATTATCTTACTCAAATCATCAGTGTGCTGTTACAGGAGCTGAAAGCCCTTGTGAGCTTTCTGGAGGAATCTAAAGTTTCACCAAGTGAGTGGTTGACAATCTTTGAGCAGCCTCAAGTCGATGGTTGATAGATGAGTCAGGCCAGTGCCTTCAGCAAATTCCAGCTAAGCATTCAGTTATAATTAGGATTTGTGAAACTGTCTTCCGTATTTGACTCTGACAGGGAGAGGTTTCAATGATTTTTCCCCCTTTTTTGTGTCATAGTAGTAAAATATGTGTGCAAAATCCTGTCACTCACAAACTCTCTCGAGCTGACTTTCAGAGGAACTTCTGGTATTTGCAGGTTGTTAATGAATAGGCATCCATATCTGTGTCTTGCAGCAAAAGTCAGATGTCACAGTTAATGTGCACTCATAGTACGCTCTCATAGAATGTACAAGACACTCCAAGAGCAGCCTACCTGGTCCCTTCAGAAAGGATGAATTTCGAGAGCCTGTGGTTATTTAGGTGATTTCAAGTTAACTGACCAAGAAGGAGTACTTCAGTCAGCTCTGTTTTACATGACAATTGTTTTACCACTTTGTAGACATTATCTTATGATTAAATTGGGTTAAATATGAGTGAGCAATGTCACTCAATACATTTTATTTCTTACTTTTCTATAATTTATGCTTTATAGATGCATAGTATTCCATTGTGTATAAATACCACAGTTTGTGTATCCACTGGTCTGTTGATGGGTATTTTGGTGACTTCCAAATTTTAGCTATTCTTAGTTGTGCTGCTATGAACATGGGTATACCTATATCACAACTATATCATGGAACTTAAAATGAAAAACAAAGTGAAACAGGGGGGTGGGGCAGGGAGGGAGGGAAGGATAGGTAGGAAGAGAGACAAAAGGAAGGTGGGAAAGTCCTTGTCACCTTGACAAGATACATAGGTGCACAAAAAGCTCAACTTCATTGTAAACCTTAAAATTTGCACTTATACATATTAATAAAATGGGAACAAAAGGTATATCATTTCTGTGGCTGCATTATGGATGGTTCATTCATTTTTATAATTACTTTTAGGGGAAGAATGGTACAGCACTGAAAGGACTTGCCTAGCAAGCTCCAGGGCCTGAGTTCAATCCCCTAGCACCGCATGAATTCAGGCATAATGGTACATACCTGTAGTACTCAGGAGGCTGAAGTATGAGGATTGCCATGAGTCCAAGGCTACCCTGAGTTACACACTGATCTCAGGACCAGCCTGGCCCCCAGACCAGGAATCTGATCAAAAGAATATTTTTATATTATATATTCAGTAGTAACCCCTGTTATTCTTGTTATTTCTTTATATTCTCTTCTTCCTCCACTCTGAGGGTTCTTGGTTCTGGGATACACTATCGATTATCAAATCCCGGGGGGGCCCAGTTTATTATGTAAAATGGTAAATGGTATTTTCCTGTACCCTGTTCACATCCTCGATACACTTTAATAAACCTTTAAATTATTAATTAAAATCTAATAATAAATGTAAACCTATGCTAACAGTCATTACTCTACAGAAGCAATTTTTAAATAGTTTCCAGCTACTCTTGGTTGAATGCACAGATGCATTACCTGAGCGGACAAAGGGCAAGCTGTGTTATATTGTATTTTTCTGTTTAACACTTAGTGTTTTTTTTTTTTTTCTTTTACTCAGTTTTGGAATATATACTCCCTTTAAATATTGCCTTTCCATAAATTTCTGTCCTTGTTTTCTAAAAGTTGAATTCCAAGTATGCTAGAAATTTTCCTTCTATCTGTAGAATTCTTATTCTCTCTTTTTTCTCTCTGTATTTTTTCATTTGAATTTTTTATTGTAGATACTTTCATTTGTTTCACACTCCCATTTGAGATCTTTTTTTCTGAAGTAGATGATCTATTTCTTCTCCCCATTTTATTGATATGTATAAGTGCAAAATTTAAGGTTTACAATGAAGTTTAGCATTTTGTGCACATATGTATTTTGTCAAGGTGGCAAGGACTATACCGCTCTCCTTTTGTCCCTCTCCATACCCACCCCTCCCTCCTTCCCTACCCTACCTCCCTGTTTCACTTTGTTTTTCGTTTTATGTGGTATTTATACACAATGGAATACTATGCATCTATAAAGTCCAACAGCGTGGAGGCTTTTACAGGCAAATGGAAGAAATTTGAGAACATCGTGCTTAGTGAAGTGAGTCAGAAGCAGAAGGTGAAACACCAAATGGTGTCTCTGATATGAGAGACTGAGATGATCTATTTTTAAATTAAATATCAAAGGCTACAGCTTGTCCCTCAATATTTATTGGTATATTTATACAATATTCAATGGCTACATTGACCTTGAGGACATTGTGCACACGCATATCACAACAACACTGCGATTCCTCCTCCCATCGCCTCTCCCACTCCCTACCTCTTCCCTCTGACTCCCACTGTCATACCTGTGTGGTTCTAAAAAACTGCCTGTGTTCTGGGTTTCTCGTGTTAGAGAACCATATGATATTTTACCTTCTGAGTTTGACTCACTTTCCTACACACGATGGCTTAAAATAACATCCCAAATGCTACAGTTTCTTTTTGTTGTTGTTGTTCTGTGGAAATCTTTAGGCATGTGCTTCATGTCCTACGTGTTCAGAATTGTGAGTAGCCTCTGATTCCAGCTTGGGACATCTTTGCGGATCTGTTATAGTTATTACGCTTATCTTAATAATATAGCTATTTAATAACATATTTAATAACATAGCTATATTTTAATTACATAGTTATAGTTTTTATCGGGGCTAGAAGTTACTTTTGAAGAAAAATGAAGCGTTCATGCTGTTATAGTGTTATATTAGTCAGTATCTATAATAATCTGATCTAGATGTGTTAAAAGTTCTAGAAAATTTAATTCAATTTCAACCACAAAGATAAATTGAAGATTATCTCTATCTCTGTTTCTCTCTCTCTCTCTCTCTCTCTCTCTCCTTTTCTAAGCAAGTTGCTCTGTTGCATGCTCACATACTACATTAATCCCTTTAGAATCCTCTTTCAAATCTTGGAGGAAGATTCATGAGCCTTCTCCGGAATTGGCAAGTGTTAAACTTAAAGTTTGATCTCACTTTTTTTTTCTTTTATATATTAGCTACTCTCTATAATTTGAACCACAATTCTTCACTTAAAGTGCATGTACATACAGTCAAATGTTCCCTCTTTTAGGGTTGTATTGATTTGAATTTCCTTCTCTGCAGCCACTGATACTAATTGTGTCATATTTATTTAAAATAAAGTAAAAAGTTTACCTTTAGGTCATGTTTTTTTTTGCAATATCTTAGTGTTTTCAGAATGCATGTTAATGAAAAATTCATACACTTAAAATTAAGCATCAAATTTAATAATCAAATGAATTCACAGGTAATAATTAAATCAGAAGTAGCTAATAATATTGCACATTTATTTGTGGCACACACTGCTTTGAGTGTTTTGTAAATAAAGTCCTTGATATTATTACCAAAAAATTTTATGTGCCCTTAATATTGTCATTTTTCTGATGAAAAGCATTAACAACTAAATTAATGTAATATATAAATTCAACACTTGAAAATCTGAAAACTATTTACATAAAAGCAGGTTACAACTAGCTATGATGCACATATACACACATGTGCACATCCACTAGGCAGTTAAACAATCTTTCCTACTAGCGATTGCACGAATCTTGCTTAATGAGACCAAAGCCTGCTCCAGAATTCATTTGTGGGAAGGGTTAGCTACATTGATAGTCACCATTCCTAACTCTGTCTCCCTTAATAGCATCTTCTTAAAGTTTGTACACATGGAATACTTCTTTCATAATTCTCTTTGGCTGCTACTGAGATGCACTAATTTCACTTTGAAATATCAGAATACCAATAGATTTAATACTTAGTTATGGGTTTTCCTTGTTTCTTGCAATACATCAGAAACAAGTTTTCATTTTCAAGAGAAATTGTACTAAATGTAACAAGACAACAAAAAACAGATTAATAATGTGCAAAACACATTAAAAACCATACAGGCCTGGGGAGGTGGCGATACAGTTTTCTGTTTTGGTAATTTTAAGTACCAAGCCCAAAACACTTAGTCTATTCCCCAGGAATGCTGTACTTCAGCCTCATAGACCTGGAGCTACTGTACAGACAATTTGCCTGGCTTCAGGCCCTCCCGTCTCCCCGGCTTTCTCCACAGGAGGAGGGCATCATTACTGAGGGAGCTGGTCAACAGCCCACCTTGTTCTTTCCATAGTAACTGCAAAAAGTAAACATCCAAACTGGCTGCTGACCCAGAATGCTCCAATTCAACTCTGGTTCCATTGTGATTGACAAGCCCATAGCACTCATAAAGGGAGCCACATATACTTGCTAAAAAGAGGATTAATTTTTTTTTTTTCATTTTACCAGTAATACAAGGGAGGGAGTGTGCATTAACTAGGCAGTTGACTCTAAATTTGTATCTCAGCTTTCCATCTCGGGAAAGTGACACTTTCTGATCTTTAACAATAACAAGTCCCGAGAAACTGATATTACCAAATTAATTTCATGAGAGGTTAGTAAATAAGTCTTAATGACATTTGAATAATTTTGCAGAGAAATATAACTATGGACAAGGACAAGACTGCCACATGGTTCTCATCAGTATCACATTCAGAAATCATTGCAAAAATGTCAATATTTTTAACTCTTCCTTGCATTTTTTGAATTTTGTCACATTCTTAGACTAACAAATTTAATGTATTATTAAAACTCCAAGATATTCATTAATTATTTAGGTGTAATAACTATAATGCATTTCTAGACTTCTACATATCAATTTTCTTTCTGGGCACTTTGAAACATTACGAGATCTCCATTTGCTCTTTAGGAATAAACATATAACTGGTTTTCTTTCTTTTCAATTAACAGTATCATAGAAAGAAAGTCCTCTGATTCCAGAATTACAAATTTAATTTAAACTGCTGGCTAGTAGAAATGGATAGGAAAATTTGTCAATCATCCAACTAATTATCTCAGTGTATGACAGCCAAAACAAATAATCCCAGTCCCCAGTGAACATTTTCAACTGAATTTTCTAGATAATTGCCCTAACATTTCAATAAAATTTTTGAGGATATAAACATCACTGTATTTATTTCATTAATGAATTAATTAATATAACACCAAGTTGCTCATTTCAGACTTCTAAAGTGATGATCACAACACAAAAAACCTTAAGAGCTAATGTTTATTGACTGTTTAACATGATCCTGGTAGTGTGATAAGTGGATTCTATGTATTCTCATTTAATTTTACAACAAGCTTAGGAAGGTACCTGGCATACCTGGCACAAAATGGAGCATGAGCTTCCCAAACTCCTCTTTAACTTTATCTGTGTAAACAATTTAGCACACATAATGCCCAAATAAAATTTCCTATGTGTGAAATGGGATTTTTCTTTGATTTGGCAGCTTCCCTTCCTTTAAAAAGCGAATGAATTCTTTTTATTCATTTCTTGTCAATATTTCTGGTTCTCATATCCTTTCCTCTCCTCTGGTTGCTATCTAGAATACAAGGCCTGCTCCTACGCTAAGAATTTATGGATTTGTATGTGATATTTGGAAGGTTGTATAAAATGCAATTCCTATATATTTGGGAAAATTGCGATTTCTATTAACATTTGTCTTAGCTACTTTTTCATCACTGTGACAAAATGTTTGACATGCACAAATTAAGGGAGGAGAAGATTCATTTTGGCTCACAGTTGGCAACGGCGGGAGCAGTGGTGAAGGTGGAGGTGGAGGCAGCTCCTCACGGCATTGCAGACAGAAAGCCGGGTCCAAGAGGAAGGAAGAAAGTTGTATTAATCCTTCCTGTCAAAGTGGCCTGCCTTCTTGGGGTCCAGACTCAAGGTTCTGTCCCTTCCAGATGTAAGCCCCTAATCTACCGAATTCCTGGAATGTATAATCCACCACACACCTGTAACCCACCACATGCCCATAATCCATCCCTCCAGGGCAGTCCCCTGTTGCTAACAGCATATGATTCCATAGATAATCCATAGCATCCAAACACATGACATTTTTTTTTTGGGGGGGGCATTCCAGATCCAAGCCACAGTAACATAAAAGATATAAAAAATGATATGTACAATGATGCCAGAAGTAATAGATTCTGTAAACCTGGTTAGATAAAAGCATGGAGAATACCACATCTGAACAGATACATGTGTAAGCAATGTTAAGTGCTGGCTGGTACGGAGTATTGAGGAATCCAATTTCCCTACAAAATATAAGACACCTAGCCACAGAGAATTCTTATTTATTAAAATTAATGAATAACAGATGGCTCTTAAGTGCCCAAACAAGTGGTGAATATGACACTTACAACACAACAATAAAAAAGATCCAAAGAAAGTCCCGTGGCTATTTCAGCCTCTTGAAAAGTGGTAATTTGCAAGTTTAAAAGGAGGGTATAAGATATTGAAAAATAAACAGATTTTGAAATAGAGCAACCTTGTATTCACATCCTGATTTTAATGGTTATTGGTTTTGTGATATTGTAAACAAAATATTTAACCTTTCTAATGGCAAAATTAACTTAATAATATATTTATCTTCTGTTTAATATCCTTAATTTGTTTCAGGGAGGCAGATTTTCTGCTAAAATCTTCATTAAAAATACATTTTATTCAAGTACTACAATTTTAGAAAGTGTGTATTAACTAAACTCTATGTTCCCAATTATCACTTGAATATCAAGTACTATTAATATTACTGTACTACCTCTCAATTTTTACATCATATTTTTATGTTAAACTGTGACTAGAGAGAATATGTAAGGTTTCTTGTTTCAGTTAATGAGGACTGGAAGGGATCATGGATTTGTTTCTTTTTCAATCTCAAGAAATACATTCAAGGAGTATTAAACAACTGAGTTTGTCCTAAGTTAATACTGAAAGTATGAAGAAAGGAAAAAATATCTAGCTGTTAATAGGGCAACTCTCATGATAAGGAGTAAGGGGTGAAGAAGTCTCTTAGTCACTTAGTAGTACTTGCCAGGGGTTCTATGAAGAATTTAGGAAAAGATTATACATATTATGTTCTGAGTTCAGATAGTACATTCATTATATTTTAAGAAAGATTCAAGTAACTGCTCGCCATGTAATTTTTATTTAAAATTTTGTCATGATCTACTCTGAAAATCTATGATACATACATACAAAAACCATAATGTTTTGATTAAGCTGTCATTAAAACACATGTTGGCTAAAGCCAAGGTTTTCACACTGACCTGCTTCCCCACCCTTTTTCTTATTATTTATTTGAGTCATAATGTCTTTATTAAATTTCCCAACTGGGCTCATCTTGTGATTCTCTTGTCTCAGCGTCCCCAAACTACTGAGATTACAGGCCTGTGCCACTGGGCCCAGGTACATCAGCACGTTTGTGAGATACCACTTAGTGATAAAGACCCCCACAGTGACTTCAGTGTAAGTATGTTAATTTAGATAGTTTCTGTATAACCATACTATTCTTTCAATGCTGTAGGTGACTACATGTGCAAAATTATACATAGTGGTGAGGTAGAAAAGCTGTGCATTGAATTGCATATACTACACAATGTGGTGCATATACTCGTGGTACAAAGTGGTACTATACCACACGAGAAGAAAGCACAATCTCAAACAAAGACAATTTTTTCAACACAGCGGAACAAGTTTTACTCATGTTACATGATAGTTTTACAACTTATCAGCAGACACTGCTTTGTACTTCTGGTGTGCACTTCCTCAGCTTGCATCTGGTATTATGGGTTCCATAACTTGTACTTCTGACGTGTACCTCTCAGTGTGAGGGTTAATCTGGAGCAAAGAGAAAATAGAAAGAACACAAAAACAAAAACCAAATCAGTGCCCTCAACATGAGAGCTTTGCAATGAACAAGAAGCAACTCAGCGACAGATGAGCTGACCAATGCCTGAGTCGGTTAGCCATCCTATTACTGTCTAAAGCATGCGTGTGGATTAAGTGTTTCAAGTAAAAAATGTACAAATAGACTAAAGCACTGCAGATTTTAGAAGTATTTTCTTTTATCATCAGTAAAGCGGTCAGAGGGTATTTTGCACTTAACAAGTCTCATCAGGGTAGTTCATTCACATGGTTAGACAAATGAACACTGCAGTTATAGCCACCTATTCACTTTAAGGCACTTTCTATTGTGCTTAATCAAATTAAACATAGTTGACTGGGTACATAAGCAACATGTGAATTAAAGTGCACAGGGATCTCTAAAGAAAAATGTTAATTATTTAACTCTTTATATTTGGGGCTGGGATTTTTTTTAATTGAAAGAAGAAAAGAAAGAAAAATAAATGTATACTTAGCACATGTTTGTGTATCTTGTAAAAAAAACCTGTGGCTATAATTAACATGAAAATGACAACATGGCCTCTTGAACTTACTACACATTTTTAGAAATAACAATTTACAGAAATAAAGAAGTTGTCATTTTAAGAGAAAAAATAGATGATGATTAATTAAATCTCTAAGAATTTATTTTACATACTGGATGTTATTGATGTTATTTGTTTAAAATAATATCTAATGCCACTATGTCCTTATAAGATATGGTAGCTTGAAATAATTTTTTTAAGTGTAGCCATGTATTCACTTCATATTTCTGTCATTTATTGATTCAATCATATATTCAGTTATTCCTTGCTCTTATAGGTAAGGGTAACTTCAGATATGTCATCAGTATGGTATTGCATGCAACTTTAAAAAATCTTGAAGCTAATCCTTAAAAAAGAAAGACTAACATCTAAAATGTAGAAAAGAATTTAAGGAAGTCAGATTTACAAAATGAAAGAGTCAATCAAAAAATGAGCAACTGAAATGCATGAATCTTTCTCTAGTGAAGTACAAATGGCTGATAAGTATACAAAAAAAAACAAAATGCCTATAGGTCTGGAAGAGTAACACCACAGTTGAAGTTCCTGCTTAGCAAAAGCAAGGCCTTGAGTTCGATTCCTTATCACCACACAAATCAAGTAGAGTAGAGCACTCTTTTAATCTCAGTACTCAGGAGGCTAAAGTGGGATGATTACCATGAGCTCTAGGCCAGCCTAAGCTACCTAATGAATTTAGGAGCAGCCTGAACTACCAACCGTGTCTCAAAACAAAACAGCAAAGCAAAAGGCTGTGGGGGAAAAAGAAAATGTTTTAAATTTTTGGTAGGAAAGTTATAGTACAACCACTATTTAAATCATTACAGAAATTCAAATAAAACAATAAAGCAGCAATTCCATTTCATCAAGCTATACCTCTTCTAAATATCCTCCACAAAAGTTAAAGATATCCTGTTTCATGATAAATATGTACCCATGTCCATAATAGCTAAGTTTTTGAGGTAACCTTTTGCCCAACAACAGATGGATGGATGGAAAAATGTGGTATAAGTGCATAAGCGTACTGCTTATAAATAAAGAAAGAGAGATTTGAGTCCTTTGTATGAAAATAGATACCCCTTGAAACCACAGTCCTAAATGAACTAGACTCAGAATATTAAGCATCACTTGGTTTCTCTTACATGAGTTACACAACGTATACATAAATTAAAAGTTTTTTGCCAAAATTATTATACTTATTAGTTATATTTTTGATGTGCAATAATACATGAAATAATTCAAAGAGTATTTTCTGCGATGCTGGTCGAGTGCAAATTTCTTTAGGGATTCTTGATCATCAAAATTTTTGCTTCCCCTGTGATTTTGAGGTATAGTTTTGCTGAATACAACAGCTTGGGCTGACACTCGTTGACTTAGATTTTTCTTTAAAGGCTCTCCTGGCCTTTAAAGTTAGCACTGAGAAATCCACAGTAATTCAAATGGGCTTTCCTTGGTAGAATCATAACTGTTTTTCTCTTGCTGCTTTTAATATTCCCTCTTTTTGTTGTATTTCAGAGGTTTTGATTATGACACGACATGGTGAATCTCCTTGCTGGTTGAGGTTATTCTGTGTTTTGTAAGTTTCTTGTACAGGAAAATTAACTTATTTTCCTAGATTTAGGGAATTTTCTTGCATGATTTCAGTGAATAAATTCTTTATGCCTTCAGTGATGTCTTCTGCTCTTTCTCCCACAACCATTATTCTTTGAATCATCCA
Source organism: Ctenodactylus gundi (assembly GCA_004027205.1). Taxonomy (NCBI): domain Eukaryota; kingdom Metazoa; phylum Chordata; class Mammalia; order Rodentia; family Ctenodactylidae; genus Ctenodactylus; species Ctenodactylus gundi. Next base: position 174,230 of record PVKB01002900.1, read on the forward strand.
TCATCTGTTGTATTCAGCTACTTTGCTTTATTTCTAATTTTGGAGTCATGATTAATTATAGCTCTGATTTCCTCAGCCTTATTTTCAAGGTCTGAAATTCTGTCCTCACAATGTTTGAATTGGCTTTCCTTGCTTTCAAATGTACTTTTCATATCCTGAATTTCAGCTTGATTTTTTTCAGAATTTTCACTTCTCTATCAAAATGTTCCTTCATATTTTGCATTTCCTCATGTACTTCAGCCAACTTTGTATTTGTGGCTTCTAAATACTCTGTAAGCTTTGTATCTATATAGAGCCACAATTTATTTACTATTTTCCTCTTTAAATTCACTGATCATTGCTTGCATCTCTTTGAGAATATCTTATTTGAACTGGCTTTTTGGCTCTTTTATTTGCTTTTGACTTCACTCCCTATGAGTTCCACTATTTCAGGGTCTAAGACATTAGTTTTTGGGGTTTCAGGCACTTATGCATGTGTCTTGTTGCCTTGTCTTCTTCCCATGTTTCTGTTGCTGAGGACCTTTAAAGGCTGAGCTGGGAGTTTCCTTGAACAAGTATGTGGATGTGTTCGAGGAAGCCAAAATTCCTTTGAGTTCTCTGCTGAAAGTAGGACCTAACAGCCCAATGGCCTCTGAGGTGTCTTGTTCACACCCAGTCCCTTCAACAAAGCTGTCCCAACTGTCCTGACTTCCCTCCTCCAAGGATGGGGCTGTTAGGTCTCTCAGTTGCTTCCACTACCACCCAAACCTTTCAGGGGGTCAGTAGCCTTTCTCTTCTCTCCACAACTGTCTCTTGTGAAAATTTCTTCCTAGGTACCATGTAAGAGTGACCACACAACTCCTGAAGTGCTCTTCTGAGGCTTCTTAGACATTGAACATTCCAGTCTTAGGCTTTTGTAAAAAAATGTCTTCTGCTTACAATGTAATATGAAATAGAGACAGACTTTGTGGAAATGGTAAGGGTAGGGTCAGGGAGACAGGAGTGAATAAGGGAAACAGGAGAAGAAAAAGTATATATATATATATATATATATATATATATATATATATATATATATAATCTAAGATGAATACACTTATTGTGTATTGCAAACATACTAATAAATATAATCTTGAAAAATTGATTGCAGAGCAGAAAAAAATCTTAAGAATAGAGTTCTTGTTATGGTTTAGACATGGAAGGTGCCCCAGAATCCTCCTGTGTTTGAAAGGTGATCATTTTTGGTTGATAATCCATTGAGTTTATGTCTGCTAGATGTTGAGGCGTGATTGGAAGGAATGGGTCACTGGGCCATTACTTGGAAAGAGGAGATTACTAGAGCATGATCTTGAAGTTTATATAGCAGTTTCACCATTCCAGACCTTCTTAGCCTCCTGGTGTGATGTCGTGAATGGCTTCTCTTTGGCTAGGCCCTATACTGAGTCTTTCAACCATTGCCATAAATGGACTGCGTTTGGGTTACATTTCCATTGGTAGGACACAGTACCCAACACCTACAACATAAGGGAGGGGGTACTTTCAACTTAGTCCACGGTTTCAGAAAGTCCCAGTGAATTCATGGGCAGTTGGCAATGGAGGAAGCATATGGCAGAAGTCTAGATAGAGAGGTGCTAGCTATTCACCTCCATGACAAGACAGGAAACAGAAAGACAGCAGAAGAACAAAGCTTGCATATATCCTTCTAGGTCATATCCCTATAATTTGCCCCTTTCACATCGAGTCCCAGTGTTTCTTCTGCCTTCAACAAGGTTCTACCTCTTATAGCACATGGCACAGAAAATCAACAGATTAAACCCCACAATTGGGTCACCTTTCAAACATGAGATTTTGGGGTGATATTTTATGTCCAAATCCTAACAATGGGCTAAAGTACATCTGTCTTCACTTAAATTGCAGATGTAGGCAATTCTGTCCCATCAATGAGGAAGTGACTGAAACATAATTTTGTATCAGAGAAGTGAGGTAGTTAGTAGAAATATGATCTAGAAACCTTTGGAATTGTTTTTTTGGGGGGAGTTTGAAAAGTTTGGACAAGCTTCTGCAAAACCCTTAGGAGCCTGTGAGTCAAGCTTGATGGCAGATTCTGCTCAGAATTCTCAGGAGCTGAATGCCAATAGAAGAACAGATTAGAGAGGCGGGGCTTGGGAGATTTCTGCGGGAAAGGGTTCTACTGGGAATTGGTCTAGAAAATCTACATGCTACACTCTGGCAAAGAGTATCAGTATTTTGTCTTTTTCTTGAGACTTTGCCAAAAACTGAGATTACAGATGATGGATGAATTAATCTGACAGAGGAAATTTCAAGACAGTTCAACGTTCAGGCCATCACATTGGTACTGCCTGTGACTTTTAGGATCTACTTTGAGGACCAAAAAGTGGCAGGTGAAAAAGAGACAAAATGCTTGCAGTTTCTCCAGAAAAAAAAAATGATAATAAAATTGGGCCAAGAAGGAACATGGCTATTGAAGAGATTACAAAGAAGCCTAGAACTTGGAAGAAGGAAGGACTGTAGAAAAGATGATTTGAGGGCATAAGAGAAATTAGCAAGATCATGACTTTTATGGGTTAAAACATGCAAAGGCAAAAGCCGATGCTTTGAAAAGAGCCATCCAGGCATCCTATAAGACAACCCAGAAAAATGAATCCCTGAAGAGTTAAGCTTTTTAAAAAATTAAAGACCTTTGTGGCCATGGTCCAAGAAGACCAGCCTACCAATTAAAGTCAGCAGTGGACCTTGTAAATATTTGCATAGGACTGAAATTACAGACATGCAGGAAAAAAAAAAAAAGTTGTGAGGTTGTACAGGTTTCCTCTCAGAATTAAGAAGGCCTTAGAGGTCAGGCAGTATGACCCCGAAGAGGCAGTGCATCAAGTTGTGAGAACAAAGTTGAAAGTTCAGGGACGACTCTACAAATTTGGAGACGCCAGGAATGTGAATTGTCTGCTGGGGAGGGCCAAGGACTGTGACAGGAGACATGCCAAAAGAGAAGCCGTGGAGTTTGCAGCGAGGGGCAATGTCACAGAAGCGGGGTGACCAAAAGGCTTTGAACCTTACATCTCACCACAACCACAGGATTTAATGTTTACTCCTCTGTTTTAATATTGCTTTGGTCTGATTTGTATCTACCATGTTTCTCCATATTGGAACAGAAGTGTTTACCTTACGGCGATGGATGTTGGGATTGTCTAATTCGTAAATTTTCACTGAAGTTCAAGGCTAAGTATTTTCCTTGAGTCTCAGAGGAGTATTTGCACTTGAGCAGTGCTAGAACTGTTACAACTTTAGAGATGGATTAGATGCATTTTTATGTTTTCTTTTTTTCCTTTTTTCTCGAGTTATTTTCTTGCTCTGTAGTCCAGGCTGCTCCTAAATTCACTGTATAGCCCAGGCTACACAGCAATCCACTTGCCTCAGACTCCTGAATGCTTGTATTACAGGTGTGTGCCACAATATTAAATTATTTTCTGGTACTGGAGGGTCAGATTTGGGAGCTTCTGCTTTCTAGGGAAGCACTCTAATCACCGAGGTACACCGCAAGTCCCTAAATGCATTTTTCGTAAAGAGATAGACAAGAGGTTTGGGGGTTTCTGGGGAAGAATTTTTGGTTTGGATCTGAAATGTCTCCGCAGATATCATGTGTTTGGAAAGTAATGTACAATGGCACTTAATCCACTGATTTCCAGTGCAGCTAAGGGATGGGGCTGAGGAGAAGGAGAGAATTACTGGAATACGCCCTGGAAGTATATCCTCTACCTCTGCTTGGCTTCCGGTTGGGTTCCCTTGGACGGTTTCTTCCTGGCTAACGCTAAGTCCCTCCATCATTTCTGCCTGCTCTGAATGGACTGAAACCTCCTGAAGCTGAACTAAAATAAATTTTATTTCTTTAAGCTCTGCATATTGGATACTGAGTCCTCAAAACAACAGTGACTAAAACATCTAGACAGTATTTTGTTCTATTTTTTAACTGTTTTATTTTTTAACTATTATTTGACCTTATAGTCAGATTGTCCGTTTGTCTAGAAAATTAGTGGAAAAGATTAATAATTTTTTCATAGATCTTTAATGCCATGCTAGTACCTGTGCTTACCACTTCCTAGAGATGAGTATATGCATAATGCACCTCTCTGTGGAAAGCTTGATTTCTATATTAACCTTGGAATGGGGGCATTGCAAGTGTTTGCAAATATAAGCTAATTTAGCACTCAAATAATATTAATTCAATGATCATTTTTAATTTGTGTGACTTGCTATTCTGGGCAAAGAAGGCATAAAGGCAAGTAATAACTTACCTTTCCCTAAATTATTTATATTTAGAAGAGAAACAAAATCAGGCTATTATAAAAGCATCCCCTCTGGGATACTGAAGAATGAAGGAGTCTCAGAAAGATTTTAAATCTAATAATATTGCTTACCTAAGGAAAATATAAACATAGTGGCTTGTAAATTTTAAGTTATGTTGTTTCTAAAATATAAAATATCCTAAGTACATAATCAAGCTCTATTTATGTTTTTACATGTACAAGAGAGTATTGATATATATTTGTGTGTATGTTTATATGTAATTCACATGTAATTTAATGTAATATATCAAATACTTTTCCTCAAAGATCCTCTGGAACACACCACACACACACACACACACACAAATAAAATTATCATTTCTACCACATAGATGATAAAACAGAAGTAAAAAGAGTTTAAGTTGATAAGAGAGTATACCATGAAGGTAGACTGCATGAGAGACCCAATCTAGTGCTAGTGTCTTTGAATAAGTAATTAATGTTTGTGTTTTCAGTTTACTGATCTATAAAATGCTAATGAATATGAAGTCTATCATTATAGATCAGCGGTACTCCATTGGGATGATTTTGTTGTCCAGGAGACATTTAGAGTCTGTCCCCTAGCAGATTACAGCAGGTTAAATATCCACCCTCCGCTCCAAGAGTTCAGAGTTTGGATCTCCTTTCGATTCTATCAAGGTCTCCCTTGCTGAACTGGGGCCTTTCTTCATCATCCTACACCTTTCTTTCCCATCTTGCTGTTAATTGACCCTTTGATTTGCTGTGGTGGCCCTGTAAGCAATCTCTGTATCCTGGCAGTGTTGTGTTATTATTTGGCTGTGCAATATGCTGACTGTGTCATTGAGGTGGGATTCCTCATTACAGCTCACTTACTTCTTACTTTTAGACCTGGCAGTTACAACATCATGGTCCTCCTTAGAAAGGCTTTCCCACTGTGGGTGAAGCTGTCATCATGGCACTCTCTCACTGTCAGGTGCTCATGTGTGGTTGTGAATGGCCCAGATGTAAAGCACAGAGCAGGGGTACACACTGTATTTTTTTTTTTTTTTTTTTTATGTAAAGCAGGAGCAGGGCACTGGATTTTTTAGTCTGAAAGCATTCTGTCTAGTCACTGTGCTTAGAAAATTTTCCAAATAGTGAGCATTCTTTTTTCCAGCCCATTCTGGTGGCTTCTAGTGGGTGCTCCTTCTGTAAGCCATCCGAGTGCTATGGATGAGTCAAGCCATCTGTTGGGGGGTCTAGGCTCTCTCTCCAACAGTGGCAGTGGCGTTGGTGGTGATGGCACGGGGTCTGAACACGGCTGCCCGTTAACTTGTAAGAGTCTCCAGTGACAGATGCCAGTTAGGCCCAGCCACCCTGGGTTCTGCTGTGATGGCTGGGATCTGGGCACAGCTTCCTGGATGCCTCTGGTGCACAACAGCAATTGGTACTGATTAGGCCCAGTTGTGTGGGCTGTGAGTTGCAGGCAGAGGTGTAGATGCAGCTACACTACAGCCTCTGTGCCTCTGCAGGGATGGACGCTGAGTAGGTCAGCTGTGTGAGTTCTGAAGTTCAGGAGGGGGTCTTGGTACAGCTACCTGGATACCTTCAGGCTGCCTCAGCAGTGGAAACTAAAGTGGCCAAGCCACACAGGCTCCAAGGCTCATGTAGGGATTAATCGCTCTTATTGTTATTATATATAGGAAAATCAAGAAATCAGACTGAGCTGTGGAAGATGGACACATACAGGGGCCTTTGTGCTAATTGTTCTTTCTGTTTCTGGGATGCAATACCTGACACCCAGAACTTAAAGAAGTTCAAGTGAACTCACAGTTTCTGAGGACTCAATCCAAGATCATATGGATCCAACACAGGAACATCATGGCAGAGAGGATGGCAAAATAAAGTCACCTAGCTCGTGGAGCCAGGAAGAAAAGAAGATGAACAGGGCCAGACAGGTAAGAGCAAGGGAACTGCCATAGACCCAATGATACTCCATCAGTTCCTCAGGCAGACTATCAAGTTGACACTGCTCCCTAGATCATCAGAGCCTTATGCGATATTCTAGGGAGATAAAATTCTGTCTTTTAGGAGACAATGGTCATAAACTGTTTGTAAACAAAGAGATTACAAGTGTCAATGTATGTTTTAAAAATTAATAACAACTCTGCTATAGAAAGCTGAGTTTCTTCAGTCTTGCTAATATATTGTCATCGTGGCCTTATTTATACATTGTGTTAGTTAGGAACCTTTACAAAAACAGCATGTATACATACACATGCATGAGGATTTATCAAGTTCGCTTACACAGTCAGGGGTAGAAACACTCCAGTGGCCATCTTCAAGTCACAAAGGTGAGTCCAAAATGGTTTATGTACCTAGGGTTGTTGGAAAACCTAGTAGCTACTCAGAACAGAAGATGAAAACCACAGAACAAGGAAATTATGAGTGATGTGCCGGTCTACATTGGGTTCCACAGAAGCAGGAGATCGAGGATGTAGCACGATTCCTAGACTGGAGGTCTTTGCTTTACTCTCACTGTGGAGTAGCCGGTACCAGTCTGCACTGAGGGTGGACGTCCAGAGAAAATGGTAGATAATAGAGTCCTTGCAGTAGCAGCAATGCTTCAGTGCTTTGCCTTTTCTATACTTTTCATGCTACAAATCCATTTTGTCACCCATGTCCAGGGCAGATTTTTATCCCTGAGTTTGGTGGCCTATATGTCTGCCATTCATAGACACACCAAGCCTCTGCCTTACCGATTAGAGATTTATTAATCCATTTAAGTTGCCAAAACATGATGAATGGACATAAATGTCACCTACCTATTTTTGATTGGGGAGTGGTCTTTGGAGTAGGAAGTAATTTTCCATTGTAAAACAAAATAGAAATACTCAACAATACATAGACTCCAGTGACAGACTGTTTTGGTAGACAAAGGAGACACTTCAGAGTGTTTCTGATGAGACACTAATGCAAGCAGACAAGTAAATGCCATAGAAAGTATTGCAAAATTTCTGATTAACATTGAAGGAGTATGGCTTTTTTGTTGATATTCATCGTTGTAAGTATAAATATTCATGGATTTCTCCAATTACCCATAGAGCTAGCAAGAGCCATGAAAAAAAAAAATACATTGTAATTAATTGTTAGTGAGTGACCATGTTAAAAACCACAAGAGTGGAGACAGCAGGAGTTTCTCAATAGGGCATTTGTGTAGTCCGTGCTATAAAAAAAAAAAAAAACAAACAAACAAAAAAAACCTCGATAGAATACTCACTGAAAGGAATTTTCCTTCCATCTTTTTCATTTTTAACAATTATTCTTGGAGAAGGAATTTTGCGGTTTGGCAGTTTACTGGGTCTCACATTTTCAGATTCACTGCTAAAGGGGTTAATTCTTGAGAATTTCCATTTGTATGGGAATCATATGAAAGCATGGCTCTGTATTATTTACGCAAATAAACAACATTCTTTAGAAGGCAAAAAGCAGATTTACTAATGAAAAATGTAAATTCCAGCTTCATGTGTTATTCATGAATGTTCTGTTACCACAATTGTTATTTTCAGTTGTTTAGCTACTGTGAAAAGCATCTTCAGCAATGAAGTTGGATGTTGACTGCAGAATGTCAGAAATAATGATCTGGCTGCACCGTCATCTTTGCTGAATGAGATCTATTATGTGTCATATTTAGAAGCGTATGTGTGTTGCTGAATGATTTTAAACTAATTATTTAGTACTGCATGTATTTCGTGAAATATAATAAGCATACAGAAAAGTTTATTATTAATACTGTGCAATTTGATTTTGTACATCATATTTGAGAGGTAAACTAAAATTGACATATTTATCAGTACCTATATAAATGGTGATGGGAATGTGGTTACAACATATAAATGTTTTCTGTACTTTTAGGAAAACTCAATTCAGATTAAAAAACAGCAGCATTTGTTTAAGCCCATTAAAGCATATATGTTATTTTCATGTGAAAATGTAGCTATAAATAGCATGAAATATAAAAGTTCTTTTAGAACATCTTGGCTACTCCCCTGTCTCTTGCTGACAGGAAAGCTAATCCACTCAAATAGTATTCCATTGCATGTAAACTTATCAGCTCGATTTAAGTCTTCATAAAATATTCTTATACGTGCTTAAATTTTTGTTTTAGTGTAGTAAGGCATAGTATTCCAAATTAATTTGTTTTATGTCCTGTTAAAAACAACCCAGTGAAGTGTCTTAATATTTTTTGAGATTGCAAACATGAATAAATGTTTACTACTTCTCTGGTTATTTAGTTTTTTGAATAATAAAATAGTAGAAGAATGAAATCAAGTTTTGAGGCATGCTAATCTTGAAAAATAGCACCCACATTGGACTAAGGCCCTTTTTTTCTATGTATCTTTTGTGAACATAATATGTGCTGTTCATTGAAAAATAGGGGATGAGATGCTACAGTTATACTTGTAGAAACTGGAGAAATAGAATGTGAGAAGGGCTAATATCTTGGCTTGTACTTATCCAACATGAAATTATAAATTGATGATGATAGTAGGAACAATGTTAGACATAATGAGTGTTTTCTGTATCCCAGGAAATATTCTCTGAAGCAATGGGAGCATCACTGACTAGTCAAGTAGTTCTTTCCACACTGCAGTCTCTGCTGCCTCCTTAGACAATGTCAGTTTCCTGTGAGAATCCAAGAGCTACATTTTATAAGCCATTGCAAATGACTTTATTGCAGTGTCTCCCCATTTCCCTGTTCTGTTCATGGAATCCACGGCCAGGATCTGCTCTCCACGGTCATGCGAATAGCCTCACTGCTGACAGTGACAACAGGAAAAAAGATGGCATCATGACAAAGGCTCCATCTCTAAACATAGACATGTCCTCTTTCCAAGTATCAGAATGGTGGAAATAGGCAGGAAGAGACTTGTGATATGTATCCAGACTGTGGAAAGAGACCTGTATGCATTCTGCACTATCACCGGAGGTGTATGGCAGGTATGTTCAAGTTGATAGGTTCATACACATTCTTACATCTCTAAATCATGAACACCTCTATTTAGGGTCTGTAAGAGAGTGTGGGGAATAAATGATTGAAAGAGAGTGTATGCTCATGCATGTGGTGGGTGCAAGGAGGGAACTAGAGTTCTGAGGAAGAAGAGGGATGTACTGTTACTTCAGTTATTCTAAAAATATGGAGAATTAATGTACAGTTTCATTTTCCAATACACTGATTTGATATCTGGAATAGAACATCACAAGAAATCTACTAATAAATCATTTAGAAAATAAAAAAATCTTTATTATTCAGGCAATACTAAAACTTTTATTACCTTTTGTCCAGTGAGTATACACTACTTAAATTAATGCAACATTTCAGTTCTGGGTACAAGTTATCCACTTTGAATAATTGTTTCAGTTATGATTATAGACACACAATATTTTGACATTTAGAAAAAAGGATGAGTATTATAATCTAAGTACACTAGAGTTTTCCAACCCTTCAGAAACGAAACTCCCTTGATTATCTTTTCCATCTAACACTACTCAACATTGCTTAATCTCTCTGACATCCAATATTTTTCATATTATTTTTAATTGGGAATATAATGTATTTACAATTCAAATTATATTTCACTATATATCTGAAGGATTGTGAAATATTTGTTTAACCATGCATAAACTCAACACAGGCACCATCAGTAAACTGTAATTGTTAAAGTTACTTAAAACTTTCACTTGATATTACAATTCAGGCATAATATTAGGATTGTCTTCATTCTTTATTTATTTCTGGGACAAAATACATGATATCCAATGATATCCACAACTTAAAGAAGAAGAGATTTATTTTATCAGCTTGAGAAGGTCTCACATAGTTTAATATATGCCTATCCTAATATTAACATTAGAGGCACATTTTTACACCAATGATGTATTTACTTGAATAAACCTGCTTTAGTGAAAGTCACCACTGAAGTCAACAACACTGTATTAACATTGACAATAAAATGAAAATCTTTATTGATCATATAGTCTAAATCAAACCACGTAGAGTTACTCACTGTTAGTTCGTTCCAACTACTATACCCTCTTTAAAGGTAAGATAGAGATAATCAACAATGATAAAATTTAGGGCATACCAGCTACTGATTTGTCATAATAAAAAATCAGATCCTTCAACTATTCTATGCTTAACATTAGAAAAGTGATCTATATTACTAATGATGGTATCTATACAAACCATCTGGTAACTTATTAATTTGTAAAAGTAACCCCAAGTTATTTTGATATTAGAAAAGAAATCTATATTTATGTCTTATGCCTAACTAAATATCAAGACATTATTAACTCCCAGCAGGCCAACCCATATAGCTAGTTATAAGTTACCAATGCTTAATAATACTATTAATAAGCATGATGCAAGTAAGGAGAAAAAGGGCTGGAAAAAAGGGTTTAGTTTTGGAGGTATTAAAGGAAGCAGAAGAGTATAAAGAATAATGGAATAGAACTTTAACCTAAGACCAGAATAAAACAAGTATACATAAGCAATAGTGACAGAAGAAAGGAAAAGGAGGGGAGGTGATAAACACAATAGAGAAAGAATGACTTTGGGTTCTAGAAAGGCTTTTCAAATCATGTAGAAGAAACATTCGAGAAAAAATACAAAAACTAACAAACCACTGTAACAAAGAAGTCCAAAGAAAAACCTCTTAGTCCAAAACACCTACAAGAAACCAACTAAAATGAGTCCATAGCCCGGTTTAGTTTCAGAGGGAAGATTCCCCCAAATCCTCTGGTTATGTCAATATTCCTCCTTGCTCAGCGTCCCGGCCATGGCCTGTGCCAGCTGCCACCCACAGAGCTTAACCAACGCAGTAACTTGGAGTCCACAGTCACCAGGATTCACATTCACTGGGAGCAGGTGGTCTCAGGGGGCATACGCAAGGGTGGTTCAATGTATGCAAATCTTTAAATGTAATTCACCACACAACAAAAGCATGAACAAAAATCACATGATCATCTCAGTGGATGCAGAAAAAAAGCCTTTGCCAAAATCCAACATTCATTCATGATAAAAACCCTGAAAAAAAAAAAAAAAGATATGGTACAGTCTTGCTTCAGGCTGACCAAAGCCATTTATTCCAAACCTACAGTCCACATTATTCTAAATGGAAAAAATTGGGAGTCGTTTCCCCTTAATTTAGAAGCAGGACAATAGTGTTCACTCTCATCACTCTTATTCAATATTGTACCTGACACTCTGGTGAGAACAATAAGCCGATAGATTGAACTAAAAGGAAAATGTATGGAAAAGGAAGAAGTTACACTATTCTTCTTTGCTGATGACATGATTGTTTGCATAGAAGAATTTCAAAATTCCACCAAAAGATTTTTAGAACTATTTAACAAATCCAGCCAAGTAGCAAAACCAAATTTAAAACACACACACACACACACACACACACACACACACACACACACACACACACAGAGCCTTCACATATATTAAAAACAAAGTCACTGAGAATGAGACAAAAAAAATTCCATTCTCAGCCGACCCCATGAAAACAAATACCTAGGCGTAAATCTAAGAAAGGAAGTGAAGGTCTTCTGCAAGAAAAATTACATCTTGCTGAAAAAAGAAATTGAAGAGGCCATTAGAAAATGGAAATATATCACCTATTTTCGAATGAGCAGAATTAATATTATCAAAATGTTCATACTACCAAAGTTTATTTACAGATTCAATGATAGTCCCTTCAAAATACCAATAATATTTCTCACAGGACTAGAGAAAGCAATCCTAAAATTCATATGGCAACAAAGGGGACCTGAATAACCAAAACAATGCAGAGGAATCTGACAAAAGCAGGTGGCATCTTGATGCCAGACTTCAAGACCTATTACAAAGCAACAATGATTAAAAATGATTTTGGTTTAAAAACAGATAGAAGAACCAATAAAATGGAATTGAGGCTCCTGGGACAACATTGGGCACTGGTTGCCTGGTCATGGACAAAGGGACCAAACACAAACTCTGGGATGGCCTATTCCACAAATGGTGCTAGGAAAACTGGTTATCCATCTTTCACGCAGTAGAAAAATCCAAGCAAGATAGGTCAGAGAGCTAACTATCAAAACAGAATCATTAAACCTGAGGTAGGACAAAATAGGTAAAGCTCTTGAAGATATATACACAGGCCAAAAAAAAAAAATTCTCAGTAGAATAACTACTGCAGAAATAACACCAAGAATTAAAAATCAGGATTACATCATATTTTAAAATGTCTGTTATGCAAAGGAAATAAATAATATTGTGATGAGGGAATATAAAGAAAATATTTTTTCCACGTGCTCAGACATAGAGCTAAAGTCTACCATATACAAACAACTGAAAAAAAAGACTTCCCAAAATAAATTATTAAATTAAAATAGGTAACTGCAATGGGTAGATAGTTCTCAGAAGAAGAAATACAAACAGCTAACAAGAACTTGAAAAAAGTGTTCAACATCTCTAGCTTTTACAGAAATGCAAATCAAAGCAACACTGAGTTTCATCCTACCCCAGTGAGTACGGCTATTATGAAGAACTCAAAAAGCAATAGATGCATATAAGAATGTGGTTTAAAAAAATCTTATATTGTTGGAGCCACTGTCATCTAGTACAACCATTATAGAAAGCCGTATGGAGATTCCTCAGAGAATGGAAAATAAATATTCTAATTAACCCAGCAATACCTCTTCCAAGAGTTTAAAGTGGCTATGTTCATAGCAGAAAAATCCACAATGCCAACATCCTGGAAATATCCATTATCAGATGAACAGATGAAGGAAATATAACAGAGTTTTACTCTGCCTTAAAGAGAAAAAATTTTGAGCCATTCATAGGAAAAGTGATACGTCTTGAGACCAATATGCTCAGTGAAGTGAATCAGACCCAGAAGATTAAATATTACAATTTTTCTGTAACATAAAAAAACTAAAGCATAAACATATAATAGACCTAAAAGAGAGATCAAATGAAACAGAGAGAAAGAAGAATCTTACAAAGAAGGAGAAAGCAAAAGGAGGATGAGGAGGAGGTGAAAAAGACAGAGGAGAGTGAATGTGAAGCGCATGTAACAAGCATGTGCACCAGCTCCTAAGGTTTAAGGCATATATTGAATATTACAAATACATACCACTAGAGAAAAGTGTTCTCCTGTCTGAGAATGCAGGCACGTGAGTAGCTGGCTCCACTTGAACCCACGGCTCACAATCTTCCCATCACCTCAGATCATTTCCCTTTGCTAATTATTCCCCAAACAAATTTTCATTGAAAACCCTGCCCTTTTCTTTCACTGTTTCCATATTATTTTAATAAGTAGATTTCATCTTCACAATGTTTTCTAAGATGGTGTGCACTCACTTTCCTTTCCGGCTATTGGTTCTTGTTTCATTTTCACAGGAGCCACCTGGGCAGAATCTAACTCTAGCTCAATCTAATTGGTGGCTGTCAGATATGGGCAACAAACGAAGCAATCAATTTGTTAAGTGTAGATCTATGATTTTGAAACTGAAATTAGTCCTCAGTACAGCTCCCGACATTTTGCCATGGAAATCCTTTCAATCGTTGTGTGTATGTGTATGGTTTGCATATGATTGCCTAGCAACATAATAAAGTATGTTTCCAAATTACTTAGCCCTTTGTTTAGTTGCTGATCCCTCCACTAAATCTCCACCATAGAACTGCATTTAATCAAGACAAGTGTGTTTATTTACAAATAGTGAATCAGTTGCCAGCAGTCAAAGCAATCAAAGCACTAACATTGATAGTTTTATTGAATAAGTTTAATTTTTAAGTGTGCTATAAGGCAGCATTTTTGAAAATAGTACTATTAGATTCTAAATTACCATGAAAATAAAATCCCATAGAAAGCATGTGTAGTTTTGATTTCTAATCCAGGGAACACTGCAACATAAGTGAATGAAGTTTGTGTAATTCTCTAAATAATAAATTCTTTATGGATGTAACAAAAGGAAAAAAAAAAAACATATTTTTAAAATTTCAAGAAAATACTGAGTCATTCCATGAACAGATTCTTTAGGCCTTAAATTAATAAATGTTTATAGTTTATTGAGTTTTCTAGATGGACTTACCAAAAATGCATAAAGGTGAGCACCAAAGCATTCTCTTAACTTGGCTTCAAGAGGATATTTTCTGTCTTGATTAAGGAAAAGATCCATTATTTAACAGAAACCTATAAAACAGTGGTGTACTGTCACAGCCCAGATCAAAGAGCAGCTTTGCTACTGGCAGTAAAGCTCGTGTCTAGTTTAATATGTGTTTTGCAACTTGCAAAAAGATGTGCATTAGAAAATACTAGCTACATGTATTTTAGGGTAAGAGGCTTTTAAGGCAAAGGCACAATAGTTCAACATTTAATGCGTGGCCAGAATCAATGTAGTGTAGCCAGAGCAGGCCAGTAGTGAATGTGTACCCATCAGAGTGACCAGTCACTGGTAGAATATCAAGTGCTTTATGTAAGCAATTGGAAAGCCTTATCGTTCAGCCAATACTAAAGCCACACATGAGTTATAAAGGCCTTTTCTCTCAAGTGAAATCAATTACAACACAATCACAAATGCTTCCTGTGTACTTGACTTATTCCAGAGAGAAAGCAAGAAAGTTTTATTTGCTTTCAGAATGGCCAGTGTAAATAGTTGATTTGTTCTGGGTCCATTGTATATGTTATTCTGTATTTTTCCCACTAATCTAAAAATTGCATTGAAAAGCTTTTTCTACACAATACCCTTTATCTTTTAATACATACTAAATTTAAAAGAAGCATCAGATTTTCTCTATATACATATATTTTTTTTTTTGTCTAGCCTTCACTTACATGCAGGTTTAAAGGACCCAAGGTTAATGATTTCCATAAAGAAGGTGAAATATTGTAATGCTGTTTTTAGTACATCACATATTTTCCATGATGCTTAATTTTAAAATGTGAAAAAAATTCAAACAAAAATTATAAAATAACCTCTAAATACAATCGCTCCTTGTGACCCTTGGAGAGATTGTCAATTTGAGGCAATCAGGAACCATACCTGAATTAGGGTTTAGGAACCATGCTTAGATTAGGCAATTAGGAACAACCCTGGATTAGTGTCTGAGGGATTTGTGGGCCAGCAAATGAGGGAGGAGCACCCACTTGGATGTGGGAGGCCCAACTGGGGACTCGGACTGTTTAAAAGGAAGGAGGAAGAAAGATTGTTACAGCTTTTTCCTCTGAGGAGAGACTGGATTTGATGGGACTTGGCTTCAGTTTGTGATATTGTGAGGAACTGCCTCCACCTCTGCCTCTTCCATGTATTTCCATGGCTGCCAGCTGCCCTGAGTCTACCGTAACCTTTTGAAACTGTGAGCTAAAATATACCTTTCCTCCCTTAAATTTGTGGATGTCAGGTATAGAATCCCAGCAATGAAAAAGTAACTAAGATACTTCTTCAATAAAATACTGACTTATTTCAGACATTTGAATGTCATGAAGGCAATCAACTCTTAAACTCCTAAAAGAGAGGATTTTTTTTTTCATATGTTTTATTCATGATGGAATCCTAAGGAGCACACTGAGTCTATCTTAGATAATTAAAAACACACAAAACTAAGGGATAAAATCATAGTCTGAAATTAAATACAACTGGAAGTACTTGCATTTTCTATTTTCCAAAAAAAGGTTGATATTAGAAATTAGCAACCTGTGTCACAGGTCAGGAAAATTTAATTTGGGCAAAAAATATAGATGCAGATAGAAGTATGATTTCTGTAAAGCTTGAAGTCATCTTGGTTAATAAAATAGGGAAACAATCAGAATTAATATGTTCTCCTGCACATTACTGAGATTTCAAGGATTATCCAGATTGTAAAAACACCTTTCAGAGTTACTATCATTGAAACAAAAAATATTAGAATCATCTTGCAAGTTCTTGATTAAACCAGGTGGTTAATAAAGAAGAGTAGATCTCAGGTTTATATGTGGCTGTGAGAAAGCATCACAAAGGGTTGAGGAACTCTGAGCCATACTTGTGTGAATTGGAGAACTCAGAAATAGAATTAAAGAGGAAGTTAGAGGTCATTTACTCTAATCTTCTATCTGAGGAAATGATTCTTTCTTCAATTATAATGAACAGTATTACAATACATTTTCATTTATCTTGAGTCAGGGTTACTGGAAAGCTCAACTCACTAATTTATTTTCCCACTTGACTTTTATGAGAAAGAAAGAAATTACAAATAATAGAAAAGACAGTTAATACATTTGAAGATGACTCTGGGGTACTTCCAGATTCTGAAGTAGCTTTTCAGTCATCAGAAAAAGACACAATTATCTTCAGTATCGTTTTAGTGGCGAATCGTTGGCTTTCTACACAGGCAGACAACCTCCACCTGAGAGGGATGCTCTGCGATATGTGGTTTGCTTTGGAATATGTGATTGTTAGATAAATGAGGAAAGACACAAAACCAAAATAGCGCTGAAGGCAAGAGAGTGAGGCACCGCAGAGAAGGCAGTGCAAGAAGCTCGGGAAGCTGTGAGCAACACAGGAGAGCAGAAAGACCTGCTTCATGATGGATTGGATTTAACAAATTCGAAGAGGCAGCTATGGCAGGAGCCAAGCCACAAGACGAGGATGAGAATTCCTGATGTGGAGGGTATAAGATCATGCAACTCTTTCTTCTCAGGCTGCCTTCCCATTCTCTGAGAGGCTGAAGTATACAGTTATTACATAAATCACTTTCGTTGTATGAATTCCATACAATACACCCTCTAATCACCAACATACCTTTAAAGATTGGTGCTGTTTCTCAAAATCTCACCTAGTTAATAAAAAAAGTATTCTATTAGTTTGGGTTCTTTCAAAAAGCAGAATTTACAAAAATTATAACAAAAAGGATCTATTCAGAAGACTTACAAATCAGAGGATACAGTCTAGAAGATGGCCTTCACGTTCGAGAGCTGGAGTGTCCAATGGCTGCTCAGGCATGGAGAAGAACTCCCATCTGGGACTGCAGGACAGGCTATGAGGTGAGAGTCGGCTGTGGATCACAGTTGTTCAAACAACAATAGTGAAAACCAAAGACTGAAGATCTGCGACTGAAGAGCAGTGATAGGCAGACAAGCAGACAGGCGGACAGACACTAGTCAAGACTGGAGTGAATCTGTGCTGAAGATCTGTGGCGTGTAGCAAGTCAGTGTCTGTAGACAACTGAGAAGGTGAGAGCTTTCCCAGAGGAAGGAGCTGTAGCAATCTTTCTTCTTCCTTCCCTTTACACCACTCCCGTTCTAGTCGGGCCTCCCACATCTGGGTGGGTGCTCTTTCCTCATTTGCTGGTCCATAAATCACTCACACTCTAACCCAAGCTGGTTCTCAATTCCCAATCTAGGCATGGTGGTTCCAAAACCCTAATCCAGGTGTGCTTTCTGATTGCCTCAAGTTGACACAATCTCTCCAATGGTCAAAAGCATGTTGTGCGAACACCTAGCTAGCAGCCAGGACAGAATTATAAGAGAATATATTTTGACCTGATAATCATCACATTCCTATCATGTGAAAGTATACCTTAAACATTTGTGTGTGTGTGTGTGTGTGTATGTATGTGTGTTTGTGTTCGTCTAATGTACGTCCTTCCCACAGAGCTACAATTCTAGCCCACTTTTTAAAAAATTCTTGATTTTGAGATAAGTTCTCATTAAGTAACTAAGTTGCCCAGGCTGGGCTCAAAACTGAGATTGTCACCCTTAGCATCCCAGAGTGCTGGAATTACCGACCTGTGCCACTGGGCCAGAAATTTATGGTTTAATTATATTTAGTGATAAGGGTAGCAACAGAACATGCAAATTCTTTAAAAAGTGCTTTTTCTGGCATGCGAACAAAAGACTCTTTTCCCAGCACTCTGGGAGACCGATACAGGAGAATCACAAGCTAGAATCCAACTAGACAATTTAATGATGTCATATGACCTTATCTAAAACCAAATTAAAAGAGAGGGTTGTAGGCTTGTAACTCACTTCAAAGATCTTGTCGTGTGTTCAATCACCAGTACTCGTAAAAGGAAAAGAAAATAAAAATTAAAAAAAATAAAAAAAAACCTTGTATAGGATTTGATTTCTCAGAGGGGCACATTTCCATCTTTATTTCTCCTATGTTTTCTCTTTCTTTTCATCAGTGTCTGTTTCATACACTTCTTCCTCCTTCTAATATTTCTCCTGTGGTCCCTTTTCATTTTTGGTCCTTTGCTCTTTGCTCCTTTTGCTTACCCGCCCTCTGCCCTCTTTTCTTCTGCTTTATCAATTTATAAATGATTTAAGTAAAGTACTAAAATGTGTGCTAAAATAAACTGCACCAATGTGTTAAATGTTAGTTTGGAAGGCTCCCTGTGTATCATGGTAATTATTCAGCACATTCAAGTAATGCATTCTTAAACGGTGATCATTACTACTTGCAAAGAACAGGTAAAGCTACTAAGAGGGTCTCAAAACAGAATAACCTTTAACACATCTGAGTGATAAAAGACTTTGGAGTAGAATTTATGAGCTTTCAGATCCCACGCCCTCATTTTGGGGAAAGAGCCATTTGGGTGATATTTTCTACTCTCAGAGGACCAACTATGGCTAGTGCCATATTTCACTATTACCTGAATAGCTGCTATAAAATAGTTAGTTCAAATGAATTGAAGCAGAGGAGACAATATGTTCTCTAAATTGCCTTGATTTACATCATGCTCATGAGCCTAAATTCTCTCTGTAAGACATTTTGAAAAAGGATACCGTAGAAATAAGTGGGCCTCTGATTGATGTCCAAACTAGAATATTATACCTTCTGTTGTTTCTAGGCTGACCTTGAGTTCATCTTCTTCACTGAAATTATACTATGTGTGGTGTATGAGCAATGACATCAGTCCTGCAGGATTGTCAATAGATTAAAAGTAGGAAGTGTTTTTAACACTCAGTGTGTAGGTAAAATCATGAAAAGCAGTTTCAATGCTTCACCTTTTTCTGACCATAACTCTGTAAATAACCAGGTGTCACCACTAACCTCAGATGAGACTATATTTCTTGGTACCTGAAATTTATTTTATTCAACTTGGTTTTTAAAACTCTCAGATGGGAAAAAAAGGAAGATCCCCAAGAAATAATAAAAATAATTTTCCCAAATACTCTAAACCAAACAAAACTTAATAATTTATGCAGGTTCATCTCTACAAAGCTATTTTGTTTTTAGATTCTGTCATGTTCATTGATTCAATAGAAAGTAGTTCTCTCAGTATTATAGAAGGCTTTCTATTTGCTTATTCAAGCACTGGTTCACTTTGACTTCTTTATTATTTAATATATTTGTTTATCCATTTAGGCACAATTCTTGGTTGCTTATGAAAAAATGTACCTGAAAATAGAGAATGGAAAAGAGACTTTCTATTGTCAAAGAGGTCAAAATAAAACCCCTTGAGCCAGTTTGACAATGAATTGAATTTAACAAGTGCTTTTAATGGAAGAATGCATACACGACAATGCAGAATGTTATAGTAGAGATAGAAATTAAGATCAAAGAAGACTTTATAGATTTTTATATAATTGTCAAGTACTATATATGTATATATAGATATAGTCAAGTGCTATATTATGGTATATTCACATAATATATATTTTAATTGTTATGCATAGTTTCCCAGGTTACTGACTATATCTGGGGGACTATGCATAACAATTAAAATAATTGTTGCTAACATTTTCTATTTGGATAGTACCAAATATATTTCTATGTATACTTGTATCAAATCTCAATTTACTCATCTTAAAAGTCATCTAAAAGGTAATGCTGTTTTTCTTTATATGTAAGAGAATCTGAATACAGATGTGAGAAAACTTGTTTATGATTATATGGTAACTGAGAGTATCAGCTCAAATTTGAATTTATATGTTTGATTCCAACCTAACCAAAGTGATGTATTACCTTTTTACATATAAAACATTAAATCATATGCAATATCATTGAATTAGTTGTAGGTTCCTGATTAGTTTTTTAAGGTTTGTGTATGAGTTATAATGTTAAGCCACATGTGACTAGCTGGATAGAGGGTGACGTTAGCGTGGGGATATATAGCAGCCTGAGGTACACCAGAGTATTACCAGGAGATGCTTGCTACACAGGTGATTTGCAAACAATGACAAATTCTTTTTGATTGGAAAAAAAATGTTGCAATTTGGGAGGAGTGGAAATTAATGTTGAAAGATATAAGAGAAGAAATTCTTCAATGAAAGCACACTCTAAATCTCTTTGCTTCTAAAAGCACAGTCTACCTGACAAGGTATGACAGCCTAATCTTCGTGAGGTGCCGGAAGAGGTCACCAAAGCTGTCTGACCCACAGAACTATGACTTCCCACTCTCTGAAACAATCCCTGCTGAATTTCAGTCAGCAAAGAGAGGTTCTGCTTAAGTGACTGCATGAAATCACTCTTAACATATGGGACTTTCCACTGATCCTGCGTGTTGTCAGATATGCCAGTTACGGCTGTCCCCAAGAGCAAAGGTAGGAGCGTTCACCACACCACCCATCATGGCTTTGTTCTAGTCCTGTCATTGTCAAGATCCATCCAGAAGCTTCTGGACAAAACAGTTGACTTGAGTACCTTCATCCTTGAGAAGGTGAAACGGAAGATGAAAATCATTTCTTAATGTGTGCAGAGGAGAGACAAGTTTTAAGCTTCACGTTAAACAAGACAGCCCCACGCCCTGACAGCAGCAGTGATCGGACTGAAACTGACACATACTCACTAGTCAAAAGGTGCAATGATAGTTTTTTAGAAGAAAAACATTCTAAAGGGAGCCAGAATTATGTCCTTGGATTGCAGAAAAAAAGCACTGAAGCCAGGACGGAAGTGCCTCATGTTCCTCTGCTCTCTTCTTCCCTGGGTTCAGCATGATTACTTGCTAAATTGCTAAATCACTTGCAGCTGCTTACCTCGGTCCAGTGCATTTAAACCTTTTCCTGAGGGCTCTATAACATCCTTTGAGAATTTCACCCATAACTCCTTATCAATTCCCCAAGCTGTCTTGACTTCTCTACCAGATAATTATTATATTTATAACATGATTGTAAGAATATTTCACCGAACTCCTAACAGACCCCCCTTTTATAGACCCAGTGAATTATGCCTTCAATGTCTTTCTTCTCTCTGCATGATGCCCTAAATTAATACACTATATACTGTTTATAAATACAGACACATTTCTTAAACATCATTAAGAGGGTTTTAATAAATATGTTAATCGGTTCCTGATAATATTTATCAAATATTTAGGAAGAGAAAATAATGGCAAATAATCCAAATCAAGGAAGTAGATTTATTAGAAGAAATTTACCTAATAGAGATGGAATTTCAACACCAAGAGTTCTTTATAAATACAAATAGGGAAAAGAGCTAAGAATTAGCCTAAGTAAGTAATAGTCAATGCAACATTAGGTTTGCAATCTTAACTGAATAAAGCTAGAAAATTTGAACTTTATGTTACAAACACAGAAATGGTGTTCTTTGCTTTTACAGGATATTACACATGAATTTTACAATTAGGGCATCATTCATACTAAGTACATGCTCTGCCATTGAGTATAGCTCCTGCTTTCAGTTCTTTACATGAGGAAATACAGATATTTAAAGAACTTCTTTCTTTCTGTATGCATTTTTTGGTACTAGTTAACAAAAGTATTTTGAGCAGTCACTACAAATGTAAATTTTAATTGTTAGTAAAACATAATTGTTAAAAGCAATTCATAGTCAATTACGTTTTTCCCTTGAGGTTTGCCCAAGGTAAAAGAACAAAGGACACACTTTTGCTTTTAAAGTTGACCAGGTGTAGCCATTGACTAAACTTTAAATCTAAAGGAGAAAACAAAACAAAATAAAATAAAAGGTCAAAGAGCTAGGAAGTGAGGAAAGGTCCAGTGTTTCCTTCCTATGTGTGACATAGAATTTCTAATGAAAATTCGAAAAACAGCAACAAAAAAAAAGTTAGGATCTTCTGACAGCAGCAAGTTCCCTCTAAGTTTGTTTTATGACAAAAAAATAAAACAAAGCAAAAAAATAAGCTATTTCATCTGATTAAAAGAACTTAATCTCTAATGAATATTTATTCCTAATAGTGTTTTATTTTCAAGATTCTTAAAATTTTTTTGTTCTCAATTCTGAAAGTTTTCTACTTTACTAATATTACAGTATTGCCACACATTTTAAAAACCGAATGAATTGATAATGAATCTTAGAATGAGGATTATTTTTGGTAAGTTTGTTATTGTTAATGAAAGATGTATATTTAAGAGAAATACAGAGAAAAGTATTTTACAAAAGAAAATATAAATTTACAAGAGAATTTATGAAAAAAAACCACAATTTACCAAAAAGGAATGTTCTGTATTTTATGACCTAACTTTTCTGTGGGAATGTCTTATCCTGGGACTGAGTACTTTATATAGTTTAATTAGCTTACAGACTTGGAGTTTGGGGAGCATGACTGACACCCACCTCACTTCAGCTCTGTGAAGAGGCTTGTCGTGGTTAGGATCTGGAGTGTCCCCCAAAGTCTCAGGTATTTTAATGGAACCCTGTGATGTTGGTGGATTGGGGTCTGGTCTGGAGGGGTGGACTGCAGTTAAGTTAGGATTAACGGTGTGTAGTGGCCACACCTGGATGCAATAGGGACTAATTACTGGGCGGAGCCCTGAAAGGATACATAAGCTGCACCTGCCTTCCTAGAGGGCGGGGACTAGTCTCAATTAGCTTCAGTTTGCCTTCTTGTTTGTCCGGGGAAGCTGCCTCCACCTCTCTGCCATGGACTTCGATTGCTGCCTGCCACCTCTGAATGGACTGTGACCTTCGAAACTGTGAGCTAAAATAAACCTTTCCTTTCCTAAGATTGTGGGTGTCAGGTATTGAATCACAGCAACGAAAAAGTTACTAAGATGAGGCTCATGGCCAACAGCGTCACAATGATGACAAAAGAGATCATATGTTGACACAGGAAGCCAGAGACAAAAAGTTGGCTCTGTTCGTTAAAAAATACTGAGAAAAATATATATGAGAAAAGCAAGTTAAAAGGTGCAAGATTTATTTTGGCTCGCAGTTGTAGAATTTTCATCTCATGCTTGGCTGGCTTCACGGTTTCTGTCCCTGAGTCAAGGCAGACACTCACAGGGAAGAGCTCATGGTGAAAAAAATGTCTCACCTCGTGGCAGCTGAGGAACACTGAGAAGAGTAGGGAAAGGGTCAGAGCAAAATGTGCCCTTCAAAGGCACGTCCATGAAAGGACTTACTGCCTCTAAGTAAGTCACACATACATGGTATATGTTTCTGACACAAAATATAATAAATATTTATTTCTGTACTTTGCCAGAGTATTTCTTTTTCTTTTGTTCTGATATTGAAAAATCGACCCAGGGCCTTCATCCTAATTTTTAGCCCCAGTCCTTTAATATGACTTTTTAATTACAAGAAAGACTCTTGCTAAATTACTAAACAGCTGAAACTGAGCTTAAGTTGATCAGTCCTCTGTCTCTGCCTCTTAGAGTGTTAGGATCACAGGCATATGCCACCACACTGAGCATAGAATGCTGCATTGCAAAATAAATAATACACATTAAACACATACACCCCATATGCCTCCATATACCCACCACACACTTAATTTTATGAAGCAAATTAAAATAGTTGAATAATGTTATTATATATTTCATATGTGTATACAAGCTTAAGAGAATACTAATAGACTGCAGTGTTTCTTTTACCATAACTTTTATAATTACTATTTATTTTTTATAAAGGTCAATATTTTGAAAAGACAACTAGCCTAATAGATTCCTGCCCATAAAAGTTTGTTAAAACTTTAACTTTAGTGGAACCATTGTTTTCAGCTAACTCCATCAGTGACCCAAGGATAATTTAAATGACTTGGTCTCAATTTATCTCAGTACAAAAAATAACAATCAAAGAGACTTGCGTTGTAGCTCAGTACTAAGGTGCTGAGTACCACTAGATAGATAGACAGACAGACAGATCATCTATAAAACTTTTGGGAATCAGTAGTGAGCGACTTTGAACCTTAATAATTTCTCCATCGCACTTTTATTTAAAATTGAAAGAAAATACAAACATCAAATATTCTTCTCTACCAACCACAGAGATAATGCCTGTGCTATATATATATATATATATATATATATATATATATAACTGTATATTAAAACAAGCACTTATATATTTTGCTCCCTTTAATTGGCATGCAAAATTATTAACACAATGAATAAGAGTGTAATTATTTTTGATCATGGAAAGAAAAAGTGGCTATCATAAATCTTGTAATATTTAATATTGCCGTACCCTAAAAGCAGACACCTTGTTTGTTTTACTCTTCAGTAGCACAAGGTAAGTGCTACCAGTCTAGAAATTTGCAGCACTCGTTCTCCCAGCCTGTTTGTTTTTTCTTCATTGTCTCGTAGCTTTTGTAAAGTTCCAATCTGCTCAACATCAATCTCATGCCCTTATTTAAAATCCTATAATTTTTTCATTACTTTTTAAATCTTGAAAATAATTTAATTCTAATGATCAATGTTTCAGTTTATTAATTGCAAGCTATATAAGACTCATGCTGTACTCTTAAAACATTTTAAAGTGAGCCCCATTACAGTGTTTCATCTGAGCCTAAAAGGGAATTGAATCAAATTAACTTTTTAAGGCTACTAAATTGGTGAGATGTGAATGTGCGCCACTACACAAAATGTTTGTACTTAACAGCGTCACTGCAATGAAAGGATGATTCCTTACAGGGTAGCATTGTTAAACTGAAATGTAATTCTGTCAAAACAGCAAAGCATATGAAACACAAATATATTACAAAAAGGTGTATTGTTGAGCCTTAAAAGAAAAATTAAAATTAAATTTACTGAAATTGTAATTCTTTTGTCATACTTGCCACATTTCAGGTGCTCTTTGCTTAGACGGGTTCCTCACAACTGTATTAGCAGGTCAGGTTCTAAGAAAGAGTGATAATTTTAGTGCAGAGGCCTTCCTTCAAACCTATCTCCAGCGCAGACTGGCTTTCATCTTCCCCAGTGCCTTGGGACATGGACTTCCTTTGCAGATGAGCCCCAGCTGTTTTACAGGGAGCTTCATGCCTTGTACTAGAGCTCTTCCATCCTCATGGCTGATTAGCTCCTGGGTCTTCCAGCTTTCCCGTGTGCCTTTGGTTATTTGGGACTCTTTTCATTCTACAAACCAACCTAATATATTTCCTTAAAGGTACAGGTATATATATTCTATCAATTCTGTTTCCCTGAGAATCTTAATATACCGTGTTTCTTTTTCATCATTTTTATCCCTTTTACATCCATTGTGGATGTTTATTTCATGCATTCTGAAATACAGCTCACCTTTCCTTGTTTCCTCTTTCTTCAGTGTTAACTTAACCCTCTTTTAAACTGAATTTCTCTTTCATTTCTTGCTTTCTTAGTTCATTTAGAAACTCGATTCATTTGAGGAGTAGAATCACATCTATTGATGTGAGGCATCTTGAGTACAATGTCGCAGCACAATCAAAGAGTGGTATGACTTGCATATACAGGAAGTGGTTAACATTCATCAATAGACTTCTTTTCTGGCCTTCTTTGTGATTGAAATTTGAATTCTGCGAAAGGATACCATGGAGGGCTATAAGGTCAAATGTGAAATATGTTACTCTCCCGAAGAAACAGTGCACTGTGTGCTGATTATAATTAGCATTCCAAATAAGGATATTTCAGAATGCCACAAAACATGTTGTTTATCTTCATTCTCTCCCAAAATCCTGCATCTGACGTGCGGGACAGAAATACTAAAACGAATTAAGGCCTTTGCCTTCTTTTCTGTTGATATAATGTAGATGATTTAATGTTAAAATATTTTTAAAGTTGTTCTTGGATTTAATTGCAAGTTAGTGTGGATATTTTTTCTATGTTCAATTTAAGTTGTGACAATTCTCTATGGAAAGCAACAAATAAAATTACATCATAACTACTCATTCTTTCCTTTGATCTGTCATGTCAAATAGAATAAAGGGAGGATACTCAGCTATCTTTGTTAAAAAATGTAACTCATTTTCGTATATAGACGAGACACGGGCAAGAAGGCAAGAGAAGAAAAAAATGCTAAAACGAAATGTATCAGAGAGAGTGTGGCAATGAACATACTGTATTGATTGCATTTCCATACAACAGTTCAATCAGGTACATTTCTCATTTACAGGTATTTCACTCCTCTTTAAAAGATTGGTGGTATCTTAGATCTGGTGATTGGGTTTTTTTCTTCTTCTGGATTTATTATCTTATCAGGAGACTTCATTTGCCCCATCTTATCTGCTGTGTCTCCCATGTAAGGCGGAGATAGCTTTATTTCGAGAATACCAAACATGAACAGGATTGGCAAAAGTGAATTCAGTGGCCAATCTGACCTTTGTTGTTTTTATATATTTCTTACTCTAGCTGAGAAAAACATCAGATGATTTAAACTTGTTGAAAAGAAGAAAAAAAAAGGAGAAAAATGAAAAACATAGTTTGGAGCGGTGACTCCAGTGACTCCAAGAAATCTAAAGTATTTGTTCCCAAATGGCATTATCAGCTAGTACACAGGAAAAAAGTTCTGCATTTAACCATTACTTCCATCTATAAAACCTCATGCCCAGAATTGATTAGAACTTTCTCTTTAAAAAATATAAAAGCTACTTTAATTTTTCTCTACCATTCCACTTGTCTATTCCCACAAAAATTATGAAGGCCTAGTGTGTACGTATGGAATGTTGCCATGTTGTTAGCTGCCAATTATTAAAAAATTCATGCTTTTCTTTTTTTTAACAATAAGTGACCCCTGCCAATATTCCACAGAATTTCCTGTTTATTAAATTTTAAATCATACACAACTACTCATCAAGGATCACTGCTATGTACAGCTCCTCAGAATACAAACATATCTACTAGAGAATATTTTCTTGGCCACTTTCCTTTTGGTATTTAAAACGTTGATTTCACTTGTGAATTTATTGTCACCAATAATGTTTTAACTTCTAGTCAAAGAGTGGATAAGCTTTCATGCTTTAAAAGAAGACAGACTTGTTCCTGAAGCACTAATGTATTGTCTGAAGGTATAGAGTCTGTTACTTTTTGTATCACCAAACTGCATTAGCATCTGATCTTTAAGAAGGTTGTATTATATGAAATGACAGTCTTGACCTTGTAACCTCGCTACTGTCATGCATGTCATGGCATTCTCAAAATAAAAGGATGTTTCTCTGCATTAAATATTAACGTTCTATATGTCCTTGGTTCTGCTTCAATAATAAAACAAAAGACAGCCTTATTACTTCTTTCTTATGCCAGAGTTTTGGAGATAAACTTTTGAGCACCCGCTTCCACTTTATTTAAACACCGTGGAGATTCTGAATTGCTGTATATTGATTCCAATTTGTTTTAGTGAGGGTAAGAATTAAATAATACAAGTCCACAACAATAATTTCTTAAAATGACCAAGAGAAGAGAGAGTTAGAAATAAGATCA
This sequence comes from Ctenodactylus gundi, assembly GCA_004027205.1. Lineage (NCBI taxonomy): Eukaryota > Metazoa > Chordata > Mammalia > Rodentia > Ctenodactylidae > Ctenodactylus > Ctenodactylus gundi. The sequence goes on from PVKB01002900.1 coordinate 202,131, forward strand.
TTTCTATCATTGCAAGTAAGCAGCACCATTGAAGTTTAAATCAAAAATTAAAAATACATAGGTCTAAAGAGGTCTTACTGCTACATTTTCCAAGAGATTATTTCCTATTAAAAAATGACACAAGAGTCCCAGAGAGCACACCAAAATTTCAGCTGCCCAAATGTTTCTAGAACGCTTAAGGTCTGTGGAGGTAAGTCCAGATGATCCTGTCAATCACACCACTCTTTATTCCTGTATATTCTTTCTGGCATTTCCATTGTCCCATATAAAAATTCTATCTCAGTGTTCAGTTTTTCAGGTGCTCAAAAGAAATTATTCATGACTTTTCAAGTTACCACCTAATGGATATTTGCTATATGTAGGTATCCATCTCAACAAAATAACCCAGTGTGAAGTTCGTGCTGTTTCTGTCACAAAAAGTAGAGCACTAAGGCTGCACTATAATATAACATTATGAAATTAGTCCCTGAGAGAATTGGCGTTTTATTCTACATGCTTACAGTATCAGGATCCATAATATTATTCATTATTTTACACTGAAATTTATTAACAGACATATTTAGAAGGAAGACGATAGCAACTATATTCTTATGGTGGTGTGGGTTTTCCTATCAGCATTTGGAATTGATGGGACACAGACCAGATGGAGTAGGTGAAATGCTTATGGAGAACAGGGGGAAGAAGCCGGGTAAGAGTTTGTGTCCGAAGCAATTTGGATATTTCAGGGGAAGGGAGAAGGAGGTAAGGAAGGACTATTTACTAAGAATTTCAAACTACAGAATAGTACCAGGAACGACTCTGAGAAAAGTAGGTGAGTGAGTACCTAACACGATCACATCTAAATTGTTAAGAATGGGCCCTCCATGAGAACACAATCTTTTTGAGAAGATCCACACTTTGCAATGGTGGTGATGAGAAGTATCAGTGAGACTCTTGGAAGCAGATCTCAGTGCTGAAATTGATGGGCTTCAAAGTTCTCGAACAATGAAGGTCATGTGTTTCAAGTTAGCATTTCATATACCTATGTGTATGCAGGTACATTTAGCGTGGCTTGAGTTCTTTTGTAATACTCACAGATGTGTGAGTGATGGGTTAAGAGAATAAAAATGAAATTTGAGATGGAAATGCTGGTAAATGTTTCTCATAATAGAGCATAAAATAACAGTTGTCTCTGGATCAGCTTGGTAAATATTAATTATATGTATATATCATATTTTTATATTTATTACATATGTATGGATCAGAAGTCAAGGAGAAAGTAGTAGTAGAAAGGTAAATCTCGGGTCTAAAAGGTATACCAGTGTGTAAAAAATTTTGTTCAGCTACAAATAAACTCTTAGGCAAAACTAAGCTATGAGATGCAGAAATTGAAAGATGATTTTTGGAGCCACGATAACGTTAGACTGGAGAACCCTGGCTTGGTGTGCATACAAAGCATCAAGTCTTGCAGTCACTATGTGGAAAGAGATAAGGGAATGAACAAAATAAAAATAAATAAAAATGGAAGTGACTGTTTATTTGTCTTACTTGTTTTTTTTTTTTTTTTTTTTTTTTTTGCTGTAACAGGATACATAACATCCACAACTTAATGGAGGAAAGGCTTATTTTAGGTCAGTTTCAGAAGGTCTCAGTCCATTCATGGGCAGCCAGCAAAGATGGAAGCGCTTGGATGAAGGAAGTGTGATGGGGAAGCTGTTTACAGCCCGGTGGATACAAATCCAAGTGAGGCGGGGAGTGGGAACTGGCATAGATTCGTCCAGGTTAAAGCCCAGTGATTGCCTGTCCCAAGTCACATGCCCAGAGTCAACTGCACGCCCCTGATCCACCACACACCTGCAATCCACCACACACCTGTAATCCACCACACAGCCAATCTTCACAACGTCCAAATACACATCAGCTTTTTGGGGGGACATCTCAGATCAAAATAATAATTTTATTTAAGTTCAAAATAGCTCTACACGTAAATCGAGCATGAACAGAATATATAAGGATTCTTAGTGTTCCAGACTTGAAATAACTTTTGATAAGTAGGTGCATTTTATTATATTAAATACTAGGTAGAGATAAACTATCAAAGTAGCATCAAAATTTAAAGAGAATACTTAAATTAACAAAATTAATTCACTAAAAACTAATTGCCTTTATTTTTTCCTAAAATATTCCTACTTCAAACACGTTCATCTCACCATTCTCACCACTTTCTGAAGCAGTAATGGAAGTTCTCTTTATGTAATGGAAGCGTCTGTAGGAAGTATGAATTAAAATTTGATGAGTGTTGCCACCAAGTGCAAATCAAAGGAAAGGCAGGCTTGTAGAAACTTTGCTGCGAACCTCACCCACCGTGTTCACGAGATCTACCACTGGGTGACTTCTAACTCTCCTCCAAAATCAAAACGAGCATGAATGGTTACCAGGCAGCTATGACAATGCAACCAAACCCATTTCCCTAAACTGACTTTCAGAAGTACTTTAGAGTGCAAAATGATTGGGAAATATGTTTGCAATGAAAGGGAGTTTTTTGAAAACGTTTCAGGACAATAAATCTTGCAATGTAACCAATTTAAAAAAAATAAACTTTGGCAGTATTTATTTATCACATTCTTTATGATTTACAGATATTAAATTTTAATATGAACTTCTCCACCTGCGTTTCAGCTGTATGTCTTCTGGAAATCAGGGATCCTGCAGAGCTTTTTTGCTTACAGTTTAACCCATTATCTTTTGGCAAGATTGTACTGCTAAAAAAAAAATTGACTAACAATCCATTTTTCCTGTGTGCGGCGGCTGTGGTGGGGGTGCCCATTCTCCCAAGAGACAGCATTTTTATTGAACTAGACTTGAAATTCCTTAAAAACTCATGATATTTGAAGGAAAGACTCAAATGATTACTTGAGCTTTTTTTATTACCCAGGGTGAATAATTTTCTTTTAAGTTTTCACTAGAAGCTACTGTTTATCAGTACCATTAACTTGCTGTATATATTTTGGGGAAAAACAAATTTTGCCTAAATGAAATTTAAAGGCTGAGACAAGTACATAAATTTAAATATGCTAAAATTCAATATTAATACTTGAACAATTCCAAAAGCAAAATGATATCGTTACAGATCCACTCCCTATCTGATTTTTCACCCAGATTTTTTAGTTTCAAAGCTACTCGGTCTGATTATGCCTTCCTATTTTAATTCTTTTTTAATGTGCAGTGTTTTGCAGCTGCAAACTCTCACACCCTTCCCCTATGTCCACAATGTCGATCATCTAATCCTGTACCATCAGTTATTTTCTTCTTCTAAATAATTAACTAAATGTCAGGCATAAGAAAAATGAATTTAAAAAAACCCACAAATTTTTAAACTCCAGGACAACAATATTAAATTTGAAGGACATAAGTTATTTTATTATAGTCTAGGATTTCTCTATTTTTAACTACTATCTATGGTTTGAGAAATAAATGGACAATTAAATATTTTTTTAAATAACTTTCTCCTACACCAGGGACCAATCAGATCACTGAGTTAGCCGGTGAGGGCTTCCTTTCAAAACCTCAAACTTTAAACAGAAAGGATAAAAATAATCAGTCTTGAAAAACTTATTTCTTAATCATGATATTTATAGAGCAACAAGGATGTATGTCTTTTTTTTTAACACTGTAGAACAAACTTAATGGCGAGCAATGGATTGACATAGAAAATTATGGGTTTTAAAGCATTTGGGTAAATTGTGAAATTTTCCTGTAGTTGAATGTAAAATGAGGTACATTTCACTGACTAATTCATATATTTCACCTCTGTTGTAGATTCCCTGTTTAAGTGTTCATCTGTTTAAGAAGTGTTGCTTGTATAGACATAATCATAATACTATACACTGTATTCTTAAAATTACGTGGCTTTTTATTTAACTAATTCTCATGTTACATTTTCTAACACTATTTCTTCACTATATTAACTGTTCAATGTTCTCCACTTACATAATATTTTAAATACAGAAGACTTTACTAAATGACTTAACTCATGCTATGTTCCCTGCTTTTCACTCTAAGAATGAGTATAAAAGTAAAGTTTAATATCTTAGTATAATATCAAGTCCTATTATTCCAAAAGATTTTCCAAGTTTCACGAAGGAACATCTCTTTTAGAGTTCTAATAGCACAGACAGGACACAGGTGTATTAAGTAGTCAGTGGAGAATAAATAAGTCCCCTCTATTTCACACCGTGGGCATTTTTCACTCATACTCTCATCTGCCAGAAGTTATGACTCTGAATTATGTTAACAATTTCAGTTCAGGTCAGTGAACACAATTTAAACACCTACACAATAGCCCGTATTTTCATTCCCTTGCTGAAAGTCTCCATTCAACGGGGTGGATGCATTCAGAAAGCCAAAGACGAGCGGTAAGTCTGTTGGCAGACTTCCTTAGTGACTTTCATTTTAGTTCACATACTGTCTGACCTATTTTACTGATGTTACAGAACCATTCTGAGAAATCCTTTTAAATCTGGAAAGAGTGGCTGCAAAAAGTAGGGACTAAACACACACACAAAACTAAAATAGAAGCACAGCTATGTTGTTAATTTTTGTGGTAGACATATGCATGCATAAAAAACTACTGTCAATTCTAATGAAATGAAGGACATCTTAACTAAAAATAAATAAAATAAATGGTGTGTTTAATATGCTGAGTCAATTCGGTGCTTTTCAGGAGAACACTTACATATTGGCTATTGAATAAATCAAGTAATATTCTAAAAGCTAAAATTAAATTATTCTTTCCATAGTCTAAGCACAAATCTAATTAGCATAACCATTATTATACTCAGTATTTCCTTGATGTGGGACATTCTGAAAGTTAAATGAAATATATATATATATATATCCCATTTTTGATATGTATAAGTGCAAATCATAAAGTTTACATAAAGCTTACATTGATCTTGAGTATTTTATGCACATACATATTATGCCAAAGTTACAAAACCTTCCCTTCTCTCTTTTCAACCCTCCCATTCTCTCCTCTTTCATTTCCATTATTCCACACATTAAGTTCTATGAAATAATTGTAATCTGGATTCTTTCCGATTCTCATATCAGAGAAACCATTCGATATTTCGCCTTGTGCTTTTGCTCACTTCACTAAGCATGATGGTCTTATGTTGCTTCCATTTACCTACAAAAGCCTCCAACCTATCTGTCTTTATAGGTGAGTAGCATTCCAGTGTATATAAATACCACAATTTGTGTATCCGTTGATCTGTTGATGGGTATTAGTATCTTCCTCAATTTAGCTATTGTTAGTTGTGCTATTTCTATTATGTATTTTTAAAAACTCTTTTGGGAAAAATTGCCAGAAGTGGTATTGGTAAATTGAAGGGGCTATTTATCTCCAGTCTTTTGAGAGACATCATAGTGCTTTCCATAGTGGTTGTAGCAGTTTACATTTCCCCCAGCAGCACAGGAGGGATTCTTTCTCCCCACAGCCTTGCCAGCCCTGATTGCTGTTGTGTTCTTGATACACACTGTTTTGTCTAAAGTTAGATGATATGTTAGTGATGTTTTGATTTGTATTTCTATAATAGCTAAAGATGTTGAACATCTTTTCATGTATTTTTTTGGTCATCTAAACTTCTTCATTTGACAATTGCCTATTCATTTCTTTTGTCCATTTTTTAATCAGATCTTTGATACTGAGGGGCTTACCTTTCTTTTCTTTCCCTATATATTCTGGTTGTGAGCCTCCGATCTGAGGTGTTGGTGGTAAGTCTTTTTCCCAGTATGTCTGTTCTCTGTTTAACTGTTGATATTGTCACCATGCAGAAACTTTTTAATTTGACATAGTCCGATTTGTTAATAATGGGGGCTTTTATGATTTTGGTGTCTAATTAAGAAAGTCTTTGCCTACACCTATTTGTTTTAGATATCTGCCTAATTTTTCTTCCAGCATGTTCAGTGGTTCAGTTTTAATAGGTAGTTCTTTGATCTACTTTGATTTGGTTTTGGTGCACAGTGACAGCTGTTTGTCTATATTCATTCTGTATGTGGATGTCCAATTTTCCCAGCACCATTTGTTAAATAGGCTTTTTTTTTTCTAGTGTATGCTTTTGGCTTCTTCATCAAAGATTAGGTAGCTGAGGGTATTTGAGTTTGTCTCTGCATCCTTAATTCAGTTCCACTGGTCTATCTGTCTGCTTTTGAGCCAGCACCATGTACTTTTCATAACTATTGTTTCATAGTATAACTGAAAGTCTGGAATTGTGATGCCTCCTGCCTTAGTCTTGTTACTCAGGATTGCTTTGGCTATTCTCGGTCTCCTTTGGTTCCATATGAATTTAACGATTATTTTTTCAAGTTCTGTGAAAAAAAATCTTGTTGGTATTTTGATAGGAATTGCATTGAGTCTGCATTATCAGTGTTGACAGTATAGTCATTTTGACTATATTGCTTCTGCCTATGCAAGAACAGGGGCTATCTTTCTGTTTTTTAATGTCATCTTAAACTTTTTTCTTCAGTGTATTGTGGTTTTCTTTATACAGATTCTTTACTCCCTTGGCTATTAAATTAACCTAGATATTTAATTTTTTCTGGGCTGTTGAGAATATGATTATTCTTCTGAGCTCTTTCTCACTGAGTTCATTGTTGATGTAGAGAAAAGCTATTGATATTTTAGTGTTGATTTTGTAGCCTGAGATTTTGCTGAATTTGTTTTTTACTTCCAAAAGCTTTCATGGTGAAGTTTTGGGGTTCTTCTTCATGAAAGGGTGTTGAATTTTATTAAAGACTTTGTCTGCACCAATAGAGATAATCATGTTGTTACAGTTTTTGCTTTTGCTGATGTGGTGTATTTCATTGATTTATTTGTGCATGTTGAACCCGCCTTGCATTCTGGGTATGAAGGCCACTTAGTCATGGTGTGTGATCTTTCTGATTATTTGTTGGGCTATATTTGCCAGAATCTTATTAAGAATTTTTGCATCTATATTCATTAAGGATATTGGTCTATAATTTTCTTGTTTCTTAAGTCTTTGTCTGGTCTGGGGACTAAGGTGATGCCAGCTAGCCTCAGGAAATGAGTTTGGTAGTATTCCTTCTCTTGCAATTTCATGAAACAGTTTGAGAAGAAATGGAGTTAGTTCTTCCCTAAAATACTGAAAAAAATTCTTTTGTGATTCCATCAGCTACTGGGCATTTATTTGTAGGTAGAGTGTTTATTACTTTTCAATTGCTCTGTGTGTAATAGGGTTATTCAAGAATTTTATGTCTTCTTCATATGTGGCTTTATGTGTAATTTATGTGGATTTTCTGTCTGGTTCATCTTTCTAACTCTGATAGTAGAGTATTAAAACCATCTAATACAATTGTATTGGGGTATATATGTCATTTTAGATGTAATAATTTATGCTTTACATAACTGAATGCTCCAAAGTTGAGGGCATATATATTGATAATTGTGAATTTTTCCTGTTCTTTGTTCTATTAACCAGTGTATAGTCACAATCTTTGTCTCTCCTTATTTGTTTTGCTTTGAAATCTGATGAGTCTGAGACCAATATAACTACCCCTGTTTGTTTCCTGGTCTTGTTGCATGAAATATTGAGTTCTATCCTTTTATATTTTATCTGTGAGTTTTCTTGTGGATGAAGTGTGTCTTTTGTAAGCAGCAAACTATGGATTTCTGTTTATTTAATCCACTCAGCCAGTCTTTGTCTTTTAGTAGGTGAGTTAAGGCCATTCACATTCAGAGTAATTATCAAGATATGTTTGGTATGTCCTGCCATAGAATTTAAGCATTATCTACTATATTTACTTTCTTCTGAGCTCATTCTCCTATATACGATGTTTCCCTTTTTCTGGAATCTCTTGTGTCATTAGCTCCTTTTCTCTTTTTCAGTTTCCTTTAATTATTCTCTGTAGTGCTGGCTTAGTGGGTGCAAATTTCATTAAGCTTTCTATGTCATGGACAGCTTTAATTTCTCTCTATAATTTAAAAGATAATTTTACTATATATAGTAGTCTGGGTTGCCATTTATGTTCTCTTAGTGCTTGGATAATATTGCTTCATGATCTCCTGGCTTTTAGGGTCTGGGTTGAGAAATTTGCATTTATTCCGATGCACTTATCTTTGTAAGTCACCCTTTGTTTTCCTCTTACAGATTTTAATATTCTCCCTTAGTATTGGCTTTCTAGTATATCAATTACGAGGTGTCATGATGAGGTTCTCTTCTGATTAAAGTTGTTTGATGTCCTATATGCCTGCATTAATTTAATACTCATTTTTTTCCTTAGGTCTGGGAAATTTTCTTCTGTAATTTCACTGAACATGACCTTTAAAATTTTTGTTTTGCCCTCAGTTTTCTCCTGCCATCACATAATTCTGAGGTTATTTCTCTTTGAGTCATACATCAGCTGTTGTAACCATTCTCTTCCTTTTTTGTTTTGCATTCCTTATGTCATATACATTCCAGCTCAACCACTTTATCTTCTAGGTCTGATAGTCTATTCTCAAAATGGTCAAACTGGTTACTTATTTTTTCCTGTGTGCTTTTCACTTTCAGAGAGTCAGACTTTATTTTTTATATATCTCTGCTGAATTCTCCCCTAATTTATTGTATTGCCTACCTTATCTGTTGGTTCATATCTTCTTTATTTTTCTCTAATTTCTTGCCAATGTTTGCTGATGGTATATGTCCAAGCATACCACTTTCGTTTCCTGTGTCATACATTCTTAGAACTACTGAGCCCTCAGAAAATATTACCTTTTTATCTTTTCTATCTTTGGGTTCTGCTATTTCAAAATCACTGTTATTCTTTTCTGTAGTGTCAGGTCTTTCTGTAGGTGTTTTATTACCATGTTTCCTCATGGTTCTGTTGCATTGAGTTGAGATTCCATATTGCTGACGGGCTCTGTTTCTTTTCCTGAGATTCTTAACATAGACTCTTTTGTTTTAACTCCTATCGGTTGTCTCTGGCGCTCAGGAGGGGCGGGGCTCATGAAGGCCCAGTCCTACAAGCTCCCAGGTACCTGAGTAAAAATATATTTATCAACAGTTGGAATAAAATGATTAATAAAAACAAAAATATACACTTTTTATAAGCAAACATGTTACAAGGTATGTTTTTAATCACATTTACAGTCATATATGTTACATTTTCACTTCCCAAGAAATTATCCTCTTGTAGTTTTGTTTTAACAAATGAATATATAACCTACAATGAGTTTAGTGAGATTAGTAGTGGCTAATCATTTTACCATTTAAAACTCTCAATGCCCAAGAGTTTGGGAGAAGTTATTCTAGTAATAAATAACACTACCTGTACTAGTAATAATAATGAAGGTAGACACATGTATAAGTAGTGATTAGTCTTGTACGAAAGAACTAAGTTTGTAGGAGAATCTTCTACTCTAAGATAATGCAGACCCAAGCTTATCCATGGACAGACAGCCTAAGTGAGCTAACCTGGATTGGAGGCTTCTAAGAACTAAATGAATACTATAGTTGCATAATAATTTGCCTAATTTTTTGTCGCTCTGAAACTGGTACATGTGCATTAAGGAATTGAACAGGATGGATGATAGTTATTGCCAAACGGAGAGAGAAGCAAAGACAAGTTACAAATAACCAAGCACAAGCACTAACTTGATTCGCGTGGTGATTCGCGTCAGAGATACCAGTATAATTCATGTTCAGCTAAACATAGACACGGTCACATGTAAATCTACACCTAGGTATAAGAATGCCAGGTGATTGGTAACACAAGTACACTTTCCTGATTTGTTTCCTGAGAGGTTCTACAATCCACCAAACCGAAGTAGCAAAGAGCAAAGTTTCTTTTCATGTGTTCATTTCTGAATTTCTAGCAGCATTCTCTATTACAGAAACCAAATCTTCAAAAAAGAAAAAGAATGATTCTGGAACTGGAGTAGAAAACATGTAAGTTGAACTTGGCACATCTTGCAAGGCCTCCAAACACATGTATGTAATGCATGTATACATAAGGACACATTCATGTGTGTCCACACGTGCACATGCACACACATGCAAAACGTCACAAGTAAACAGAGAAGCCCCCACTCAATTGTGGAGGAAGGAGGAAAGATTTAGGGGCTAAGAAAAATGATAAAGGCTAAAGGAAATCTGAACCACAAAGTGATGTTTCCAAAGAACAACCTAAACACCTGTTCATTTGTACTAACAACTACCCAATGAAACATACCAGGAAGAATAGAGAAATCTTCCTTGCAGCAGACTAGGAAGCAATTTATGCAGATACATCACTCTGGCAAGCCATAACATAACCCCACATTTCTGAAATGGAGGCTGCTCACTTTGAGTTCTTCCCCAACAAGTGAAGGAGAAAGATCACACACAGCGGAAAAGCCCAACAAACCCTGCGTCCATGACATAGTCAATGGTTATATAAATTGTCAGAAGCAAACAATTTATTAGTCGATAGCAAACAACTTGCTATGTGGTAACACTGTCCCTTCCCCTGCATAGTTCTCATCGCCAGAACCTTCAACCCTAGTCTAATCAAAAAATATAAAGAAATTGCAAATGAGGCACATTTTACAAAGTATCCAATCTGTGCTTCTAAAAATGGTTCAGGTCATCAAATGCAAGGGGAATTTAAGAAAAATCTCATGACTAAGAGAAATCTGAGATGGGTGTGATGACCAAAGACTCTAAAGTGTCCTGGATCGAGTCCTGGAACAACAAAGAAGGATATTAGGTTAAAATTGGGAAAATATAAATCCAACATGGTATTTAGTTAATAAAATACATTAATATTTTCAGTAATTGCCAAGCCTTGTGGCACAGGCATATAATGCCAGCAATTGGAAAGCTGAGGCAAGTATGAGCCCAGATTGGGCAACTATTGTGGTTTGGATATGGATGTTTCCTGAAAGCCTCATGTACCTTTGGCTACTATGTACTTTTGGGAGGTGGGGTCTGGCTGGAAGGGACAGATGCTTGGGGTTTGTTCTGGAGGGGTGTGGGCTGGTTCCTCCCTTCCTGGCTGCCTTGGTCCTCTTCTACAATGCCTTCGGAAGCTCTGGCTTCACCCTGTTCAAGATACCTACCAGTGATTAGACTGATACTTTCTGAAATTTTGAGCTAAAATAAAGTTTTCATCCCCTAATGTGTACATGTTGGTAGTTAATCACATCGTTGAAAAATTAACTAAGATAGCAACTTAGAGACATAGGGAGATCCTATCTCAAAAATGCAATAAAATAAACAATGAACTGAAAAGATAGCTCAATGAGAAGGTTCTTGCTTCATTCTCCAGTACCACAAAATTTTTTCATTAACTACACAAATATGCAACAGTACTATAAGATGCTACAAATAGGTAGACTTGGTGTGGTGTCTATCGTAACTCATTAATGCTACTCAGTTTTCTGTAAATGTAAAATATTTTAAAAATAGTTTATTTGAAAATTACAATGAATGAGAAGAATCCAGTATTTACCATACCATAAAATATAATTATTTACAAAATGTTATTAATTTCCCAACAAAATTGCATATAACAGTCAACAAGTGCCTCATCAAAAAAATCTTTATTTTGTTAAGTAAATCAAAATATAGAAAAATAATGTGCATAGTTAATGAATCAACCTTAATAATTAAAAGAGCATGCCTGAGAAGAAGTTCCATTTAAATTGTTCATTTGATACAAGATGTATGAATCTCTTTGAAACATTAAATATGCACACCTTAGCCCATTCATACTGTTACAGCAGCATGCCACAAGCTCAGTAATTAAAACAAAAGACTAAGTTATTTCTCACATTTTTAGAGGCCAAGACACTGTACAATTACAAGCCGGTATCTGTGGACTGTCTGCTTGGTTCTTCTCCATATGGCTGCCCAACTTCCTGTAAAGTAAACTCAGTGATAATTTTTATGATTTGAAGTCTGATTACTAAAGCAAGTTTGCTGAATGAACGGATTCTTTGCAGATAAGTATATTAGAAACAATCATAAAGAGCTAAACAAGACCGGTAAACAACCTGTGCCAAAAGCGTTCTATTATTTTCCTTGGCACCATACATGTCCCCAAAAAGGATGATTTTTAAAATTTCTTTCAATTATTTAATATCTCTCCCATTGTTTATGCAGCAATTTGTTAGGAATTGATAAAAATTATAGGCTGAGTATGATGGCATATGCCTGTAATTGCAGTACCTGGGGGGATTTCTGTGTGTTCGAGGCCAGCCTACACTACATCGTGAGTTCAGAACCAGCCTGGGCTACAGAATGACACCCTTTCACACACACACACACACACACACAGAGAGAGAGAGAGAGAGAGAGAGAGAGAGAGACAAGTAAAAAAAAAAAAGTAAAATAAAATTCTATCCCTGGAACTACTTTAAATGAGTCAACTATTTCTTTAGACAAACTTAAATGCCATTTATGCCGAATCTCTGAGAAACTTAGAATTGAAAATTATTTCCTCAAAAACGTCAGAAAATGCTGATAAACACTCTGGGCCACAAATTTGCAAAGAACCAGTCATTTAGAAATTTTACATTAATCTTAACCAAAAAGTTTCAGACGCCAAATATTCAGGGTTGGGGCATAGTCAGTTAGTGCCGGCAGCAATCCTATCTTGTTTTTGCAATTTTCTTTCAGAAACTTGAACAACATTTTGCATAAAAGGGAATTAAAATCTGAAAGCAGTGACTCTCATGATGTAGTATACACACATATTATTTTTTGCTTGCGTAGATCTCTGCCTATTTTAACTGCCAACCTTTAAAAATCAGAGTCCTTCACACACACACACACACACACACACAAAATAGTTTCAGTTTTTTGAAAGAAGAGACACATTGGACTATGCAATTGTTTTAATGGAATGAATCTGAGTATAGGACATTGAACCTTCTTAATTCTAGTTCCACTACACAAATATATTTGAACCATTTGGAAAACAGCTCCAAAAGAGGAGGAAAATCTTTGAAATTTATGAACAATATTGATTTTCTGTACCTGCTAAGGGAGAATGTTCCTTGACTTTCATATTCAGAGCTAATATCGTTTGGAGAAAAATGGCACAAGTCTAAATCTATTGTTCATGTTAAAAATCAAGTTTACTTCCACAGACAGGTTCATTTCACTACTTTCTCCCATCTCCATAGCTCTGATTTCATATCTAAAAATGCTTTTGCAGCAAATCAATAAGTATTTATAAGGTTCAACTCACAGAATTGTTAAATTTCCCTTAATTTTTTCCTGTCACACACAGCCATTAATTTAGCTTAATATTTAATGTTTATTTTATATATCGAAGGTCTATTTTTATTTTGAATCATAACTATAACATGGCCTTAAAATATATCATAAAAATGACATAATCATTGTGTTGTGTTATAGAAACACCAATTTCTTTATCTATGTTATATGTGAATTTTTATAAGTCACTTACAAGACTAATAAAGCATCAAAAAGAGAATCAAATATAAATAATTCTTTAGTTCACATACCTACACTATATAATGCTAGACACTTGGATTTACATTAAATGAGTTTATTGATTCAAGTTTCAGTAATCAGTATAATTATTGTTTATAAATACAATACAGGCATATATGAAGTAGGTGAATCAAATTTACTGGAAAACTGCTTTAGGAGTGAATCTACTTTTAGAATATAGTATTTAGTTATAATGCTTTAACATAGATTATATATGAAATAATATTCTGACTAATGCATTTTAGTTTTATTGAATTCATAAAATATTTATCTGCCATAAGAAAAAAAAACAAAAAAGGAAATCACTTGTGAATGTTTATTTTAAAAATCAGAAAGAAGTAGGGCTGTTCAAATTTAGCAGCTATAAGATTACAATGACGGTAGTATCTGGCATTTTTCCTGTTACAGTGTCCCTCTATCAGGGACCCAGTGTCTTTCTATAATATCAGTGGAATTTGAGAAGTTAATTTTAAAAAATCAATAAATTAAGTAACAGTATTTCCTTGAAAAAAAGTGAGAAAAAAATTAAAAGAGAATAGAAATAAATGTCATTCATTTCAGTGCTGCTTATTAATTTACCAGTAACTTTAAAAGCTTCTCATACTATCAGAACATTGATTTCACTTGAGAGAATTTCTCAGTCATCATGATAGCTCTAGTTTTTAAGCTGATTTATAAATATTGTATCATCATTTTTCTAACCGTGATTTCATGTAGATATCACAATACCTACACTGGATAGGTTATTTTATACCTGTTAAAAAGTTGAAAATATATTTAGGGTTGTTATATTATATGCCAAGTTTCTCACTGAGTAAATTAGAATAACAACTTGTTTTTCATTTTTGTTTATGTGAATAATTGTTTATCAATCACCTGACATTTACCAGACAATCTTTCTAAATTTCTAAATTTGTTTAATAGAAAAATGAAGGAAGATACTGCCTTGCTCTAAAGGGGCCTCACAACTTCAAAATAAAGACTGACTTTTTAACACAACACATTTGGGGATAAGATACGTGCTGTACACTGTTGTGCGATAACGTGGTGTGCGGAGAAGCTGGCTTTCGAGGAGTGTAAGACAGAGAGTTCTCGTTTGTCAGTTTCTTCAGCTTACATATTTCCACCATGGCTGATTTTCCGTGCCAAGCAGCTGACAGATTGGTTTGAAATTCCGGACTGTTTTGCAGTCAGATCTCCTGGGTGAGTTTGCGCTGGCTACAACTTGCCTCTGATAGTGTGCTAGGAATGAAGAGGAAGGCGGCAGTGAATTCTGCCTGGCGTGGGACTGAAAAGGGATTTAAAGCAGAGAGAATGTACGGTAAGCCTTGAGAATGAGGAACGTTGTAGGAGGTAGAAGAGAAAAGAGGAAGAACTACTCCCAATAATTGAGGAGAAATATCAAAATCATAGTTCTTTTTCACTTGTAAATGTGAATGTACAATCAGAGAAATGATGGAATGACAGGGACTGAACAGGGAACAAAGTTCATTACCCTTTAAATGGTCAGCGATGTCAGGAATATTTCACATCAGATCTATTTATTCAAAGAATAATCTACATTTCCAATGTTGCAGGTCTATACTGATGAGTTCGTGAGACATTTTACCTTTTAAATTAACATACTGATATTTCTGTAATCTGGTGATCTGGTGCTATAGTATTTGAATTACCCGTTTGACAAGAACCAAGTGAGATTTTACTTGTGTTCCTCCATTTTTTATTTTGCTCCTTGACTCTAATTTGTTGAACAAATAATATTGTTTGGAAACTGTCAAGTGTCAATTCCTAGGGGGTTTCCAGGAGTTTGGATGCATGTGCCCATATGCTGAGATTAGTCAAGGTCACAAATTGGTTGGAGTTAAAAAAAAAAATTACAATAGGCTTTGTATTTATCTACTTTCTGGCCCAACAAGGTGTGTTTTTCTTGGGAATCTCCAAGACCTAAAGATAATGTTGGCTTATGTAAGCCTTATATTTTAATTAACGAAAATTTATAAATGGAATCTCTCATTGAGATATAATTTGTACACATACAATGTATTCAAATAAAATTCATAGACCACAACATTCATCTGTTTGAAGTATAAGATTCAACATGTCTATTTTTATTAGTTTTGAAAGATTTTTATCATCAAATAACCCATTTGTATTCAATTTCATTCTTCAATTGTCATCATTCCTGGAAATCAATATTCTGTTTTCTTATGATTTTGACTTTTCCTAATCTTTCATATAAATGAAGTCACAGAGTATTTGATCTTTGTGATTGACTTAATTCCCTTAGCATGTTTTTTTTCATGATGAATTTATGTTGTGGCATAAACTGCTACTTCTTTTCTTTATATTCTAGTGACGTACCATTGTATGGTTGCAGCAAATTTATTTATTCATCAGTTGAATTAGGCTTTTTAAAATCAATTTCTTAACTATTATAAGTGACGACTTTGCTCTATTAATTTATATTCATGGTCTTATGAAGTTGTCATTTTTATTTTTCCTCAGTGTATCCCTAACAGCGGAAGTTCTGGATTATAGAATAAATGGTCATCTGTTTGAAAAGTCAGGAACTTCCAATATATCTGAACTGTTTGTCATCTTTATATTGGTGTTTCTCTGTGGAATTATCAAATAATTTCAGCAGGTAAAGAGTAGCTTCTGGTGATTTTGCTTTGCCAATTTTCTACTAATGGATATTGTTGAGTACATATTTGGGGAATATTGCCTCTGTACATATATTTTTTGAAGATAATTTGTTCCAATTGTTTGTAAATTCTTGAATCTTATTGCCTTTGTATTATGTGATACGGGTTTCTTTGTGTATTTTGAACATCAACCCTGTTAAATACATGCTTATGCATACTTCAAGTTATTTTTGATTTATTTTATTTTATTGATGACTTCTTTTTCAGGCCAAAACTTTTAATATGAAATTCTATTTTTCTGTTGGTTTGTGGTTTTGTTTTTAGTGCTATTTCTAAGAAATCTGGCTAATTAAACAGCAAAGATATACTATTATCTTTTAAGAAATTTAAAAACTCTTACGTTTAAGTGTGTTCTTGTTATAGAAACCACATTTTATAGTTAATATGCCATCAATAATATTTCATAAACGTTATTTTATGCAGTTGTTTTTAAGTCAGAGTGGATTTATGAAACCCATAAATAAATCTACTGTAATTTATGGGGTTTTTTCCATGTAGTTATTCTATAGCGATGAGTTGCCCTTCTTCCAGGGGTATGAGTTCCCACTTGGTGTTCTTTCTGGTGTTCTTTCTTTATTCCATCATAGACTTCCAGTAAGGTTTCCGGTAGGTCATTCTGCAAGAGACGGATGTTGTCACATTGTGTTCATTTGAAGATATCCTTCTTTCTAAAGAGTAGCATTGAGAGATATGAAATTTTGGGTTGAAATTCTTTTTCTATCAACACTTTGAATATGGCACCCCGCTGCCTTTTGTCCCTCTAGACACTCGAAATGTGGTGGGCATATTTGACCCCGCAGATGTACCACTTGCCTCTTTTTCCTTCAGGCGTGCTGGTCAGTCTCCTGTTGGCCTCATTGATGCTGCCGCCTCAGGATGTTTTGAAGTGAAGAGGTTGTCATTGATATTTTTGGACAAATATTCCTAGCAATATAACTGTTGGCACCGACTAAGGTCTGTGTTAGGTCAAATAAATACAAATTTGGGGATAAAGTTTTATGGAGAGACACCGGATATGTAAAATGGTGACAGTTTTGTCAGGATAAAAGTTTATGAAATCTCAGCATTCACTGTACCCCTCTGGTGATTGCTACACTGTTCATTACCAACATATAGGGTTCTAGATCTACAACTGAACTCAAGGTTTGAAACAATTAAAAGGGACATTGCTATTTAAAGAAAATATCACTAATACGCATTATGGCAATGCCAGCTAATGTCAAAAATAATAATAGATAAGGTACCTTTGCCCATCATCATACTATCAAGAGAAATACTGACATGTTCCTAGTGAAATAAAATAAAAGTACAATATATAATTCACAATTTTGTCACATTTAGCAGTTTTATTTTTGCTTTGAATTATATATATTGTTTGAAGAATGTCAAGTGATTAGAAATAATTACTTCAGTTGCTGTCTTTTATGAGAGACAGATGGAAAGCGGCGATGCTGGTAATTCTACGTTAGTCAAATATATTTTTGGTTTGAATTAAAAGCAAAAGAAGTAAAACTTTTAATAAGAGCCTTTAAAAGAATTCTGTCCTTATTCTCTTTTTAAATTAATTTGTGATATTTTACATGATTTAAGTTCTGCAAAAATGTGTTTCATTGGCTATGAGCTAATTATGATACATTTAACAAAAAATAACAATAGCAACAACAAATCCTCTAAAACATATATTGGTTCAGTCTGTTAAAATTTAAAAAAGAAAAACACTCAATTTATGCATACAAAGAGTTGGGTCATGGTCTTCATTTCAACTTTAATATATATATATATATATATATATATATATATATATATATATATATATGATTTAATGATTTCACGTTTGGCCAAGATGTGTTGAGCTCTTTTGAGACCTAAGTTCCTATTATTGAAATCACAATATACAAATTTCCTTTCAACTATCAGTCTTCTATTTATATTTATAGGAGAATAGAAAACATTTTCAAATACTCAAAATTATAATCTCTTATAGAGAAATATAACTTCCATTTAATTTTTGTTTTTACCAAATTTCATGTTGCTAAACCCATGTTCATTGTACTGTGTCCCATAGCAACATTTTTGGAACTAAAATGTATAACAAGTTTCATGTAGAATTGTTTATTTCTTTAAAAAATCATGAAAGTATCCCCAATAAACTGTAATTTTTCTATTAAGTTTTAATTTTAATTATAAATACCTGATAATGACTTGTGGCCCCCTTCATTTCTCATGAGTGGCTTTGATGTATGCTAGATAAAAAAAAAAGACATTTTTAAAATTTCTTTATAATTTTGACAAGTGAATATAGCTCTTAAACCTGCTAACACTCTAGAATATTTATATAAGATTCCTTTGGTTTCTCTTGATGATATCAAAGTTGAAAATGTAACTGTGAAATATGAAAATTATTTTTAAGCATTAATTTATGTATACTTCAACTTTTCAGAGAGATGTATTCACTTCAACTATACATTTCTCATTGGGCTTCTATTAGCAGGTCCAATTTTCTCCTGAGTTCTTTATCTCCTCTAGCTGAGGAGTAGCTGGCAATAGTCTTTACTCATTCATAGGTTGTTCCTACTCTATGTTGGTTGTTTCCTTTGATATACAGAAGTATTTGTTTGATACGATTCTATTGTTAGTTTTTGTGAAACAGAGTCTTTCTTGGTTTGTAGTCTGCGCTCGTCCTGAACCCACTACGTAGCCTGGACTTGCCACGAACTCATAGCAATTCTGCTGTCTCAGCTTCCTGAGTGCATACTGGGATTACAAGAATACACTCCCAAACCTAGTTTATGTGGTGCTGGGTATTTGAACGAAAAGCCTTGCCCATAGAAGGCAAGCACTTTAGCTGCTGACTTATACCTGCAGACCCCCATTTATTGATCTTGATATTAGTTCTTGAGCAATTTGGAATCTTCTCAGAAGGTTGTAAGTGCACCTATGTCTTCATGTGCATTACACATTTTATCTCTCATCAAAACCAGTTTTCCCATTCTTATATCTCAGTCTTTTGTCCATATTTGTTTGGTTTTAGAACAAGGTGAGAGAGATGGCCTTAGGTTCAGTATTCTAACCATGGATAACAAGTTTCCCCAAAACCATTTGTTAAAGAGGCACCTCTCATGGAACTTAAAACGGAAAAACAAAGTGAAACAGGGGGGTAGGGCAGGGAGGGAGGTAGGGGTGGGAAAGGGGAGGGACAAAAGGAGAATGGGAAAGCCCTTGTAACCTTGACAAGATACCTAGGTGCACAAAATGCTCAACTTCATTGTAAAACTTATCCTCAATGAGATTCCATTTGTCAACATGTCCGTTTTCATGACAATACCATTCTGACATGTACTTTTATTGGCAATTTAGTTTGATTTTATTGAGGTAGATTTGTAGTACAACTTGATACACTAGATTGTAGATTCTCTTTTCATGCTGTTTGCTCAGTAAGACTTTGTATGTTCTGGGTATCTTCTGAATCCATATAAATTATAGTAAAATTTTTCTAGTTCTCTGAGGCATGTTTTGAATTATATTAAATATATGCATATAAAATAATAATTTTCCAGAGGACTATAGTTTTCTTGTTATAAAATATAAAGGTCCTTCACTTTCTTGGTTGTGTCAATATTTAGATATTTAGATTTTATGAATCTATTATGAATGTGATTTTCTTACTGATTACTTTGTCAGTGAGTTTATTGGTGTAGTACACAATGTCATTTATTTCTGTGTATTGTTGTATTCTGTTATTTTGTTGAATGTTTTTTATTATTTTAAAAATTGTGCTGGTGGAACGTTTCAGCTTATCTACTTAAAAGATCATATAATTTGTCAATGAAAATAATTTGACTTCTTTCTTTTCTATATTAATCTATAATATTTCTTTGTCTTCCTTAGTTATGATGGCTAAAGTTTTGAGAGCTATCAGACAGTGTTGAGAGAAGACAGCCTTTGTTTGTTTCTGATTTTAGAGGGAAGCGTTTAGTTTTTTGCTGTTGATACAATGCTGGCAATGGATTTGCCATGTTTTATTAGGTTGAGATGATTTCACCTATAACTATTTTGCAGGATTTTTTTGTTAAAATGTGAATGCTGCATTCCTCAAAGGCTTGTTCTATATATATTAAGATGATCTGTTGATTCTATCTGATATGGAACATTTCCTGACTTATGTATGTTAAGCCATTTCTGAGACATTGGAATAAATCACATAAACAAGAGTCCTCTCAGTCCTCTTCATGCTTTGGTCTGATTTGATTAATGTGTTATTCTGTCTTAGTTCAAAAATAAAACTATAGCAGTTGTGGGGGGTTGGGTTTCTCTTTTCTATGGTTGCAGCTGAAAAGTTCTGGAACTGTTTTGTTTGTTTGTTTGTTTGTTTTGTTTTGTTTTGTTTTTACCCACTATTGGTTCTTTTGCCAACCAGTGAAATAAGGAGTGAGGGGCCAAGAAGACTGCTCAGCCAACATAGTGTTCTCATTGCAGGTAGAGCTCTGTTAGATTTCAGCTGCCTTTCTGCAGGCATGACTAGCTTCATGTTTTTGGATCCATTTTATAATTGAACACTTTCAATTCCATGGAAGGGAAAGAGAACACCGTGAGACTGCTCAAGCAGATGGCCTTTTGCTAATCTCTTGAGGGACTTCCTTTATGTCTCATCTCTCTCCTTTGTGAGAATCCCTGCAGCTGTTTACATTTGTTGTTTCTATACTTCTCTGAGTGAATATGCTATACTACATCTACTGACCCTAAATTCTTCTCCTTGTTTCCGTCTGTGCCAAGCTTCTGGCTATGGCTCTCAAGGATTCTCTATCCAGTCCACAAATTTTTGGTACCTATGGCTTGGTGAAGATGGGTGCTTCCACTTTGAACTCAGAAGCATCTGGGAACCAATGTAAGGGATTTCACATGGGCTGTAAGAACAACAATCTTCTGGTTGTGGTAGAATTGGGTCTGTAGGGATGCACAAATCTGCAGCTTTTAGATAGGAGGTAATGAGTGAGACACCTGTGAGCACAGAGCTTGGCAGTGTTGGGAGATGTGCCCACTTTAGCATTCCTTACCCCCTGGCAGCATACCTTTCACAGCCATTCCTTACATACCAACTCAACAGCCACAATAGTTCAGTACCTGCTTCTAGGTTCCTATCTGGGACCATACTTGATTATTTCATTCTGTTCTTAGGATTCATCAGTCTTAATTCAATCACTACCCTCTCTGAGTCATTCTCTGGTCCACACTTTCCTTGAGGATAAATTTAATCTCCATGGGCTTTTGTCTTATTTTTTCTGCAAATAACGTTGCTTGCTAAGGTATGCCTTCTAGTGGAAAGAAACTATGAGGATGAGCACGGGGTGGCCACTATTTCTCTGAGCATTAAGTGAAATAGAGCAACTTCTGCTGTTGCTAATGTACTTGGCTTCTTCCCTCAGAGAGCTAGGTGCTTTTCCAAAATGGCATGTTCACAAGAGCTAAACTTCTTTAAGAAGTGTTGGAATTGAAAGGCAATCCTATTTCATTCTTTAAATACCTTTGACTCTGGGAGTCATCTGGTGGACTTCTCTGAATGGTCTTCCCATGATTGAAACTTCTTTGCTCCAGTTACTTAGTAGCTGTGCATCCTGGTGAGCATCTTCGAGCTTCCCATGCGTGCCACTAGCTTTAATTGACAGTGACGGAAAAGTTGTTTGCATCATTACATTTTTCTCTGTAGTGCCCCATTTCTTCCTCTAGACAGTGTCCTTGCTGCTTATTACAGGCAACCATTTATATGTGCTGTTGGCTAAGGAAAAAGAAAAAGTGTTAAATTGCCTCAGGCGAGTTCTAGAATTAATTTGATAAGACAAGAAAGGCCACTGATGAGTCATGGTGGTATTTTCTTCCCCAGTGGGAAAAATCAAGGTAGCAACTGCAGCAAGACTTTACCTCCAACAGTCATCGCCTATCAGAGTGAATTACAGGAGCCAGAACCATTTGATAACTTTATTACTTAGCTATTAATAGAACTAAATTTTCAATGCCTTCTTTATTTGCTTCTTTCTTTCTTTACTTTTATTTTTAATATTTTACTTGAGATTAAGCTCAGGGTGTTCACACTGAACTAATCCTTAGCACTTTCTTACCTTATTTTATTTATTTATTTATTTATTTATTTACTTACTTATGAGACAGGATCTTGCTGATTGACTAGCCTAGGGTTGAGATCCAGGTTGGGCTCATATTAGTGAACTTCTTGTTTCATTCTCCTATAGTGCTAGACTTAAATGTTCATCAATACTCCAGGCACATTATTCAACTTTGATTTTATATATGTACCTACTTACAAATAGTTTCTTTTATATAGAAATATGATGTAAGACAGAAGTAATCCATAATGCCTATGTTCACCAAAACACTTGTCAAATCATTCTTATATCCAAATCAATACATATGTTTATAGAATTTTTTTTTTTAATTTGGGATCTGTGGCATGTAAGAAGGTGAGGGTGTTGGGTGTGGCCAGGTGGATAGGCTTTATTTATGAAAATCAATGAGGGATGTGCTGAGGGGAGAGTGGAGAGGCATTTGTTATATAAGCAAAGACAAGCAAAACTGGATGCCATCAAGGCATCCACCTGAAAAGCAGAGATGTGACAGCAGCTGTGAATAGCATAGTGGAGGTGGAATAAAGAGCAAATGTCCTTGCTGAAGCTCTTTGGACACAGTGGTGAGCTTGGTAAGCCTTAGGTATAACAAGAGGCAAGCGTGGGCCTAGGAGGATAGTGAGAGTAATGACGAAGGCTCATTTCCGGCCAAAGTGTAGCCAGGTCCCTCACCCTGAATCCTTTTATTGTCTAGCCCTTAACCTTGGCCTACAAAGATTTGGACAAACACTGTGGCAGCTTATAACAGCTCAAGCCCACATCCCTAGCGTCTACCTCATGTGATACCTTGAAGTGCTGTCTGAGAAAAGTAAAGGCTGTCCAGCGAGTTTACTGTCAGTACTAGCAGACACCTGAAGAGAGAATGTCCTTTTGTCAGAGTCTTTATGGTAGAGTAGAAAATAAACTTCAATAAGTACCAGTTTAGCAAACCCCTATTTTTTGCTTTGTGTGCGTGTGATTTTCAGTTCCTGGACACTGCTGAATTCCCACTCGTCTTTCTACAAGTCTCTTGTGTTTCATTTGAAGTCCCAGAACCTTTATACAACTGGAAATCAAGTTCACTCATTTCTCCCACACTTGTCGCTAATTTAAAATATAAGCAAAGAAATAAAAATCCTTCCTTGCTGTTTTCCTAATGTCTGCTCATGTTTATACCTGGGAGTAGCAGACAGAAAAATCAAAGATACTAGGTGAAAGCACAGCAATTGAGGCTTCTTATATTGATAGCCTCTCTCTACTGAGAGGAGTTTGGAAATCCATTGGTGTCTTTGAGCTGAGAAAAGTGATGGTAAGACTTCTGTTTGGAAAGATGTCATCTGACCTCTCTGTGGAGGAACTCCTACCAATGGGCAAAGGGCAAGGCAGGGAGGTGAATTAGGAGGCTGTTTTACAAGTCACAGCAAGAGATGTTGTGTTCATCAAAGTCAGTAATGGCAGAAACAGGCAAATGAATAGATTTTACATGTACTTGAAAATAACAGTATCTGATTTATCTTTGAGTTGCAAGAGTTGGATTTTATATACAAAGATCACCTATGTATGTGAGAAAAAGAAAGCATAATTTTATACTTCATTCAAATACTTATGTCAGAGTTATTAATGATGAAAATATCTTCCTAGAACAATTATTTCAAGAATAGACACCATTAGTTTAAAATATTATATAAGGTGAAAATTTTCCATGTACTTTTTCCCAGATAATTTTAAGTTGGTAAATTTGATGAAGATGGACAAATTCAATTTAATATATAGCATGTAATAATGAATGGACATTATTCTTGGTGTTGTCTACATAAAACCACGCTGTGCATCTCAGAAATTCTTCTTTATCTAAGGTGATAAGTATATCTGGGTGGTTAGAGTGTTGGCCTACCACCTATAGGGTCCTGGGTTTGATTCCCCAGCATCACATGAAAATTTGCCATTTATTGTGCCACATGCCTATAATCCTAGCACTACTCAAACTGAGACAGAAGGATGACCCTGAGTTTGAGGCCAGTTTGGGCTACATAGTGACCTCAGAAACAGACCCAAAAATAGAGCATGACCCTCTCTCAAAAAAGAAGTAAAGAAATTCTTCTTTCTCCAACAAAAGTATTAATCTTATCTATATTTTGGAGACAGCGTATGATTTTAGAAAATACCATTTCATGCAAATCAATCAGTTTTTCAATGGGCAATTTGATTTCTAGTGTAATACCAACTCCTTTGAAACCATTAAAAGATCACACTTATGATGATTGTGCAGTCATTATGAATTCTTTTGCATTTTCTACCCTTCACCCACTATCACCCATCAGGTATCTATAAACAACAAACAGCGATGTGATTATTGTATTTATGAAGATTTTAGCAATAAAGACATGTGTCTCAAATCTAACCTGGTAATTGTTTGAAATAACATGTTTTATTTATGCTTTAATGATTGAAATACTATTACCTTATGTTGAAAAATACAAGAGTAATGATAAAATGTTCGAGCGTCTAAAGGAATGTCTATTAATGCATTCTAACTGAGAGATTTCATCAAAAAATTAATGTAGTGGTGTGTAATTTTTATGATTGTACTAAAAGAGCAATCCTTTTCAGGGTTTCATATACTTCACAGCAGATGGATCTGGGTTGGAATCTTGATTTTGTAATGTGTATATTCTGCCATTAAGTGTGATATGTAATTCCTCTGGACCTAAGTTGTTTTGACTGTGAAATGAGGTAAATAATATTAATGGTATGGAATTCATGCAAGAATTTAATGAAATTATGTAACAGAGTGTGTTCACAACTTTACCGAAAGGTTGCAACTCAGTAAAGGCAAATATGTATGTATTTAGTATTTTTGGAGTCTCAGAGCAGCTAACTTTTTGGTTCTTTCAACAAGAAAATAAGTAATATATACAATTATCTAACAGCTGCAGTGATACAGCTGTACACATTTCCATACTAGCTCAGTTTGAATGATCCAAGTTTTATTTACCATAGGAGTAAACCTCCAGTATCCTATTTGCTGAAGGATTAATCATGACAGATCAAGTACTATATTAGTTGATCACAAAGACACAAGAACTAAGTAAGAAAACAGAGGAGGACAGATGATGGGTAGCCCACTTGATTGTGCTAGAAAGCACAGAAATTCATAGGTTAGATAGAGGCTGAGTTGTATAGGATTGCAATGGAGCTCCCCAGGCATCCTGCTGATCATTGTGCCTGAAATAGCCCTCACTTTTACTTCCTTTATTCTTTGTGTCCATCTGTATCAGTTTCAAATCTGTTTCTCTGTATGTATGACCTCAAGGACTACTAATAAGGTTTTTCTGTTTTCTTTCTTTTGTTAAAGAGAAACATAAAACGTTCATATTGTAGGAAAGTGCGATAATAAAAACAAATTAAACATATAACAATCTTTTATTTGCATTTTCTGGAAGCACAACACTCAATGACGTTATGTAAAAGATAAAGCACTAATTTACCAAAAGTTTATTCTATTGAATTTTCAGAACTATGCCTGCTCCTAGATATACAACGATGAAAAGAAATAAAGTGTAATTTTCCACTAGTGTCAAAAAAGTTTTTGAAGCAAACATTTGACAGCAAACTGTTATTTCTCCTTATAACTGTGTGTGTGAGTGTGTGTGTGTGTGTGTGTGTGTGTGTGTGTGTGTGTGTGTGTATTTGGGGTGTCATGAAATATTTGTGCCTTTACAGTTCTTGTACTATCTCTCCTTACTTCTGTTGGGCTCAAGGTTCAGATGTTCCTTCTCCTTCCCCAGACCTATCCTGTAGCTGTCACTTCGACTTCCTCATCTGGGCCTTGGCACTCTCAGGATGACGTGGCCAGGAGTAGCACGGAAAAAAAAAAAATGGTGAAAATGTCTAGTATGTAAGTTACTGTTGACAACTGTTCTGTTAGTTGTTTCTAATTCTTTTGTCTCTCCTGAAATAGATTCTTATTGTTTGTTTACCCTTAACAGGTGGTGCTAACTTTTCCATTCGGTACCTATGAGAATTCTATAAGGGTTCTCCCTACTGGCCAATTCTCTAGATTTTTTGTTTGTTTGTTTGTTTCTGTAGTTTAGAAAAATACCTGTAGTAGAATACTCTCCATCTCTTGCTGCAGAAGAATCTTTTGAGTGTGCTGATCATGTGCTACATAATGACTCACAGCTATTGCTGCTTGTGATGAACTGTCCTTGGCCAAAAGATAATAAAGAGAATGGTCTTATCTGTAAAGCAATTGAAGTTCACCCATGATACACTTCAAAGGAAGACTACTCCTTTGGAGGGAACAAAAATATCAAATTTAGCAATGATTATTTTTATGGTGCTGAGGATAGAATCTGGAAGGTCCTGTGTTAGGAAGTGCTCTACCACTGAGTTGCATCCTCAGCTCTTGACCTAAATTTTGAACAAGTGTATTTTTTTCTTTTTTAGTTCACTTAATTATATTTTTCTTTTCCACTCATTTCACTCTTCTAAGCACAGCCAAAATAAGTTCCTTTAACAAGAATCTTGGTTTCAGGTTTTCTATGGAGGATTTCACTGAAGACAATAAGTAATGTGGTGATTGCCTGATTTGGTGATGTCTACAAATCCAGGGAAAGCTCAGGCACCTGGCTGGTTTTGCTTCCTGCTTTTAAAGAGTCACGTGGTTCTCTACTATTTTAAATCAGTCCATCAACACAAGAGTGTGTGTGTCTGCCTAACTGGGTCTTGTAAAAAATTCATTCTGTTGTTGTTAGCCATGTAAAAAATACAATACTACTACTACTACTAATAATAATAAATGTTTAAAGTGGAAAGACAAAAGAGAGAACATCTGTTTTTGTGCTTATCATATGCTAATCAATGTGCTAGCTATTTTACATATCAGAGTTCCTTAGTACTCAAAATTGTCATTTAACTCTGAAATTAGTATCAGTCATCCAAGGACAGAGGGAGTAGCTAAATCACAGCTGCAGGATACAAGATTTAAATACTTACAGCATTGCAGCATGCCTCCATCCACCCTAATCTCTGAATATGTCACACCGTCACACTGTGTGTGACTTGCCCAAAGTCAAAATGACTGTGAAATGTCATTAAGTTTTAAACCAACCCATGACATTGAAGGAGCTAAAATAGCCCATATAGAGACATGAAAGATGGCTTCCTGAATTGTTTCGGAGAGTAGCCAGGAAGCTGAGATAAGTATATTTGAAGTGAGATAGTATTTTGAGAAAATTCATGAAAAAATCTCATATTATAATACGTATTTTTAAAAAAAACTGTTATTCTTTGTGGTCAATTTAACATATGTATAGAAACAATATGCAACATAAAGGAGTTCTTCAATTCTATCCGACTTAAATTGTCTATTGAGTGCTCTGAAACTGAAGTTATATTATTTTTGGTTAATTATTGTTTTATTTCTTGTTATGGTTGTCTTAATTAAATAATCAATGCCAATTATTTTTTTTGTGCTACTGATTAAACCAAGGATCTTTGCAATATTCCCAGCACTTGTAGTTTATTATTTATTTATTTATTTATTTATTTATTTGTATTTTGAGACAGAGTTTGACTCTGAGTTCAGCCTCATCCTGAATTCACTAGGTAGCGTAGGTTGGCCTCAAACACATGGCAATCTCTTTTATTTTTAAATGTTATTGATTTCTCTCACATTTTTATTTTTTTATTAGTATATGCTTGTGATACAAAATAAAATATTTGCTTTCAGGAATGAGTGCACTGGGTCAGGAGGAATGAAACAGTGGTTAGAGCACTTGCCTTGCAAGCTTAAGGCCCTGAGCTTGATTCTCCAGTGCCACTCAAGCATGAAATCCCAGCATTCAGAAGGCTGAGGCCGGCAGATCCAGATCTTCCTGAGTCCAAGGCAAGCCTGGGCTACCCCAGCTAGTTCAGGAAGAGTCTGAGCTACAGGGTAAAACCCTGTCAATAAAAAAAAAGAAAGACAGGAAGAAAGAAAGAAAGAAAGAAAGAAAGAAAGAAAGAAAGAAAGAAACAAACAAACAAACAAACAGAAATCAGTGCATTAATGTTGCATAATAATCAATGTTACTTCCTTTTTCCCTCCCTGCCATCCTTATCTCCCTCTGTTCACACATCCTCTTCCTATCTCCCAAAGTGTATTTCTCTGTTTCCTATCGTTTCTCTTTTATGTTTGTCAATATTTGCATTTTTTCATGTTTTTCATATAAGAAAGAACATGTACTATTTAACTTGAGACATCATTTTTGCTAAAATGCCATATTCCCCACAGTACTTGAACCTAAAATCTTTCTGCTTCAGTCTCTGAGAGTGCTGGAATTTCAGAATGAGCCTCCCTGCTCTGCATTTGAGTCAGTTTGTTTTTATTAAAAAAAAAAAAAAAGAAAAAAAAGAAACTAAAAAAATTCTGGAAAAATAAATATCGTAGGTATTCTTCTACCACTGTATTATTTTTCTTGATTTGTGATTGATAGGTCACTGAAGGACAGGAACATTTTTCTCATCCGATGTGTTGGGCAATATCTATGATTTTTATCTTTCGTGTCACTGGTGGTTTGTGAGCCATAATTTTAGAAAATATTGGTCTAATTTCTTTTTCCCCCCATTTTATTGACATGTACAAATGCAGAATTTAAGGTAATGGAGTTGAGCATTTTGAGCACATACACTTCTTGTCAAAGTGACAAGGGCTTTCCCGCTCTCCTTTTGTCCCTCCCCCTCCCCTCCCTTCCCTCCCTTCACTCCCCACCCCCACCCGTCCCCCTCTTACGCTTTGTCTTTCTTTTAAAGTTCCATGAGATAGTTGTGGTCTGGGTCTCTCATATCAGAGAGACCATCCCATGTTTCACCTTCTGCTTCTGACTCACTTTTGGCCTAATTTCAAGATAGATTTTATAATGGTTTAAATTATAGTTTCACTTACAACTTCTAAGACCTTGCAGGGCAAGTGACTTCAATTTTCCATACTCTATCTGATATTTTCCCACAACGGAGAACTAATATGCTCACTTCAGATTCTTGTAGAAAGAGCACATGTTCCCAATAGTCAGCAAATTAGTATTTAATCTTATGAATTGGCAGCTATTGTTTTTGAACTAAACCTTCAGCTTTTTAATATTTTGTCTCTACAAGAGGATAAAGAGGAAGGGTTTCAGCCCACCTCATATTCAAATCTGTTGTTAGTTTCCCAAAACCACTTACAGGACAGAAAGTGGAGGACAAGGTCTACAACCTATCTTTTTCTATCTAACACCTAAAACAGTGTCTTGATATTTTATATACTGATACAGATAGATACATACTTACGTGTGTGTGTGTGTGTGCGCGTGCGCGTGTGTGTGTTATTCAAATTGTAATGACATCAGTTGGGTTTTCGGCAGAATATCACCCTTTGGGTCAATAAAAAGCAGAAAATTATGCCTCACAACTTGGGAGTCTGACAAGTTCAAGATCAAGTAGCTGATAAATCTGTGTCTGGTGAGGGTCCACTTCTACTTCAAAGACTGCTTTCTTTTTATGTTCTTATCTATCTACATGGAAAGACAGAGCTCAACCTCCATCATTACTTTATAAAGACTACCCCTTCCTAATAGAAATGATATATTATATCTAGTCAACAATTGAGTGTTAGAATTTTTATTTGCAAATTATTCAGAGATTCAAATATTGAATCAAAAGCATGATCCAAATAATTTTGAGAATT
This sequence comes from Ctenodactylus gundi, assembly GCA_004027205.1. NCBI lineage: Eukaryota > Metazoa > Chordata > Mammalia > Rodentia > Ctenodactylidae > Ctenodactylus > Ctenodactylus gundi. The sequence goes on from PVKB01002900.1 coordinate 232,138, forward strand.
TATTTCTGAGATTTGTAATTTTCGATCCTTAACTTTTTCCATATTGATATTGATATTGATGGTGGTGTATACCCATAATCACAGCAGTCTAGAAGTCTAAGGCCTTAGGATAACAAGTTCAAGATCAGCCTGGGCAAATTGGTGACAACCTATGTGGCTATAAAATTTTAAACATGAAGATCAAGATGAAGTTTACAGAAAATCCTTGGTTCAATTTCCAGTACTATAATAAAAAGCATGAAAATAAATCTGAAGAGAAAATACACGTTAGCCAGATTGATCTGAAAATATAAAGCAAGCCAGTCTCTACAGTAGCTTTAAAATATTTTAATAGCTCTTTCCAACACTACCTCATTTGACTTATGAAAAAAATCTACATGGGCTTGTACAGTTCTACATCAGGAGTTAGCAAATGTTTTCAATGAAAGGCCATATGGTAAATATTTTAGGCTTTGTGGGCTATACAGTTTTTCTGTAACTACACAAGTCTGTTGTAGCTTGAAAGCAGCTACAGACACTACATAAATGAATGAGCATGGCTGTGTTCCAATAAAAATCTTAGTTTTGAACATTGAGTTTCTTCCAGTTCTATGGGTTATAAAATATTATTTTTCTTTAGCCTTTTCTTGATTGTTATAAACAGTAAAACTACTCACCTAAGATGTCAGACAGAAAAGCTTGTCCTAACCTCCTAATCAACATAAGGAGTCCGTTATATTTCCCATGAAATTCTGAATTTTTCTTTCCTATGTAGGACTTGTATAAATGGATTTATCCATGCTAGTTTGCACAATTATTAAAATATTTTCCTTCTTATTTTGAAAGCCCAATCAGTACATAGTTTCGGGTTCTTTTGTTTAATGCAACACAATATGTCCAGCCTCTTGTCTAGGGCTCAAAACATACTTGGTATTTAGTACCATGGTGTTGAGAAATATAATAAATTCTTCTATATATTTAATTTATTAAAACAGATTTTATCAATGAATATCTCACTTGAAATAAACAGGATTTTAAAGAACATAGATTTCTAGAAGAAAAATATATTTCTTTTAAAATATGGAAGAGGATCATGTGACATGTACAGACTTACCTGCCTACATGATTCCTGGCCTACTCAGCTAAAATGTACCCTCTTATTTCATTTGGCACTAGATTATTATGCTGGTATTTTATGAACTAATCATATTAAATTTCTCCTATGATCCTTTCAGCAACTCTGCAGAATCACCACCCCTATAAGGTCTGTTCTAGACATGAAAAATTTAGGGTCGCAGAAGTTTAGTGACTTTGAATGTCAAATGGCTAATTAGCAACAGAGTTAAGGTTCAGCCTCAACTTGAGCATGACCTTAAATCCAGGTCACATATTCCTCAGCAGATGGCTCTCTTTGTCCTTCTCCATCAGTTAATGATTCTCCTCTGAAAAAGTTTTTCTGTCAGTAGCTTTTCCCAATAGCCCCCACAATGCATCATGGGGACAGGGACATGTGTGTTTTTGGCTCTCCCATTTAATATAGAGGATTTCTTGTCACAAAAGTTTCAATTAATTCTTGATTCATTAACAATTCCTTTCTATTATATAAGAATTTAAAAAAAAAACATGTAGAAAAACCAAATGGTTGCTAGACAAAAGTTGTAATGTTTCAGAGAAGACATTTTTTGAGTGCTTATCTGTGGAATTTTTAGAAGCATTCCACATTTAATTTACAGCCTGATAAGGAGATATACCAAGATAGCAAGCCATTTGGGACAAAAATAATTTGGAAATTCTAAGAATGTGAGTGTGATACTTGAGAGGATCCAAGGGGACAGCGAATTAAATGCTCTTGACACTTCTGGAACTACTTAATTGCATTTCCGGAAGCTTACAGCTCTTTTCCAAACTTCAGATGATGAGATATTGCCTTTCTTTGTCATAGAAGATATTTCTGTGTGTTTGTTTTGTGGTAAAAGATGAGGCAATTCAAGATTTTAGCATATAATTTGCATGTACATAATTGCATGTGTGCTGATATGTGTATGTCCCAGCTTGAACTAAAACTGAAGGAATGTTTCCATATAGATTTAGATGTCTTAGGGGAACATCTGGTACATTATTGTTTGATTGGAATCCAGATGTCAGGTGTAGCAGGGTGGTGAGTAAGATGGTGGTTATCATGATAATAAGTATTTTTTATTTGATGAAGGGATATCTGTAAGGAATTAACAAGGAGGAGAAGTAATCTGTGGAAAAAGATGGTTCTAATAAGAGATAAACAGATTGCAAGTAAGATATGTCTGTAATCTGAGAATAAATTCAATCTGAATCAAACAGATTATTTGCTATTCTATTTTCATGAAAGCTGTAACTATGTCTACTTCAATAAATGAGTTGATGGATAAACCACAGGAAATTAAAATGAGCAGTATCATAAAATAATAAATATGAAATGTTAAATTTGCAATAATACATTACTACTTCTGTTTAAAAAAAGGTCTTTTAGATTAGTATAGTACTTTAGTCACTTTAATGATGACAAAATCTTAGTGAAAACACAGTTTTAATATCCACCTTAAATATGAAACATTCGGAATACACAAGGTTTATGAATTGTCTGACGTCAGGCAGTGAGGCTAAGACAGAGCAGAGTATAAGCCACTGGTTAAGTGTGATTGCAAAGTCTGTAAACTAGATACAGCTCTGTCATATTGGTGAAGACCCTCTCTATTTACCATCTAACATATCAAAGATACTAAGTGAAGTAACGAGCGTCTTAAGATCAGAAATAGATGCTTCTGGTCATATCACTGTCTCTCTTGGTGGTACAGTTCTTGTGCTCAATTTCAACTGTTTCTTAATTTCCACTTCTAGTGACAGTCTCGATACACATTTGTTTCTGTATGAGTACTGATACACTTTGTAGTTGGTGTGGACTAAAATTGTACATCCAGGAACCCAAATGAGAGAATGCTAAAGACTCCTAGAAATAAATAAAGTGTGAATACACCCAGAGTTGACTGTATTCTATTCCAGTTTTTCCATTACTTGTATCTTGGATAATCTTTAGTGTTCCAGCTTAAAGGGGTGTTCCTCAAATGGTAATATTAGGAGGTGTTGAACCTTTAAGATGTAAATCATAGTGAAAGAACTTAGACAATTAGAGGCTTTCCCTCAAAAAAGAAAAGCACCATAAATCTGCTTTTTGAGGTAAATAATTTTTGTCCACCATGATCTCTTAAAATGATTTCCCCCAGAGGCCTGACCGCAAATAGAACTGTTAAAGGAAAGCATCTTCTGAAACAGTGAGTCAAAGTGAAAGTTTTTTTTTAACATGTTAATCCTGTAATGTATTTTCCTATGGAGATGAAAAGCTGAGTAGCATACCTTATTATTATGCAGAAGAGACCATTATTGCCTCATTTTGTGTGTTAATTGATCCACATATTATTTGGTTGAAAATAATCGATTTCAACTGAACCTAGCTGCGTTACTACTGATTCAAATTTTTTGATCTCAAGAGTAATGATTATTGTTTCATATCAGAAAATATAAGTCTAGAACTCTGACAGATGTCCTGCTTGATTATATGTATCTACCATGCAGAGATAGTATTTACTAATACCTTACTCTTCCAGCCCCATAGTTTATGGAATTAAATTTATTATATATTTTTCATTGCCTCTTTTCTCTCATCAAGAGTCTCAGGTCAGAAATGGGAAAATTCAAGTATGTATGACCATGAAATAGAATTATTAAATCAAGGATGATTATCAATGTTTTCAGACCTATATCATGGCTTCGGCACAATGAAAAACCTGTCCTTTTCCCTCACTTTTGCTGGCTTAACTTTCATATGTATATATGAAAGTTCATGTGTATTTATATGAAAATTTTAATATATTATTTTCATATATGTATGAAAGTTCATGTGTATGCATAGGGAAATTTATATACATATAATTTTCATATGTATATATGAACAACAATTTTAGTTCTGTTGCCTATGAATTGTAAAACTACAATAATAACAAATACATTTAGTTTTATGTTCTTGTACCCATGTATACCTAATCTACAAGCTAGGAAAATTTAACACAACGTTATAGAAGTCCAAAGAGAAATAGCATAAGAAAGGGTTACTTCGTGAGTGCGGAGCTATGGCGTATCTTGAAATCCAAGGCAGAGCTTAAAAACCAAGCATGTTCAAGTGAGGAATGTAGCCTAGAGTGCAAATCTTTACCTTTCTCATGTTTATTCTCTGTGGAGTTTGGTTTACAATTTTCCCCTTTCATGAAATATAGTTGCAGACAGCTCCCGAATATTAAAACTTACATTGTCAGTGGCCATAAAGAGAATCCTGTGGATCTTAAGGGTCAAAAAATTATAGGAACATTTTCATTGTAGAGTTTGATTCAGGTGTTTATCCTACAACAAATCAGCTGTGGACAGTAGATACATTTCAAATTATCCATCCAATGTGGTAAGTGTGGCTGTTCTCCTAAGATATTTAATTTTCCTTGTCTATGGCTTAGTTCTAAACATTCATTGACCACATGGAATCTTTCTTTAAAACTGACATCTTTCTACACTTTTTGTGGACTCTGCTTTCTTAGACCAACCAACAAAATTCAAAAATCTGACCACGTTCTCTACTTTCACAAACCCTATAAGTCTCTTAACATTTAAATAGGTTAAAAATGGTGTTTCAAAAGCTTTTATCACCTGTAGTTATAATTTATAGGAAATGTTTGCAATACCAGAGGTCTATCAATGAGAATATTTTCAAATTTAGAATTTATCATAGTTGTGGCTTTTTGCTAGATATATTTTAATTGTCATATAAAATTAAGTTTTATGGAGACTTTATAGTTTATAGAAGTATTTGGGTAAATTTTATGTGTAAGGAAAATTGTGATAAATAATTATAAAAGAAAAATAATTAGGTATAGTTTTCTTTGTCAGTGGTATCAACTGTGATTTGAGTCTGAAATTTTATTGGAAGGAGATTGGATTATGAAGACTAAGTGAATCAAGTAGATTAATCTATTGAATATTTCATGTAATGTTAGAAACTGGAGCCTTGATATAGGTATGGGCCACTGGTGACTTAGCTGAGAAAGTAATATTCTTAATTCCAGATTCTGTCTTTTTTTTTCTTTGCCCCCTAATCATGATGTGATGAGCAACTGTTATCTATCAGGCCTTCTGAATGGCACTATAGTCAGCTGAACATGACCTTTAAACTATGAACTAAAATAGTCTTTTTTTTCTCTCTCCTTTACATTGTGGGTGACAATTACTACGTCTCAGCAAGGGGAAAGTGACAAAGACAGATAACAGTACCAAGAATAGGGCTGTTTCTGTGAATTTACCTGATTATGTATATGGTTTGAAGCCTTTGAAACTAATTTCTGGAAAGAGTTTGGAAACATCTGTGTATATATATATATATATATATATATATATATATATATATATATGATGGATGATTTAGAACTACATATACTGAGCTTGATGGGAGATTCTAGTTAGAGCTCAGAAGAACAGAATATTGATAAAAATACTGATAATAAAGGCCAAACTCAAGAGGTTTATCATAGAAAGGAGGACTCTATTTACAATTGATCTAGAACTCATACAAGTTACACATTGCTAAAAAGTATGTCCACATTTTGTTTGTGTTCTGATTCTTAGCCTGAAATTTAAATTATCAGTGGTAGACTGATTAATCTTATGATGAAAATTGCAAAGCAACTCAACATTCAGACTGTCACATGAATTGAACTTGCTGCTTTTATTTAGGTCTACACAGCAGAAAACAACAACAACAACAACAACAACAACAAAATAAAACCAACACAGATGTGTAGTTTGTTTTATCAGAGAGCAAGTACCTGAAAAGTTTAGACAATATAGATGATGACTGATGAAAAACTTGTTATTAAAAAAAGAAGTTAGTTCTTCAAAGAGTTCAATAGGAAAGGTGGTTGGACGACATATCAAGAATTGGCTACAGGGGCTGGAGGAATGGCTCAACGTTTAAAGCGCTTGAGCAAGTGCTAAGCCAAGCGCTAAGTACCCGAGTTTGATTCCCCAGCACCACATAAGCTGGGCATGGTGGCGCACGCCTGTAATTCCAGCACTCGGGAAGCTGAGACAGGAGGATCGCAGTGAGTCCAAGGCTAGTCTGGGCTCTGAAGTGAAGCCTGGACGACAGAGCGAGACCCTGTCTCAAAATAAAATAAAATAAAATAAAATAAAATAAAATAAAAAAGAATTGGCTACAGTCCATCTTACATCAAATCAAGGCTTGAAAACCCTAAGGCACTCCGAAGGGCATCTAGCAAAATGGTTCTAAGTTTTTGTACTTGGAAGCAGGTGCAACAGTGGTGCAGGAGGTCAGGACACTGCTTCAGCCAGTAGTAGACCTCAGCAGTTCCCACGTCATGCTGATTCTACAAGTGTGAGGAATGCAAGAGTTATGGGATCGTGGATGCTTTCAAAGAGATTTCAGAAGAAGATCTGAAGTAAAAGTAGTTTGTCTCCGAGAGGGCAAACTGTGCAGTGGTAGGGCTGGAGCTGATATTGCGGTGGAGATCTCTGGAATTGGAGGTGACAAGGCCATGATCTTCTGCTGAAGGAAGTTACAGACAGTAAGCAGAGGCACTCAGAGGAAAGCCATGAATTTGGCTATTGGCAATGCTTTTGAAGTGGGGCTGCCTAAACCTTTTGAGTTTAGTATCTTGTCACAATTTTGGGGGGTACTGATAGAGCTACAGGATTTAATATTTTCCTGCTGAGTTTTGTTCTTGATTTGCTCCGACTTCTTTCTACTGTCTATTCTTTTGTGTCAAATGGAAACGGATGCCCTGCGCCATCGTAGGTTGGAAGTGTTTGACTTCTCTTTGATTTTCAAATAACAGTTATGGATTTGCCATTTTCTCAGAGGAGACTTTGGCCTTGGGCTTTTCAGCAATGTTGATATTCTGTTAAAAATTTGGCAACTTTTAGAGACAGATTAAATGAAATTTGCATAATTAGGTGGACATAAGTCTTTTGTGGGTCCAGTGGTAGAATAGTACGGTTTGAATTGGGAGTGTTTCCCAGAAGCCTCATATGTTTGAAAGGTGAGTGAGTTATGTGTACTAATTGGATCACATGAATTAACATATTGATGATTTCATGTATTTTTTAAGAAGTAAGACCTGGTTAGAAGAATACCACTAGAGACACGGACATTATTTACAAATAATCACGTTTTGGATAGTAAAATAAGTAAATGGAAACATTTTATTTTGCAGTATTTGCGACATATCTATTGATTTTTCAGAGTAACTCTTTGTTCTGAACTTGAAGTTTGATTCTTGACAATGTATCCTTTTTTCAAATTATGTGCTTAGCTTTCTACATACAAATTTCTTTCACATAAACTTGAAAAAAATTGTGAATGTCAGAATGTCTTATCACAAACAAACCGTGTCATTGGAAATATGACAGTGACTTTTTGTGAAAATCTCTTTGAAAGTTGTTGGAAATTTAAATTTAAACATTTAAAATAGAGCTAGAGCCTGGTCTGGATAACAGGTATCAGTCAAAATTGTGCGTAGATGAATTTCTAGACCTGGGAACCTAGAAGAAGATAACAGGATATTTAATGTCTAATTAAGGCTTGGTGTCTCAGACACAGCATTTTCTTATTATATCCTTCTCATGGAGAAGGTGTGAGGGTTCTATTTCCAGTCCTTTCCTACAAAGATCTTAATCCCATTAATCGCAACTTCACTTGGATGAAGTAAAGATCTTATAAAGGCCTAATACCATTACCTTGAGGGTTGGGATTTCAACAAACAAATTTTGGAAGAAATAATATCCAAACCATAGCAGCTAGAAAAAAAACATGTAATACAAAATGTTTGGCAGAATAAAAAAAAAACATATAACAATAATAAAATAGATAAATGCAGACACACAGAGAAAATTCACATCAGTTCCCAGGTACCTCAATGGGCTTCAGGTAGGAAAAAAAAAAAAAAAACAATCAACGTTCATATGTTTATGGTGTTTAAGAAGACACTGTGCACATAGGTATTACAGGTAAAGGCATTTCAAAATCCTCCATAAGGGGGAGGGCCTTAATTTGCCTAATCTGAGCAGGCACTGACTCAAGGAGAAGATTTTCAATGAGAAGCAGGAAGCCTAAGATGGCTACAGCTCTCTGACAAAACAAGATCCTGTATCCCTGCTCTCTACTTGTGAATGCTCTCCACCAGGAGGGTGATATATCTAAGCAAACTTAGACGTTGTCTGACTTTGGCCTCCTCTGGCACACATCTTTTTCTTTATCAGTAACCTTTGAATTCCTCTACTTCACCCAATCCTTTGGTGTCTACATATCTTCACCTTTATTACATAACACTAAAATATTCACGTAACATATAAAAAGAAGCCTTGCCTTTGTTGTCTCATCAACTCAGTTAGGTTTCTGTAATTCCAAATTCATTTGCCCATTTTGCAATATCTCTTTTCATGTGTCTTCTTAGACCTAATAGCCGTTCAAAGATACCTACATGAGTTTAGGGGCTGACTACTTCATGCCTGCTTTAGGAAAATGATCTCCACCACTCAGGACCCATTTATTGCTTTCATATGGACAAACAAGGTAAGTACACAAACCCGTGAAATGAAACAATGGTGCAAAACTTCACTGAAGATAAAGACGACTTTTATACTTGCTGACTGAGAGTGAAATGATATATGAGCTTCTTTTTTAGGATAAAGACTGCAAACAATTGGTAAATACATTAAATATGCTAGTCATCATACTGAGAGCTCTTCACATACTGCTTCATTTACTTCTGAAACAGCCCACTAAGATTCAATTTGAATGTTCATATCTGAGAAATGCTTTGATTTGAATGTTTTCATCCACATCAAAACT